>JAYKKT010000072.1:0-600000 GCA_036023115.1 Brasenia schreberi
AGACAAAGGATAAGACAAAGGATAAGACAAAGGATAAGACAAAGGATAAGACAAAGGATAAGACAAAGGATAAGACAAAGGATAAGACAAAGGATAAGACAAAGGATAAGACAAAGGATAAGACAAAGGATAAGACAAAGGATAAGACAAAGGATAAGACAAAGGATAAGACAAAGGATAAGACAAAGGATAAGACAAAGGATAAGACAAAGGATAAGACAAAGGATAAGACAAAGGATAAGACAAAGGATAAGACAAAGGATAAGACAAAGGATAAGACAAAGGATAAGACAAAGGATAAGACAAAGGATAAGACAAAGGATAAGACAAAGGATAAGACAAAGGATAAGACAAAGGATAAGACAAAGGATAAGACAAAGGATAAGACAAAGGATAAGACAAAGGATAAGACAAAGGATAAGACAAAGGATAAGACAAAGGATAAGACAAAGGATAAGACAAAGGATAAGACAAAGGATAAGACAAAGGATAAGACAAAGGATAAGACAAAGGATAAGACAAAGGATAAGACAAAGGATAAGACAAAGGATAAGACAAAGGATAAGACAAAGGATAAGACAAAGGATAAGACAAAGGATAAGACAAAGGATAAGACAAAGGATAAGACAAAGGATAAGACAAAGGATAAGACAAAGGATAAGACAAAGGATAAGACAAAGGATAAGACAAAGGATAAGACAAAGGATAAGACAAAGGATAAGACAAAGGATAAGACAAAGGATAAGACAAAGGATAAGACAAAGGATAAGACAAAGGATAAGACAAAGGATAAGACAAAGGATAAGACAAAGGATAAGACAAAGGATAAGACAAAGGATAAGACAAAGGATAAGACAAAGGATAAGACAAAGGATAAGACAAAGGATAAGACAAAGGATAAGACAAAGGATAAGACAAAGGATAAGACAAAGGATAAGACAAAGGATAAGACAAAGGATAAGACAAAGGATAAGACAAAGGATAAGACAAAGGATAAGACAAAGGATAAGACAAAGGATAAGACAAAGGATAAGACAAAGGATAAGACAAAGGATAAGACAAAGGATAAGACAAAGGATAAGACAAAGGATAAGACAAAGGATAAGACAAAGGATAAGACAAAGGATAAGACAAAGGATAGACAAAGGATAAGACAAAGGATAAGACAAAGGATAAGACAAAGGATAAGACAAAGGATAAGACAAAGGATAAGACAAAGGATAAGACAAAGGATAAGACAAAGGATAAGACAAAGGATAAGACAAAGGATAAGACAAAGGATAAGACAAAGGATAAGACAAAGGATAAGACAAAGGATAAGACAAAGGATAAGACAAAGGATAAGACAAAGGATAAGACAAAGGATAAGACAAAGGATAAGACAAAGGATAAGACAAAGGATAAGACAAAGGATAAGACAAAGGATAAGACAAAGGATAAGACAAAGGATAAGACAAAGGATAAGACAAAGGATAAGACAAAGGATAAGACAAAGGATAAGACAAAGGATAAGACAAAGGATAAGACAAAGGATAAGACAAAGGATAAGACAAAGGATAAGACAAAGGATAAGACAAAGGATAAGACAAAGGATAAGACAAAGGATAAGACAAAGGATAAGACAAAGGATAAGACAAAGGATAAGACAAAGGATAAGACAAAGGATAAGACAAAGGATAAGACAAAGGATAAGACAAAGGATAAGACAAAGGATAAGACAAAGGATAAGACAAAGGATAAGACAAAGGATAAGACAAAGGATAAGACAAAGGATAAGACAAAGGATAAGACAAAGGATAAGACAAAGGATAAGACAAAGGATAAGACAAAGGATAAGACAAAGGATAAGACAAAGGATAAGACAAAGGATAAGACAAAGGATAAGACAAAGGATAAGACAAAGGATAAGACAAAGGATAAGACAAAGGATAAGACAAAGGATAAGACAAAGGATAAGACAAAGGATAAGACAAAGGATAAGACAAAGGATAAGACAAAGGATAAGACAAAGGATAAGACAAAGGATAAGACAAAGGATAAGACAAAGGATAAGACAAAGGATAAGACAAAGGATAAGACAAAGGATAAGACAAAGGATAAGACAAAGGATAAGACAAAGGATAAGACAAAGGATAAGACAAAGGATAAGACAAAGGATAAGACAAAGGATAAGACAAAGGATAAGACAAAGGATAAGACAAAGGATAAGACAAAGGATAAGACAAAGGATAAGACAAAGGATAAGACAAAGGATAAGACAAAGGATAAGACAAAGGATAAGACAAAGGATAAGACAAAGGATAAGACAAAGGATAAGACAAAGGATAAGACAAAGGATAAGACAAAGGATAAGACAAAGGATAAGACAAAGGATAAGACAAAGGATAAGACAAAGGATAAGACAAAGGATAAGACAAAGGATAAGACAAAGGATAAGACAAAGGATAAGACAAAGGATAAGACAAAGGATAAGACAAAGGATAAGACAAAGGATAAGACAAAGGATAAGACAAAGGATAAGACAAAGGATAAGACAAAGGATAAGACAAAGGATAAGACAAAGGATAAGACAAAGGATAAGACAAAGGATAAGACAAAGGATAAGACAAAGGATAAGACAAAGGATAAGACAAAGGATAAGACAAAGGATAAGACAAAGGATAAGACAAAGGATAAGACAAAGGATAAGACAAAGGATAAGACAAAGGATAAGACAAAGGATAAGACAAAGGATAAGACAAAGGATAAGACAAAGGATAAGACAAAGGATAAGACAAAGGATAAGACAAAGGATAAGACAAAGGATAAGACAAAGGATAAGACAAAGGATAAGACAAAGGATAAGACAAAGGATAAGACAAAGGATAAGACAAAGGATAAGACAAAGGATAAGACAAAGGATAAGACAAAGGATAAGACAAAGGATAAGACAAAGGATAAGACAAAGGATAAGACAAAGGATAAGACAAAGGATAAGACAAAGGATAAGACAAAGGATAAGACAAAGGATAAGACAAAGGATAAGACAAAGGATAAGACAAAGGATAAGACAAAGGATAAGACAAAGGATAAGACAAAGGATAAGACAAAGGATAAGACAAAGGATAAGACAAAGGATAAGACAAAGGATAAGACAAAGGATAAGACAAAGGATAAGACAAAGGATAAGACAAAGGATAAGACAAAGGATAAGACAAAGGATAAGACAAAGGATAAGACAAAGGATAAGACAAAGGATAAGACAAAGGATAAGACAAAGGATAAGACAAAGGATAAGACAAAGGATAAGACAAAGGATAAGACAAAGGATAAGACAAAGGATAAGACAAAGGATAAGACAAAGGATAAGACAAAGGATAAGACAAAGGATAAGACAAAGGATAAGACAAAGGATAAGACAAAGGATAAGACAAAGGATAAGACAAAGGATAAGACAAAGGATAAGACAAAGGATAAGACAAAGGATAAGACAAAGGATAAGACAAAGGATAAGACAAAGGATAAGACAAAGGATAAGACAAAGGATAAGACAAAGGATAAGACAAAGGATAAGACAAAGGATAAGACAAAGGATAAGACAAAGGATAAGACAAAGGATAAGACAAAGGATAAGACAAAGGATAAGACAAAGGATAAGACAAAGGATAAGACAAAGGATAAGACAAAGGATAAGACAAAGGATAAGACAAAGGATAAGACAAAGGATAAGACAAAGGATAAGACAAAGGATAAGACAAAGGATAAGACAAAGGATAAGACAAAGGATAAGACAAAGGATAAGACAAAGGATAAGACAAAGGATAAGACAAAGGATAAGACAAAGGATAAGACAAAGGATAAGACAAAGGATAAGACAAAGGATAAGACAAAGGATAAGACAAAGGATAAGACAAAGGATAAGACAAAGGATAAGACAAAGGATAAGACAAAGGATAAGACAAAGGATAAGACAAAGGATAAGACAAAGGATAAGACAAAGGATAAGACAAAGGATAAGACAAAGGATAAGACAAAGGATAAGACAAAGGATAAGACAAAGGATAAGACAAAGGATAAGACAAAGGATAAGACAAAGGATAAGACAAAGGATAAGACAAAGGATAAGACAAAGGATAAGACAAAGGATAAGACAAAGGATAAGACAAAGGATAAGACAAAGGATAAGACAAAGGATAAGACAAAGGATAAGACAAAGGATAAGACAAAGGATAAGACAAAGGATAAGACAAAGGATAAGACAAAGGATAAGACAAAGGATAAGACAAAGGATAAGACAAAGGATAAGACAAAGGATAAGACAAAGGATAAGACAAAGGATAAGACAAAGGATAAGACAAAGGATAAGACAAAGGATAAGACAAAGGATAAGACAAAGGATAAGACAAAGGATAAGACAAAGGATAAGACAAAGGATAAGACAAAGGATAAGACAAAGGATAAGACAAAGGATAAGACAAAGGATAAGACAAAGGATAAGACAAAGGATAAGACAAAGGATAAGACAAAGGATAAGACAAAGGATAAGACAAAGGATAAGACAAAGGATAAGACAAAGGATAAGACAAAGGATAAGACAAAGGATAAGACAAAGGATAAGACAAAGGATAAGACAAAGGATAAGACAAAGGATAAGACAAAGGATAAGACAAAGGATAAGACAAAGGATAAGACAAAGGATAAGACAAAGGATAAGACAAAGGATAAGACAAAGGATAAGACAAAGGATAAGACAAAGGATAAGACAAAGGATAAGACAAAGGATAAGACAAAGGATAAGACAAAGGATAAGACAAAGGATAAGACAAAGGATAAGACAAAGGATAAGACAAAGGATAAGACAAAGGATAAGACAAAGGATAAGACAAAGGATAAGACAAAGGATAAGACAAAGGATAAGACAAAGGATAAGACAAAGGATAAGACAAAGGATAAGACAAAGGATAAGACAAAGGATAAGACAAAGGATAAGACAAAGGATAAGACAAAGGATAAGACAAAGGATAAGACAAAGGATAAGACAAAGGATAAGACAAAGGATAAGACAAAGGATAAGACAAAGGATAAGACAAAGGATAAGACAAAGGATAAGACAAAGGATAAGACAAAGGATAAGACAAAGGATAAGACAAAGGATAAGACAAAGGATAAGACAAAGGATAAGACAAAGGATAAGACAAAGGATAAGACAAAGGATAAGACAAAGGATAAGACAAAGGATAAGACAAAGGATAAGACAAAGGATAAGACAAAGGATAAGACAAAGGATAAGACAAAGGATAAGACAAAGGATAAGACAAAGGATAAGACAAAGGATAAGACAAAGGATAAGACAAAGGATAAGACAAAGGATAAGACAAAGGATAAGACAAAGGATAAGACAAAGGATAAGACAAAGGATAAGACAAAGGATAAGACAAAGGATAAGACAAAGGATAAGACAAAGGATAAGACAAAGGATAAGACAAAGGATAAGACAAAGGATAAGACAAAGGATAAGACAAAGGATAAGACAAAGGATAAGACAAAGGATAAGACAAAGGATAAGACAAAGGATAAGACAAAGGATAAGACAAAGGATAAGACAAAGGATAAGACAAAGGATAAGACAAAGGATAAGACAAAGGATAAGACAAAGGATAAGACAAAGGATAAGACAAAGGATAAGACAAAGGATAAGACAAAGGATAAGACAAAGGATAAGACAAAGGATAAGACAAAGGATAAGACAAAGGATAAGACAAAGGATAAGACAAAGGATAAGACAAAGGATAAGACAAAGGATAAGACAAAGGATAAGACAAAGGATAAGACAAAGGATAAGACAAAGGATAAGACAAAGGATAAGACAAAGGATAAGACAAAGGATAAGACAAAGGATAAGACAAAGGATAAGACAAAGGATAAGACAAAGGATAAGACAAAGGATAAGACAAAGGATAAGACAAAGGATAAGACAAAGGATAAGACAAAGGATAAGACAAAGGATAAGACAAAGGATAAGACAAAGGATAAGACAAAGGATAAGACAAAGGATAAGACAAAGGATAAGACAAAGGATAAGACAAAGGATAAGACAAAGGATAAGACAAAGGATAAGACAAAGGATAAGACAAAGGATAAGACAAAGGATAAGACAAAGGATAAGACAAAGGATAAGACAAAGGATAAGACAAAGGATAAGACAAAGGATAAGACAAAGGATAAGACAAAGGATAAGACAAAGGATAAGACAAAGGATAAGACAAAGGATAAGACAAAGGATAAGACAAAGGATAAGACAAAGGATAAGACAAAGGATAAGACAAAGGATAAGACAAAGGATAAGACAAAGGATAAGACAAAGGATAAGACAAAGGATAAGACAAAGGATAAGACAAAGGATAAGACAAAGGATAAGACAAAGGATAAGACAAAGGATAAGACAAAGGATAAGACAAAGGATAAGACAAAGGATAAGACAAAGGATAAGACAAAGGATAAGACAAAGGATAAGACAAAGGATAAGACAAAGGATAAGACAAAGGATAAGACAAAGGATAAGACAAAGGATAAGACAAAGGATAAGACAAAGGATAAGACAAAGGATAAGACAAAGGATAAGACAAAGGATAAGACAAAGGATAAGACAAAGGATAAGACAAAGGATAAGACAAAGGATAAGACAAAGGATAAGACAAAGGATAAGACAAAGGATAAGACAAAGGATAAGACAAAGGATAAGACAAAGGATAAGACAAAGGATAAGACAAAGGATAAGACAAAGGATAAGACAAAGGATAAGACAAAGGATAAGACAAAGGATAAGACAAAGGATAAGACAAAGGATAAGACAAAGGATAAGACAAAGGATAAGACAAAGGATAAGACAAAGGATAAGACAAAGGATAAGACAAAGGATAAGACAAAGGATAAGACAAAGGATAAGACAAAGGATAAGACAAAGGATAAGACAAAGGATAAGACAAAGGATAAGACAAAGGATAAGACAAAGGATAAGACAAAGGATAAGACAAAGGATAAGACAAAGGATAAGACAAAGGATAAGACAAAGGATAAGACAAAGGATAAGACAAAGGATAAGACAAAGGATAAGACAAAGGATAAGACAAAGGATAAGACAAAGGATAAGACAAAGGATAAGACAAAGGATAAGACAAAGGATAAGACAAAGGATAAGACAAAGGATAAGACAAAGGATAAGACAAAGGATAAGACAAAGGATAAGACAAAGGATAAGACAAAGGATAAGACAAAGGATAAGACAAAGGATAAGACAAAGGATAAGACAAAGGATAAGACAAAGGATAAGACAAAGGATAAGACAAAGGATAAGACAAAGGATAAGACAAAGGATAAGACAAAGGATAAGACAAAGGATAAGACAAAGGATAAGACAAAGGATAAGACAAAGGATAAGACAAAGGATAAGACAAAGGATAAGACAAAGGATAAGACAAAGGATAAGACAAAGGATAAGACAAAGGATAAGACAAAGGATAAGACAAAGGATAAGACAAAGGATAAGACAAAGGATAAGACAAAGGATAAGACAAAGGATAAGACAAAGGATAAGACAAAGGATAAGACAAAGGATAAGACAAAGGATAAGACAAAGGATAAGACAAAGGATAAGACAAAGGATAAGACAAAGGATAAGACAAAGGATAAGACAAAGGATAAGACAAAGGATAAGACAAAGGATAAGACAAAGGATAAGACAAAGGATAAGACAAAGGATAAGACAAAGGATAAGACAAAGGATAAGACAAAGGATAAGACAAAGGATAAGACAAAGGATAAGACAAAGGATAAGACAAAGGATAAGACAAAGGATAAGACAAAGGATAAGACAAAGGATAAGACAAAGGATAAGACAAAGGATAAGACAAAGGATAAGACAAAGGATAAGACAAAGGATAAGACAAAGGATAAGACAAAGGATAAGACAAAGGATAAGACAAAGGATAAGACAAAGGATAAGACAAAGGATAAGACAAAGGATAAGACAAAGGATAAGACAAAGGATAAGACAAAGGATAAGACAAAGGATAAGACAAAGGATAAGACAAAGGATAAGACAAAGGATAAGACAAAGGATAAGACAAAGGATAAGACAAAGGATAAGACAAAGGATAAGACAAAGGATAAGACAAAGGATAAGACAAAGGATAAGACAAAGGATAAGACAAAGGATAAGACAAAGGATAAGACAAAGGATAAGACAAAGGATAAGACAAAGGATAAGACAAAGGATAAGACAAAGGATAAGACAAAGGATAAGACAAAGGATAAGACAAAGGATAAGACAAAGGATAAGACAAAGGATAAGACAAAGGATAAGACAAAGGATAAGACAAAGGATAAGACAAAGGATAAGACAAAGGATAAGACAAAGGATAAGACAAAGGATAAGACAAAGGATAAGACAAAGGATAAGACAAAGGATAAGACAAAGGATAAGACAAAGGATAAGACAAAGGATAAGACAAAGGATAAGACAAAGGATAAGACAAAGGATAAGACAAAGGATAAGACAAAGGATAAGACAAAGGATAAGACAAAGGATAAGACAAAGGATAAGACAAAGGATAAGACAAAGGATAAGACAAAGGATAAGACAAAGGATAAGACAAAGGATAAGACAAAGGATAAGACAAAGGATAAGACAAAGGATAAGACAAAGGATAAGACAAAGGATAAGACAAAGGATAAGACAAAGGATAAGACAAAGGATAAGACAAAGGATAAGACAAAGGATAAGACAAAGGATAAGACAAAGGATAAGACAAAGGATAAGACAAAGGATAAGACAAAGGATAAGACAAAGGATAAGACAAAGGATAAGACAAAGGATAAGACAAAGGATAAGACAAAGGATAAGACAAAGGATAAGACAAAGGATAAGACAAAGGATAAGACAAAGGATAAGACAAAGGATAAGACAAAGGATAAGACAAAGGATAAGACAAAGGATAAGACAAAGGATAAGACAAAGGATAAGACAAAGGATAAGACAAAGGATAAGACAAAGGATAAGACAAAGGATAGACAAAGGATAAGACAAAGGATAAGACAAAGGATAAGACAAAGGATAAGACAAAGGATAAGACAAAGGATAAGACAAAGGATAAGACAAAGGATAAGACAAAGGATAAGACAAAGGATAAGACAAAGGATAAGACAAAGGATAAGACAAAGGATAAGACAAAGGATAAGACAAAGGATAAGACAAAGGATAAGACAAAGGATAAGACAAAGGATAAGACAAAGGATAAGACAAAGGATAAGACAAAGGATAAGACAAAGGATAAGACAAAGGATAAGACAAAGGATAAGACAAAGGATAAGACAAAGGATAAGACAAAGGATAAGACAAAGGATAAGACAAAGGATAAGACAAAGGATAAGACAAAGGATAAGACAAAGGATAAGACAAAGGATAAGACAAAGGATAAGACAAAGGATAAGACAAAGGATAAGACAAAGGATAAGACAAAGGATAAGACAAAGGATAAGACAAAGGATAAGACAAAGGATAAGACAAAGGATAAGACAAAGGATAAGACAAAGGATAAGACAAAGGATAAGACAAAGGATAAGACAAAGGATAAGACAAAGGATAAGACAAAGGATAAGACAAAGGATAAGACAAAGGATAAGACAAAGGATAAGACAAAGGATAAGACAAAGGATAAGACAAAGGATAAGACAAAGGATAAGACAAAGGATAAGACAAAGGATAAGACAAAGGATAAGACAAAGGATAAGACAAAGGATAAGACAAAGGATAAGACAAAGGATAAGACAAAGGATAAGACAAAGGATAAGACAAAGGATAAGACAAAGGATAAGACAAAGGATAAGACAAAGGATAAGACAAAGGATAAGACAAAGGATAAGACAAAGGATAAGACAAAGGATAAGACAAAGGATAAGACAAAGGATAAGACAAAGGATAAGACAAAGGATAAGACAAAGGATAAGACAAAGGATAAGACAAAGGATAAGACAAAGGATAAGACAAAGGATAAGACAAAGGATAAGACAAAGGATAAGACAAAGGATAAGACAAAGGATAAGACAAAGGATAAGACAAAGGATAAGACAAAGGATAAGACAAAGGATAAGACAAAGGATAAGACAAAGGATAAGACAAAGGATAAGACAAAGGATAAGACAAAGGATAAGACAAAGGATAAGACAAAGGATAAGACAAAGGATAAGACAAAGGATAAGACAAAGGATAAGACAAAGGATAAGACAAAGGATAAGACAAAGGATAAGACAAAGGATAAGACAAAGGATAAGACAAAGGATAAGACAAAGGATAAGACAAAGGATAAGACAAAGGATAAGACAAAGGATAAGACAAAGGATAAGACAAAGGATAAGACAAAGGATAAGACAAAGGATAAGACAAAGGATAAGACAAAGGATAAGACAAAGGATAAGACAAAGGATAAGACAAAGGATAAGACAAAGGATAAGACAAAGGATAAGACAAAGGATAAGACAAAGGATAAGACAAAGGATAAGACAAAGGATAAGACAAAGGATAAGACAAAGGATAAGACAAAGGATAAGACAAAGGATAAGACAAAGGATAAGACAAAGGATAAGACAAAGGATAAGACAAAGGATAAGACAAAGGATAAGACAAAGGATAAGACAAAGGATAAGACAAAGGATAAGACAAAGGATAAGACAAAGGATAAGACAAAGGATAAGACAAAGGATAAGACAAAGGATAAGACAAAGGATAAGACAAAGGATAAGACAAAGGATAAGACAAAGGATAAGACAAAGGATAAGACAAAGGATAAGACAAAGGATAAGACAAAGGATAAGACAAAGGATAAGACAAAGGATAAGACAAAGGATAAGACAAAGGATAAGACAAAGGATAAGACAAAGGATAAGACAAAGGATAAGACAAAGGATAAGACAAAGGATAAGACAAAGGATAAGACAAAGGATAAGACAAAGGATAAGACAAAGGATAAGACAAAGGATAAGACAAAGGATAAGACAAAGGATAAGACAAAGGATAAGACAAAGGATAAGACAAAGGATAAGACAAAGGATAAGACAAAGGATAAGACAAAGGATAAGACAAAGGATAAGACAAAGGATAAGACAAAGGATAAGACAAAGGATAAGACAAAGGATAAGACAAAGGATAAGACAAAGGATAAGACAAAGGATAAGACAAAGGATAAGACAAAGGATAAGACAAAGGATAAGACAAAGGATAAGACAAAGGATAAGACAAAGGATAAGACAAAGGATAAGACAAAGGATAAGACAAAGGATAAGACAAAGGATAAGACAAAGGATAAGACAAAGGATAAGACAAAGGATAAGACAAAGGATAAGACAAAGGATAAGACAAAGGATAAGACAAAGGATAAGACAAAGGATAAGACAAAGGATAAGACAAAGGATAAGACAAAGGATAAGACAAAGGATAAGACAAAGGATAAGACAAAGGATAAGACAAAGGATAAGACAAAGGATAAGACAAAGGATAAGACAAAGGATAAGACAAAGGATAAGACAAAGGATAAGACAAAGGATAAGACAAAGGATAAGACAAAGGATAAGACAAAGGATAAGACAAAGGATAAGACAAAGGATAAGACAAAGGATAAGACAAAGGATAAGACAAAGGATAAGACAAAGGATAAGACAAAGGATAAGACAAAGGATAAGACAAAGGATAAGACAAAGGATAAGACAAAGGATAAGACAAAGGATAAGACAAAGGATAAGACAAAGGATAAGACAAAGGATAAGACAAAGGATAAGACAAAGGATAAGACAAAGGATAAGACAAAGGATAAGACAAAGGATAAGACAAAGGATAAGACAAAGGATAAGACAAAGGATAAGACAAAGGATAAGACAAAGGATAAGACAAAGGATAAGACAAAGGATAAGACAAAGGATAAGACAAAGGATAAGACAAAGGATAAGACAAAGGATAAGACAAAGGATAAGACAAAGGATAAGACAAAGGATAAGACAAAGGATAAGACAAAGGATAAGACAAAGGATAAGACAAAGGATAAGACAAAGGATAAGACAAAGGATAAGACAAAGGATAAGACAAAGGATAAGACAAAGGATAAGACAAAGGATAAGACAAAGGATAAGACAAAGGATAAGACAAAGGATAAGACAAAGGATAAGACAAAGGATAAGACAAAGGATAAGACAAAGGATAAGACAAAGGATAAGACAAAGGATAAGACAAAGGATAAGACAAAGGATAAGACAAAGGATAAGACAAAGGATAAGACAAAGGATAAGACAAAGGATAAGACAAAGGATAAGACAAAGGATAAGACAAAGGATAAGACAAAGGATAAGACAAAGGATAAGACAAAGGATAAGACAAAGGATAAGACAAAGGATAAGACAAAGGATAAGACAAAGGATAAGACAAAGGATAAGACAAAGGATAAGACAAAGGATAAGACAAAGGATAAGACAAAGGATAAGACAAAGGATAAGACAAAGGATAAGACAAAGGATAAGACAAAGGATAAGACAAAGGATAAGACAAAGGATAAGACAAAGGATAAGACAAAGGATAAGACAAAGGATAAGACAAAGGATAAGACAAAGGATAAGACAAAGGATAAGACAAAGGATAAGACAAAGGATAAGACAAAGGATAAGACAAAGGATAAGACAAAGGATAAGACAAAGGATAAGACAAAGGATAAGACAAAGGATAAGACAAAGGATAAGACAAAGGATAAGACAAAGGATAAGACAAAGGATAAGACAAAGGATAAGACAAAGGATAAGACAAAGGATAAGACAAAGGATAAGACAAAGGATAAGACAAAGGATAAGACAAAGGATAAGACAAAGGATAAGACAAAGGATAAGACAAAGGATAAGACAAAGGATAAGACAAAGGATAAGACAAAGGATAAGACAAAGGATAAGACAAAGGATAAGACAAAGGATAAGACAAAGGATAAGACAAAGGATAAGACAAAGGATAAGACAAAGGATAAGACAAAGGATAAGACAAAGGATAAGACAAAGGATAAGACAAAGGATAAGACAAAGGATAAGACAAAGGATAAGACAAAGGATAAGACAAAGGATAAGACAAAGGATAAGACAAAGGATAAGACAAAGGATAAGACAAAGGATAAGACAAAGGATAAGACAAAGGATAAGACAAAGGATAAGACAAAGGATAAGACAAAGGATAAGACAAAGGATAAGACAAAGGATAAGACAAAGGATAAGACAAAGGATAAGACAAAGGATAAGACAAAGGATAAGACAAAGGATAAGACAAAGGATAAGACAAAGGATAAGACAAAGGATAAGACAAAGGATAAGACAAAGGATAAGACAAAGGATAAGACAAAGGATAAGACAAAGGATAAGACAAAGGATAAGACAAAGGATAAGACAAAGGATAAGACAAAGGATAAGACAAAGGATAAGACAAAGGATAAGACAAAGGATAAGACAAAGGATAAGACAAAGGATAAGACAAAGGATAAGACAAAGGATAAGACAAAGGATAAGACAAAGGATAAGACAAAGGATAAGACAAAGGATAAGACAAAGGATAAGACAAAGGATAAGACAAAGGATAAGACAAAGGATAAGACAAAGGATAAGACAAAGGATAAGACAAAGGATAAGACAAAGGATAAGACAAAGGATAAGACAAAGGATAAGACAAAGGATAAGACAAAGGATAAGACAAAGGATAAGACAAAGGATAAGACAAAGGATAAGACAAAGGATAAGACAAAGGATAAGACAAAGGATAAGACAAAGGATAAGACAAAGGATAAGACAAAGGATAAGACAAAGGATAAGACAAAGGATAAGACAAAGGATAAGACAAAGGATAAGACAAAGGATAAGACAAAGGATAAGACAAAGGATAAGACAAAGGATAAGACAAAGGATAAGACAAAGGATAAGACAAAGGATAAGACAAAGGATAAGACAAAGGACAACTCAAATAAAAATACTTACAATGAAAGCAATTCAATGAAGACAATGATTGATCAAAATAGTTATCATATGACTAAGGAGAATAAAGTGATTGTACTATATCAAATAATGTATTTGTTGACTAGTTGACATATGAGGTAACGAGGTATAAAATGAAGATGTTGAGAAGGATTGACAAATTATTGTAATACATTGACAATTAATCATCAACATATATAAAAAATATCGATGGCAAAAATGAAAATGTTAAGAAGGATGAGTGGTCACACAAAAAAAGACGAAACAAATTGGGAGTAACACTAATAGAGGATAAAATGAGAAAAATAATTTAAGATGATTTGAACATATAAAAAGACGACCCAAGGATGATCTAATAAAAAATATAAAAATCTAAATTGTGAAAATATAAAAAGTAGAAAGGACAACCACAAAAGTATTAGAAAGAAAAATAAAAAATGATCTAGTTTATATTGAGTTAATTGTTAGCACGACCCTGAAAGCAAAGAATCAATGTAGCTGACTCATGAGAAAACTTAGTTGTTTGTTTATAAGTATTTATGTAAATACGAGAAAAGGGTGAAGTATTTTAGAAAAAGCAGAAAAAAGTGTGTGTATAGTCAAAAGGTACGTGAGTATTGGAAAACAGGTGAGTAGTTGATATTAATTTTGGCACTTTATTTTTGAATTTCACTTGAGTAATTTTGAGTTTACTAAAATTTGTAAGGATTCCGCGTGAATGAATCTCCAAGTCTAACGACTCCACATTTGCTCCGCTTCCGCGCGTGCACGCGCAAGGCCTTTTCGTCGAACAGGGAGAAACACTGCCTTGGCGAGGAAATTAGGCCCCCGATCACGTGCCTTGACGGACGTCAGTGGTCACCTGCTTCTGTCAAGGGAAGTCTAGGCCATTCGACGAAGGGAGGTGGACGAGGAGGAGAACGGAAGAGCAGGAAAGTAATAGGACGATATAGCGTCGCGGATGGATCTCGATCTCTGGATTCAGAAGGTGAAAGAGGGCCAGCACCTCATGGAAGACGAACTCCAGCTCCTTTGCGAATATGTACGCCTCTTGCATTTCTCCTTAACGTTATACTAGGGCTTTCATTTATCATTTGTTTGGGTTTAGAGGGATGGACGCCCCTTGCTGCTGGGTTCATCTAGGGCATCATTCCACTTTCCAAAATACATAGTGTTTGTTCTTCGTCTAATTTTTGTCTTTCAATCGTCATTGCTGAACAATCTGGTTGTGGCCCTATAACGGAGACGATTGTCAGGTGTACATGCTGAAGGACAAATAAGGCCATTGTGTTATTAAAGTGCACAAACAAGGATACTTTTTTGGTGCTCATGGTTAAATGTCAAATCACTACATTTTCAAACTAACATTCCTTTATATGTTTTTGGTTCTTATCTTTTCATCCTTATCCATTGCTGCTGAGCTATGTATACACTTTCCATGACGTGCCTTTTCAATTTTTAGCTTCAGGACTGGGAAATTGCAAATCGATTCTTGGAGAAGGTTGAGGAAGACGGTTTTGTCTTTGGGAGAGGCAGTGGCATGGAAGAGCTATTTGTGGTTTCTTTCATAGCCTCTACTCAAGGAAATCCTCGTGGACGCTGAGTTTGGATGGATTGGGTTTTAATTCAATTTTGGATGAGGACAAAATGGCTTGTTCGTCCTTTTAGCTTAGAGGAAGTCGAGAAGGTGGTACAAAGTTGTGGGGAAAAAGCTCTTGGGCCTGATGGTTACTCTATGGTTTTCTTCCAGTCATATCGGGATGAGATTAAAGGGGCTGTAATGTTTTTGTTGAGGACTTTCATGATATCGATAGATGAATTGCACTTTTATTACTTTTATTCCAAAAGTAGTGAATGTAGTAAAGCTGAAGGATTTTAGGCTGATCAGTGCAAGGCATGTATAAAATCCTGTAGAAATTGCTTTATGTGAGATTGAAGCAAGGACTCAATGTTATGGTGGGCCAGTATCAGCATGCATTCGTAGCTGGAAGACAAATTTTAAGTGCGTCTCTTATTTCTAATGAGCTGGTAAACTTTTTGCGAAAGAATAGTCTGCAAGCTAGATATGGGAAAGGTGTATGATTATGTTTGTTGGGATTTCTTGATGTATCCTCTAGATATGATGGGTTTTGGGCCCACATGGAAGAGTTGGTAGCGAGGTGTATTTCTTTGGCTTCTTTCTTGATTTTGATTAATGGCTCACTGACAGATCACATCGGTGCCGCATGGGGTTTGGCAAGGGGATCTGTTGTTTCCTCTGTTATTTAGTTTGGTTGTGGAAGCTTCAGTAAAATGATGTCAGTTGCTATAGATAAGGGTATGTTGGATTGTGGAGGTTGGCTCTTATAGTCGGGGGATGATTTGGCTTTCACATTTATTGTTTGCAGTTGTCTCTATTGCTTTTTTGTGGGAGTAATGATAACGTTATTTTTGTGATACATCCTTTTGGGGTTTGAGGAAGTTTCTTGACTTAGAGTCAATTTGCATAAGCTTATTCCTATAGGAGAACGGATGTATGGAAGCTGTTTGGCATCTATTTTGGTTTTTAAGTCGGGTCATTTCCCCATTAATTACTTGGGACTACCTCTTGGTGCTCATTTTATAGTTGTTTCTACTTAGGGCCTATTATAGAGAAATTTGAAAAGAAACAAGCAGGTTGGAAGCTCAACCATTTGTCTAAAGATGTCAAGTTAACTCTTACTAAGAACACTCTGTCTAGCTGGCCAATGTATTTTAGGCTCCTTTTCCTATGCCTGGTTTTGTCGGAAAACTAGAGGGGATCTAACAAGGTTTTTGTGGAGGCATGAGGAGGGAAAGTTCAAATTTCACTTTGTTTGGTGTCAAGATCTAAAGAAATCACTTCCTTTGGGCGTCTTAGCTTGAAGTCTTTATCCCTTTTTAATGAGGCTTTGTTGTGGAAGTGGTTGTGGTGGTTCATTGAGGAAGATTATAGATTGTAGTGGAAAGTGTTGGCAGCAAGAGTTGGTTAGGAAGAGGGACGGTGGATAACTTTGAGTAAGAGGAGCCACATGGCACTAGTGCTTGGCTACCTATTTGAAAATGTTTGGGGAAGCTCAAGGAGGAACTGTGTTGAGTGGTGGGTGACGGTTGGAGGGTGTCATTCTGACACGATACTTCGGCGTGGAGATTGCCCTTTGAGATGTTGCTTCATAAAACTTTTCTTGTTGGCCCATATCAAAGAAGATATGGTTAGGACGATTTGCACCGAAATGTGTCTGGCATGAGGTAGGACGTTCCTTTTATTGGAAATGCCCAAGATTGAGAGCTGGAGTCTTTTCCTTGTTCTTTGAGGCCTTATATAGTTTGTTATTGAATGAGAAGATTGTGTAAGTCTGTTAGTGATTTGGATGGGGGCTTTAAAGTAAATAAGTTATGCTGTAACAGTTTCAGCATAGAGTAGATAGGGGGTCAGCCACATGATGCCATGGAAGGGCATTCAGAAGTCAGCGATTCCACCTTGAGTTTCTTTCTTTGCATGGAAAGCAATATGGGGTAAGATTCTATGTTGTGATAACCTCTGAAAGAGGGGCTTGACTTTAGTGAATCATTTCCTTATGTGCAAGCATGAGCTACAACTGGTGGATCACTTGCTTTTGTTTTGTGAGTGGAGTAGACTATTTTGGGTGACAGATTTTAAGGTTTTGGGGATTAAGCGGGTGGCTTGTAAAAGTGTGAAGGAGAGATTTGAGCACTTTTTTAAATATAGGAAGAGGAACTTGCTTATTTGCTCTTACTGCCTTTTGCTATTTTTTGGCTACTGTGAAGGTAAAGGAATATAAGAGTTTTGCAAGGGTTAGTGATTTTTTCTAGTGAGTTATTGATGAGATGGCTAGGCCTTTTGTCTTTTTGGGAGAGGGGAGGATTTGTTCGTACTGTTTTAGACATTGTAGAGTTGATCCTTTGAGACTTTCTACTTGATGTGTTGGGTGCACCAACTTGGTGCTTTCTAATGAATTCTTATCTTATCTAAAAAAAGTATATGTACTATCATAGCATATACTAGGCAATATCATTTTTTTGTTGTTTAGTTAGAAAATAGAAGAATAATTTAGACATGCAAAAGGTGGAGGTCACAAAACAATTAGATTGAATTTACGTATCATCATCAATCAACGGTATGCACAGGTTGTGAAAATATGCTAGACATGCAAAACGTTAGAACTTAGAGATATGAACTCTCAATAACATGCAATGTTTTCAAAGGCATGAAAATCATGCAACCCTGATGGCTAGCTTAAGGAGCCAGGAGAGCTTCTTTAGTGGCTTCCTTAGTGGTGGCTGTTAAAAGTGCAAGACGTAATGGTCGAGTACAATAGTACTTGAACAATGCTATAGGGAGTTTGAACATAGCTTTACACTTCAATGATCTTAGCGTGTTTGGTGTTTATGGGCTAATTAGGTTCTGCAAGTTTGTGGATGATAAACATGATAGGGCTAATATTATATCCCTATAACTAGATTTGAGGTGCATAATAGTTTAGCCGACAGAAAGTAAGGATTCTTATCATACAATTGGATATGGAGATGATGATGGTGCAGATGTAATGTTGAAGAATGGCACCCGGTAGGTGGGAACCGTGATAGTGGCTCCATTGAAGAATGATGATAGAGTGATAATGATGGTTTCCTCTGACTCATATTTCATCAAGAACCACTCTAGGTATGTGGTCGATAGATTGTAGAACAAGAGAAGAGGTGCCTTATACAATCTTAAGAAGTGTTGTCCTTGTCTCCATATTTCTTTACTTATATTGGAAAGATAGCCTTCAGACATTTGCCACATGCCAATGAATCCTTCTTCATGCTTTAGCAAAACAACCAATGAAGGATTTTGCACACTTCTACGAAGTAGTTAGGCTCCCATTCTTGAGTGGGATCGAGCCTAATTGATCTGCTAACCTGTACTCGTTTAGCAGCTGTGTGATTGCTTATATTTGAATTTGTTCTTTTCATCTCCATTGGCTTGCTGATTCTGCACTCAAGACTCGTTTGCACTTCGAGATGCTTTGAATGTGAAAGCTCAAAATGATGAAACATCACATTCAATACTTTTTATAACATTATGCACTTTCATTACTTAGTTCTTTTGTAGTCCCAGGATTCTGGGCTTTTGGGAATGTCGGTGTGGCCACTGTTTGGATCAGATTAAGATATAGTTAGGAGCTTAGTACCAAACTAAATGCAGATCACCATTCTGCTAATATCTTTTGGTACAACTATTTTCATAATGTATCTCATGTGTGTTTATTGCATGCCAGAGTTGGATGTTGAGGTGTTTGGCATGATACCCACCTTAATGTGGTTTGCACATTTTTCACCGTCTTTGTTTTATTAGTTTTTCAACAACAACAAAACAACAACAACAACAACATGTTTTATTAGTTTTTCCAAGAGGAAAATTTGTCATAAGTTTGGTGGGGAAACTGTCATGATTTGTTTGCAGTTTCTTCCCTTTTATGAGAATCTTTTGACCTAATTGAATAAACATGTTGGTATGACTACTATGAAGTGCAAGTAAATATCATAATTAGGTATATTTGGTATCATGTTCTACTTTTAGAGTATATGCTATCAATTTTCTTTAAAATTTTAAAGTTTTTTGTTTTCTAAAATGATTTGTAACTTTTAAATCTTTGTGATACGTGAGTTTCTAATTTTGCTCAAATGACATGCTTTTTTCCAATCTGTGAACTATGAGTGTGTAACTTGAAGAAACCGACTTTGGAGGTCTTCTTAGAGCCTCAAGTTTAAAAAGGCTAGAACTCTCATTCGTAGGGCCCACGCTGCTGCCCTACCATATGAAGAAGATATATTTGGATATGATTGATCTTAGTAGAAAATGGAAGGTTTTTGGTTTGTAAGTCACTTAGAACTTACATCCTTGCGGGTGATGGTCTTATTATGCATTTCCATGTTAGAAAGTGTCTAAATCACCAGGTTCGGCCAGTCTTGAATGGTATGTCTCTGATTGAGGAAGAACATAAATGACTTGTTTTTGTATTTTCAAGTATCGGTTCTTCAGCAGCTTTACAAAGTGGAGTTGATCCTATGTTGGTAGAGGATGTATTACAAAGAGGAGATGAGGACTAGCACCGTGGTTAGTCGAGCTTAGCGGTTGAGACCAGTGTTGTGTGTACAGTATCGTAACATGTATAATTTTTCTTTATAATACATATTGTATCGTAAACTCTGCCCATGTAAGGGATCACCTTGCATGGCCGGTCTGAAGACCGGATAAAGGATGAGGATTGCATTAGGCTTCTGACATCAAATGTAAAACTTTCTTAGACTTATCTTCCATGAATTCTACAAATTATTATAGGGCTTTGTGGAAACAAAGAATGCATGTAGAAGGCTTAGTTGTTGTTGTATACATATTGTATCGTAAATTTTTTAAAAAGTATTATAAAAATCAAGAAAAATAAAAAAAATCAAGAAAATAAAAAATTCAAGAAAATTCTAAACAATTCTCATAAATCAAAATTAGGGTAAACATTGGTCCAATTTAACATGAATTAAAATTACAAGTGCAACTCTCATCATTGAAGAAGTAGCCAACAACTGCAAACTCTTCTTAATATATAGGTACAAGAGAAATCACTCCTACCTATTATGCAATATGCATGATAAACAACAAACTAATCATAAATATAAGTATAATGAGTGATATCTATGTTACAATATGTTCCTATGGGTGTATTTTGGCTAATAGTATTGGTACAGCAAGTGATATCTTATATCACAATGTGTTCTTATGGTTGTATTTCTGCTAATGTTAGTTCCTGTTGATGTATTTCTCGACTCCTCCATGCAAAAGCTTTTAAAATCAGCATGAAAAATTGGAGATGAGCAAAAAGTATTTAGTTTGCCCAAATGGAGAATTAATAAACTAGATGATTTAATGACCCCAAAAGTCTTGGCCCTAATTCTACATTTTGTTCTTGAAGTGACAATTGTCACAACAATCATCATGATTTCTTTTTTCAGCAAACCCCTAACTTTATTGGAGCAGATCGAAGTACTAACAGTTCACTCTATAATTAATTAGTGTTATTGAATTTGGATGGGGCAAATTGGCTTAAAAATAGCATGTAACATAAAAGTTATATCACTATTTTATAGAAAAATGGAAGTATTGAACGAAAAAGAAAAAATTGCAAACCAAAAGCTTACGACAGGGAGATATGCCCCTGGTATCACGTGATTCATGCCAATACTGTCTTTGTGCGATACACCCCTCTCGTTGTATCGGAACGATATGGGGCGATACACATAACACTGGTTGGGAACTTGGGACTGCTCAAGAACTTGCTAAGATGGCCTTTGGTTAGTGCAATGGTTAGCCTCTCCTAGCTTGTCTTTAGGCAGTTGATCGTGCAGTGCTTTGTGGGCATGCATGCAATGCATATTTGATGATCATGCATTTGTTTTTGGTTTTTACATTCATCATGTTCTCTATAAACGAAAGGATTTTGTGCATTAAAAGGTCACAACAGTGTTCAATGGGATACACTTTCCAGTGTTATTACTGGTTGGTACTACTGTCACGGACTTCATATGTAATGTCGGTTCAGTAGTCACCAAGTTGTTGCTGGTTTCAATAGCCACTGTAGGTTACATGCCTGAGAGATCAAGTTATCTCAATTTGCATTAGTTATTTTTGTGTGGTTGCACCACTTTTTTTGCAGTCCATGGTAAAAATAGACAGGTTGGTCATGTCATGGATATTGCTAAATGGAATAGTTTTGGTAGAAAAAGGGAAGCAGTATAATCAATTTAGATTCCCTTAACAAATACTCCGCAACTGTGAATTTTGGATCCTGGAGATGTTTACCGTGCCCTATGTTGAACGAAGCTTTCATTTGATTCTTTTGAACAGTTGCACTCTTGAAAGCTGAGCACCCACGTAACTTGGAATGTGTTTATGCTAACCATTTCTGTCAGTGTTTGATGGTTTCTTCATTTCTTCTGGTAGAACTTGTTGAATTCTGAAGTTTTCAAGTTAAGTCCCAATGCATTGCCATTTTGATATTTTCTTTATGTTGCAGACAAATTAGGTTTCTTTTAACAAGAACTGTTATGATATTTTTGAATTTTTGGTTTTGGAAACCTTAGGTGAAGGAGATCCTAATTGAGGAGTCAAATGTGCAGCCTGTCAACAGTCCAGTCACCGTATGTGGTGACATACATGGGCAGTTTCATGATCTTATGAAACTTTTTCAAACAGGCGGGCATGTTCCAGAGACCAATTATATTTTCATGGTAAAGTATACCAGCTATTAGTGATTGTTTTCTAATTTCTATTCTCCCTCTCAATTTTGGAACTTCTCAATAAACAGGGTGATTTTGTTGATCGTGGGTATAATAGCCTTGAGGTGTTCACTATCCTTTTACTTCTTAAAGCCAGGTATCCCCATGTTTAGCTGATCATCCATTTTCTTGGATATCTTTTTTATTGCTTGAGCATATTGTTTTTCAAGTTTAAGATATACGGAGACATCTAAACAAACTTATAGTTCCAATTTGCTCGTTGGTTTTTTATCATTGTGGTTCTTTTCTGGCTGATATTAGGATGTTGACTTTCATGATTAGTTCTTTCCAGGGCTGTAAGCATTAACAAGACACCCACTCTACTTCCCCTTGGGTGATAGGACAGGCCAATATGTATCGGTACATATAACATGAATGATTGTATCACAAATTACTAGAAAACATCAAATTTCAAAAAAAATCTTCAAAAAACACAAAAAAAATCTAGATACAACAACAACTAAGCCTTTTCCCATACTAGACGGGGTCAGCTACATGGATTTTTTGTTTCTATAGAGCCCTATCATGTGCCTCGTTAGCTGTTAACTCACAATAAACTAGATTATTCTTTATTGTTTCTTTCCAACACTTTGTGGTCGTCCTCTACCTCTTTTAATACTTTCAAAATCTAGTTTTTCATACCTTACAGGTTCTTTTGTCTTCTTTCTATATGTCCAAACCACCTTAAACGATATTCTCTCATTTTATCCTCTATTGGTGCACACGTAATTTATTTCTAATAACCTCATTATGTATACGATCTTTTCTTGTATGACCACTCATCCATCTCAACATCTTCATTTCTGTTACATACATCTTTTGTACATGTTGATGATTAACTGCCCAACACTCAGAACCATAAAACATGGTAGGTCTAATTGCTGTTCTATAATATTTACCTTTTAACTTTAATGGTATCTTCTTATCACAAATAATACTTGATGCTCCTCTCCATTTTAACTAACCAACATTAATTCTATGCGGAACATCTCCATCAATTCTTCCATCACTCTGAAAAATTGACCCTAGATATTTAAAACATTCCTTTTGGGATGCAATGTGTGCCAATTTTAATTTCTATGTCCTCTAAAGTAACCAAATGATCAAACTTACATTCCATATATTTTATCTTTGTTCTACTAAGTTGGAAGCCTTTACTTTCTAATGTTTCTCTCCTTCGTTCCAATTTTCTATTAACCTTTTCCTTAGACTTTTCCACTAACACAATGTCTTATGCAAATAGCATACACCAAGGTACTTCATCTTAAATATGTTTTGTTAACTCATCAATCACCATTATAAATAAGCATGAACTTAAAGTTGATCCTTGATGTAGCCCAATATTAACTTCAAAGAAGTTTGTCATTTCTTCACGAGTTCTCACACATGTTTTTGCACCATCGTACATGTCTCTTATAAGGTTAATGTATGTCAATGAAAGACATCTTTTTTCCAAGATTCTCCAAAGAACCTCCCTCGGTACCCTATCATAAGCTTTTTCTAGATCAATAAATATCATTTGAAAGTCTTTCTTTTTTGCTCTAAGATGTTCTATAAGACGTCTCAAAAGGTGAATCACTTCAATAATAGATCTGCCTGGCATGAATCCAAATTGGTTCTCTATTGTACTCGATACTTGTCTTAACCTACGTTCGATAATTCTTTCCCACAATTTCATAGTATGGCTCATTAGCTTGATACCCCGATAATTCACACAATTCTAAATGTCTCCCTTGTTCTAATATATGGGTATAAGTGTACTTCCTCTCTATTCCTTGGGCATCTTTTGGTTTCTCCATATTTCATTAAATAGTCTTGTGAGTCAAGTGATTCCTCTTTCTCATAGGATTTTTCAAACTTCTATAGGAATATTGTCTACCAACCTTTACATGTTTAAGAGCCTCTTTGACTTCATTCTTTTGAATACTTTGGTAGAAATTGTGGTTTATATATTTTTTCGATTTGGCTAACTCTCCTAAGCTAATACTAACATTTAGCTTTTGTTTCACTGACGGCCTTTTTCGCTTCCTTCTTTGCTTTCTTATAAGCCTCTAAAGTTTCACTAGTTTTCTTAGCATAATGTAATTTGTACCATGCCCTCTTTGCCTTGATTTTATTTTATACTACTTCACTCCACCACCAAGG
Organism: Brasenia schreberi; assembly: GCA_036023115.1. NCBI lineage: Eukaryota > Viridiplantae > Streptophyta > Magnoliopsida > Nymphaeales > Cabombaceae > Brasenia > Brasenia schreberi. Next base: position 24,496 of record JAYKKT010000072.1, read on the forward strand.
TTCTTTTTGTACTGGTACCCCTCCCTTAGATACACCTAACACATCTTTCGCCACTTTCCTAATATGTATAGCCATATTGTTCCACATATCACATGGTGTACCAACATAACTCCAAACATCTCCTTGAAGGACTTTCTGTTTAAATATATCTTCTTTCTCGCTTTTGAGGTTCCACCATTTAGACCGAATAGCTCGATGCACTCTTTTCTTCTTTGTCTATTTTTTTATTTGTAAATCCATAACTAAAAGTCGATGTTGGGTGGTTAAGCTTTCTCCTGGAATTACCTTGCAATCTTTACAACACGCTCTATCTTTTTTTCTATAGATAAAGTAATCAATTTGTGTTTGTGATAAGCCACTCTTATAAGTAATTAAATGTTCATCTCGTTTTTTGAAGATTGTATTGACTATAAAGAGATCAAATGCCATAGCAAAATTTAAAATCTCCCTACCTTCCTCGTTTATATCCCCAAAACCAAAGTTTCCATGAATCCCTTGATATCCTAATGCCTCTTTACCGACATGTCCATTTAAATCTCCTCCTAAACAAATCATCTCCCTTTGTGGAATCTTTTGAAACACTTTATCTAACTCTTCCCAAAAAACTGTCTTTATACTATCTTCTAGCCCTACTTGGGGTGCGTAAGCACAAACTATATTCAAAACCTCTTCTCCTAACACTAATTTCAATGTCATGATTCGGTCACCATATCGTTGTATGTCTACTACACTCTCCTTTAAATCTTTATTTATGATAATACCAACTCCTTTTTGAGCCGTTTCTTTACCTGAGTACCATAATTTGAAACCTTTATCCTTAATCTTCTTTGCTTTTTCTCCAACCCACTTTGTCTTGTAAACATCGAATATGAATCTTTCTCCGAATCATAGTATTTACCACCTCCATTAGCTTACCAGACAATGTTTCGATATTCCAAGAACCAATACGAATCTTATTATGTAGGATTAGCTTTCTTACCCTGCATCTGTACATATTTAAAATGCGGAGACTCTCTCTGGGATTTATTCAATACATTCGGGCGACAATGTAGTGGGACTACCTTGTTTATCCACACTCGTCCATGATGTGAAAACCTTCTCTGCAATTGTTTCACTATATCATGATCGGTAATTGCACTGGGAGTTCAAGCAGCTTCATCTCTCAAGTTCAATGAGTTGCACTAATGATCGATCCTTGATGACTAATAATATGCTTCTTACGTTCAGAACATGGCAAAGCACGCCTACTATAGCCAGTGAATATGAATATCAAGGTTTTTTAATTAGTTATGATGATTTTACAATTATCCCATGCTATTTGTATTGTGATCCTTCTAATAGCACCTTACCTCTGTTGTTTGCTTGAATTGTCATCAGATATCCTGCAAATATTACTCTTTTACGTGGAAATCATGAAAGCAGGCAGCTAACTCAGGTATTACCTACATCACAATCTGCATAAAGAGCATTTCAGTTGCTAATAACATTTTACTTTAGCTTGAATAGTACATTAACTGCATATAATGCTTTTTGCTGGGCACCTTCTGTTTTTTGGCTGTTCTTTTTCTCATCCACACTTCTCATGTCTTCACTTAGATTTTTAATTTAGTTCTGTTCATGCAACTGACACATCTGGTATACTTGCAAGCAAAAGTAACTCATGAAAAATTTCCTGGATATGTCTAAGTTTATTTCTATGCATGATGTTGAATCTTCATGTATGGAACTTTTGTTCTGTGTGCTTTCTTTCCCAGTTTTCCTCGGCATTTGTAGGACACAACTGCTCTTTGCTTATAGTTTTGAGAAATAACTTGATTTTAACACTTTTGTCTGACTAATTTTTATGAAAAGAAAATAATCAGGGTTACTGTGAGTCGGTCATTCATTGCTAGAAGCAACAGACTGCAACTTTCTGTTGCCATTTTGTCTGATGGTGGTCCTGCAGTACAGTGAGAGAAGGCTATGATAGACTGAGAATAAAAGAAAGATGAACACCAAAGCCAACTCTTTTCTAACAGTGTGGGTTCAGCAAGATAGATTCTTTGTCGCTATTATGATGTATCTTGGGACATGACCATATTCAACTTGAGTTCTTGTGCTAGAAACCATGGTAAAAGTTCTTACCTAGTCTTCCTTTGACTTGCGGTTTCCTTAACAACAGCCTCCTTTATCCAGGTATTATTCTTTTGTAATTGGGGCAAGGGTCAATAGCTTGGGGGGATCAGCTATGACGGCAAAACACTCATCATCTCTATAGTTAATGAGAAGAAAGCAAAAAAAAAAAGGAATGACAACTGCTACCACAGCTTTAGTTATAGTGGCAAATGTTTAAAAACACTAACTTCTGTGGAGATCTAAAAAAAACACTTTTTAGGGTTGAAACAGGAAAGTATCAGCAAAAACAAATAAAAAGCATATAGTTTTGAAATATACTGCATGTGCAATTAAGTGTTCATTAGAAGAAAGTGCTTGATTACAGCCCAACCCAATACCAAAAGTGAGCCTTTTGCCACACTAAGTTGTTAAAGAAATAACACGTGTTTGCTTATGTTTCAAATGTAATAAGTAATAAGTCATTAGAAATAAGTGTATTTTAGTCTTTCAAGTTAAAACGTCATTATAAATAAGACACTAGGGTTTAGGATTGAGCGTGCAGAGAAAAGAGAGAGTAGCCGCATGTGGCCCTCTTGGAGTCGAGTTGCAGATTGGATGGTTTGTCTCCAATATGCACCAAGTTTGTAAGTTCTACTTTATTTGATTAATTTATTTCATGGTATCAGAGCCTACAAGGCTATAAATCGACGAGTTTTCACAAGAGGACATGGGTGACTGCAAAAGGAAAAGGTGCCAATTTTTTTCCAGAAGTTTCTGCATGTTTTTTTGTTAAGAGTATCATTTCCTGCACAAGTTTGCTTTACACGATGCAGAGAGAGGAGAGACTGCTGCTTAGCTTCTTTCTCCTGAGAAACCAGCGTCACTTGGGTCATCAGAAGTTGATCCAGTACATGAGGGTAGCCGGTTCACTTTTTTCTTAACATCTCCTTTACATGCCTTGTGTCCGATAGTTGGTCGCCCTGCAGCCAATATTGATGTGGATGTGTACCAGAGGGTTGAAAACATCTTTTCCTCGTTATTATTTGAATGGGAGGCAATATTGTGGACATCTGATAACCTAGATCACGTCTGGGCACGAGTTTTGTGTGATTCATTTCTAAGGCGACTGATTATTAGGTTCGTCTTTTATAGATCAGTTCTTGCTTTTTTTTTCAAGCTATCAAGCAATGACAATCAATCTCTACCAGCCAGCCTGCCTCATCTCTCGGATTCTCTTTCACCTTCCTCTACAACTATCCAGTCAAGCATTTGCAAACTCGCTTGCTTTCTTGAAGTTATTAATTATTTTACCTTCTCTAGCAGCCTTATTTCTTATTCATCGGTGAAGCCTTGATGATGATGAATTGTTAAGATAAGGAATCAACCGTATTTCATATTACCAGAGATAAATCTTGCGGACAGTCAGTAAAAGGGTGATACGTAGAGTATTGGAGCAGTCTATAAACATTCAATACTAATGGCAAATAAAGGAAAAGGTATTGAATCCTCCTATGAAATCACTGAACAACCCATCAACGACAAAGTGGATAGCTTTCAAATCACATCTACCAAACTGGATGGCAGAAATTACTTGGAATGGTCAAGGTCAGTAGAGTTGGCAGTAATAGCAAAGGGGAGATGGGCTCATCTCATGGGACAAATACCATGCCCAGCACAACATGACGTAAATTATATTAGCTGGTGTAGAGAAGATGCATTGATTTCATCCTGGTTACTCCAATCCATGATTCCAACAATAGCAAAGACTTTTATGTTTCTTAACTCAGCACATGAAATCTGGAGTGCAGTTTCAAAAGCCTATTCCAGAAAAAGGAATGTAGCAAAGGAATATGAAATCTTGGAAAAAATAAGAAAGTGTAGACAAGGAAATCGCTCTATTAGTGAGTTTTATGTTGATCTTAGAGGATTATGGGATGAACATCTTTTTTATACCAATATCAAATGTTCATGTTATGTAAAAAGAAATTTGGAAAATGAAAAGAAAAAAGTATTTGACCTACTATGGGGAATAAATCCTCGAAAGAAAATTGCTGGGAACTACATGGGCGTCTAGAATTCCACAGACCAAGAAGTAATTCAGTTAATATTGTTGATGGATCCATGCCAATTACATATGATATTCAAACACTCATTAAGAGAATTGAAGGCTTAGAAACAAAATTATCAGAAAATCAGAATGCTTCTACTTCTCAGGCTACCTTAGCCCATGCTACGCACACAGTGAAGGGTAAATCATTTCCACCTTTCCACTCAAAAATTTGGATTATTGACTCTGGAGCTACAGATCATATGGTTGGAGAAACTTCATATTTTTTAGAATATCGTCTACTTAAAAATAGGGAGCCAATTAAGTTGGCTGATGGATCAATCTCTTATATGGTTGGACAGGAAAGTGTGCCTACATCTCACATATTTACAGTCAGTTTATCATGTTCCTAGCTTTCCTATAAATCTCCTCTCAGTCAGTGCCTTAACAGATACATTGAATTGTAGTGAGACATTTGATCCCTCTGGTTGTTCTTTTCAGGATCTGAAGACGGGAAAAATCTTTGGTCGTGGTAGTCTTCGCAGATGATTATATATTCTAGAAGATACGTCACACCATTCTGCTTCTTTAGCAACTATTCAAGATGTGGAGATTCACCTTTGCCATAGACGGTTAGGTCATTTACCAGTGTCCCAGCTTCATTATGTTTTTCCTAATTTGAAAGTCGAGTCTAATAAAACTCCGTTTGAGTATGAGGTGTGTAACTTGGCAAACACCAAAGAGTACCTTATCCTCCAAGTGAGTCTAGACGATCACATCCTTTTGAACTTCTACATTCCGACATACAGGGTCCCAGTCCTTTTCCTTCGTTATTTGGTCAAAAGTACTTTGTTTTCTTTATTGATGATTGTACTCGTTTGATAATTGTTTATTTAATAAAATCAAAGGCTGAGATTTCTGCTCTTTTTTCTATTGTTCATAAATTTATTCACCCAATTCAATACTTCTGTGAAAATTCTTCGCTCGGATAATGGGGGTGAATACATAAACGGACAATTGCAAGAATACTTACTTGCAAATGGTATACTCCATCAGACCTCTTGCTCATATACAGTATAGCAAAATGGTATAGCCGAAAGAAAAAATCGGCATATTCTTAGAAGTTGTCAGAACTCTACTTCAGCATAATATTCCTAAAACTTTTGTCAGAACTCTACTGCTGTCTATTTGATAAACCGAATGCCCAATAATGTTCTCAAAGGTGAGAGTCTCATAAAAGTCTTGAATCATGATTCCAAACTTTTCCATGTAGCTCATCGTATCTTTGGATGCCTATGCTTTGTTTATGTTAATTTACCTAATCGTGATAAACTTGATCCAAGAGCAGTAAAGTGCATCTTTGTGGGCTATTCCCAAACAAAAAAAGGTTATAAATGTTATGACCCAATTCAAAAGAAAATGTATGTATCCATGGATGTCACATTTTATGAATCATCTCCCTATTATTTTTCCAAGGGGGAGTGGTCCTCTACTCAAAACAACTCTTCTAATGTTCTTCCCTTAGCTCCCAGTGATATTGAAATTCTAGTGGACAAAACAGAAGAGAAGCAAGAGAAGCATGTTGAATAAGGATCTAAATCAAATTACAGTATATAAGAGGGGACCAAGAAAGGTGGTTCATTATCAGGAGGAAACTTCACAGACTATGAAAACCAAAGATTATTCCCTTGATCCAGATCCACAACCAAGAATGGAAGAAGACTTGGAAGTACTTATAGCATTTCGAAAAGGAAAGAGGACTTGTGGACGGTATCCTATCTCTAATTATGTTTCATTTGCTAATACATCTGCATACTATCAAACTTTTGTTGCAAATTGTGATCAGAATGTTATTCCCTCAAGTCTTATAAAGATGTTATTCCTTGATCCTCTTTGTAGCAAGTTATAGACGGGGAACTTTCTCGCTTTGGTAAAAGACAAGACTCGGGACTTGGTTCCTCTACCTCCCGGTAAAACCGTTGTTGGTTATCATTGGGTGTATAAAATCAAGATTAATTCTGATGGATCTATTGAGCGATACAAAGCTAGGTTGGTTACAAAATGGTACTCTCAATGGTAATGTGTATAGATTACGAGGAGACATTTCAAGCCCGTTGCAAAAATGATTACTATTCGTAATTTTATCAGTAGCTTCTGCCTATTGCTGACATATCTTTCAACTTGATAAGAAAATGCATTCTTAGCGTGTAGACTTTCAAGAAGCAGCGTTTATATGGTGCCCTTCCGCGGTGTTTTACATGATTTTGCATGCCTACAAGTTTGCAAACTTAAGAAGGCCACTTTATGGACTAAAATAATCATCTAGAGCTTGGTTTGAAAAGATTTACATAGATGGAGCTGATGAAGATGTAATATGTATTTCTTGGGTATTGAGGTAGCCTACTCACCCGGAGGTTATCTTCTTTCTCAATCGAAATATGTTGCGAGATATTCTTGAGCGAGCTAGACTTACTGCGATAATAAGGCTGTTGACACTCCCATTGAAGTTAATGCAAAGTTTTCTTCTTCCGATGGTTTACCTTTGTCGGATCCTACTTTATATCGTACTATTGTTGGGAGCTTGGTATACCTTACTATTACTCGTCCAGATATTGCATATCTTTGTTCATGTTGTTAGTCGGTTTTGTTGCTTCTCCTACTACGGTTCATTGGGCGGCTGTTACTTCGTATTTTGCGATATCTTCGATTTGAAGTCTTTCATAGTCTTTTATTTCCATCAACCTCTTCCTTAGAGCTGCGTGCATACTACGATCGATTGATCGATATGGGTGATCCACAGGAATCGTAAGTCATTCTTGGTTTACGTATATTTTTGGGTGATTCTCTTATTTCTTGGAAGAAGCAAGAAACAATCTATTGTTTCTCAATCTTCTGTGCGAGAATATCGTGCTATGGCATCTACTACTAAAGAGATTGTTTGGTTACGTTGGTTACTTACGGATATGGGAGTTTCTCTTTCTCATCCACTCCTATGTATTGTGACAGCAGGAGTTCTATTCGGATTGCTCCTGACTCGGTTTTTCATGAACGAACTAAGATATCTTTTACCCAATTTGAGGGGGAGTTTATGTTTTAAATGTAATAAGTCATTAGAAATAAGGGTATTTTAGTCTTTCAAGTTAAAACGTCATTATAAATAAGACACTAGGGTTTAGTATTGAGTGTGCAGAGAAAAAAGAGAGCAGCCGCATGTGGCCCTCTTGGAGTCGAGTTGCAGATTGGATGCTTTGTCTTCAATCTGCACCAAGTTTGTAAGTTCTACTTTATTTGATTAATTTATTTCATAAGTGGGGTCAGTTACATGGATGTTTTAGTTGCCAATGAGCTCCATCTTGTGTCTTATTGGAATTTAACTGAAAAAACAAAGATTATGTTCATGATATATCCTGTTCTAGTATGGTCTGGACAGATTGCAGAACTCACTGAGAAGTTCTTTGACTGAACTAGATGGCTTGGTCCTGTCAATGAAATCGAGCTTGTGCAGGTCGATCAGTTTTAGTTTGGGATTGGGCCTAGACAGATATTGTTTGTACAAAGGGGTCTGATCTCATCTGACCTTAAATGAAAAAGAGGCATGCCTGATAGATTTCAATGTTTAATATGAAGGGGAAATGATGAAGTTGCACCAACGGTGGTGAGAGTGCCAGCAAAAGAAGGGCGTTAAGATCGATAGTCGATGGGAAAGGTGTTGGCGAGCTGGTGATCAGCGAAAACCATGCAGTAACAGCAAGAAAGGGATACTAGTGACGACAAGTGGGTGGTTCTGGTCATGGGCAGGTTGGTTTGTGATGGATAATAATACCCAGACAGGAAACCAGTAAGTGTTGTGATTCTCATGCGGTGGTATGCAAGGAAGGGGATGGGGAAGATGGTGGAGTTTGTCAACGATGTAGGTCGGATGGTGAAGGAGCATGAGATGGTGCAAGGTTGAGATGGCAATATGTTTGAAGTATAGAGGGAAAGAGATTGTTTCATTCAATTGCATACCTACTCAGTTATGGGTTCGTTCCTTCTATAGGGAATCCTTCTTGCACTTCAACAACAGCTAAGCCTTTTCCCATACTAGATGGGGTCGGCTACATAGATTCTTTGTTTTCATAGAACTCGATCATGTGCCATGCTAACATTTAACTCAACATATACCGGAGCTTTCTTTAGTCCTCTTTCTACGTGCCTTGTTTATAGACCACCCAATTGGTTTCTCATTTAATTCAGCCTTCCTGGAAAGAGTTTCTATACAAGGTTCTTCTCAGCAAATGAAGTTCCTATGCAAGCTTATTAGATCTTCATGCATGCAGATCTGAATAATAACCTGTTCAGGTCCAGTGGGACACAACATCCCACCACTCATCCATGGGAAGCTTGGCCTCATGCTTGATAAGTAACGGACCCGCTACAGGATTAATCCATACAAAAAGTAAATCTACTACAATTATTCTAGAGAAAAGAACAACTTGCATTGGCAACAAATCCTTGGTTTGCCAAGTTTATTAAAAAAACTACGTTAATCTCAAGCAACCTAACTATTGAAATTGTAAAACCAAATGGGTGAAGAAAGTTCTAATCTATTGGAAGCCGGAGTTGCACTTCAGTTACCATTCATGTTGTAGAACCTTGAGAATTTTAGGTCGAGTGATTGGCATTCTCATATGTTGCTTGAAGAGTGAATGTATTACAAAATTCACGAGCCATCACAACCGGTCTTGTATGTACAATATAATAACACGTATTGAAAAAGAAGTAAACAATTTATTATCACAATTAATCATACAAGCAATAGAAATCATCAAATTTGAAATCAGAAGATGGATTGAAGAAGTCGGCAGACCAAAATCTCTCCCGCCGCCACACTCTCTTTCTTCTGTTTTTATTTCTTAATCACTAAAGAATGCTGGTAGGGTTTCCTTTTCAGTACCAGCTTTACACAAATATAAAGTATTATTTAAGGCCATTGAAATACCTAATTTAAAGCTACCTTTAAAAACAGAATTAAACACAAGACACTACACTAAACCACAACAATGAAATAAGAATAAAATTGCAGCAACATATTCTTGATTCACATATCAAGAAGTGACTTCCTTGTCTTCTCACATTCCTATGTGCTTCATACTCTCAACACTCCCCCTCAAATTGGGTGAAAGATAGATGTGACACCCAACTTGCCACATAGTCTACTCAACAACAACAACAACTAAGCCTTTTCCCATACTAGACGGGGTCGGCTAGATGGATTCTTTGTTTCTACATATTCCTATCGTGTGCCATGTTAGCAGTTAACTCACAATAAGCTACATCATTCTTTATTGTTTCTTTCCACTTTTGTGGTCGTCCTCTAGCCCTTTTAATACTTTCCAAATTTAGTTTTTCATATCTTCTTATAGGCTCTTCTTTTGATCTTCTTTCTATATGTCCAAACCATCTTAAACAATATTCTCTCATTTTATCCTCATTATGTATATGATCTTTTCTTGTATGACCACTCATCCATCTCAACATCTTCATTTCTGTCACAAACATCTTTTGTACATGTTATTGATTAACTGCCCAATACTCAAAACCATAAAACATGGCAGGCCTAATTGCTGCTCTATAATATTTACCTTTTAACTTTAATGATATCTTCTTACCACAAAGAATACCTGATGCTCCTCTCCATTTTAACTAACCAGCATTAATTCTATGCGTAACATCTCCATAAATTTTTCCATCACTATGAAAAATTGACCCTAGGTATTTAAAACTTTCCTTTTGGGGATGTAATGTTTGCCAATTTTAATTTCTATGTCCTCTCAGGTAACCAAATGATCAAACTTATATTCCATATATTCTGTCTTTATTCTACTAACTCGGAGGCCTTTGCTTTGTAATGTTTCTCTCCATAGTTCCAATTTTTTATTAACTTTTTTCTTAGACTCCTCCACTAATACAATGTCATCTGCAAATAACATACACCAAGGTACTTCATCTTGAATATGTTTTGTTAACTCATCAATCACCATTATAAATAAGTATGGACTTAAAGTTGATCCTTGTTGTTACCCAATATTAACTTCAAAGAAGTCTGTCATTCCTTTATGAGTCCTCACACATGTTTTTGCACCATGATACATATCTCTTATAAGGTTAATGTATGTCAATGGGATACCCCTTTTTTTTAAAGTTCTCCAAAGAACCTCTCTCGGTACTCTATCATAAGTTTTTTTAGATCAATAAATATCATGTGAAGGTCTTCCTTTTTTGCTCTAAAATGTTCCATAAGACGTCTCAAAAGGTGAATCGCTTCAATAGAAGATCTGCCTAGCATGAATCCAAATTGGTTGTCTATCGTATTTGATAATTGTCTTAACCTATGTTCGATAATTCTTTTCCACAATTTCATAGTATAGCTCATCAACTTGATACCTCGATAATTCGCACAATTTTGAATGTCTCCCTTGTTCTTATATATGGGTATAGATAAGTGTACTTGCTCTCCATTCATCGGGCATCTTTTGGTTTTTTCATATTTCATTAAATAGTCTTCTGCGCCAAGTGATTCCTATTTCTCTTGTATTTTCCAAACTTCTATATGGTCCTACTGATTTACCACCTTATGGTTAAGAGCCTTTTTGACTTCATTCTTTTGAATACGTCAGTAGAAATTGTGGTTTTATACTTTTCTGATTTGGCTAACTCTCTTAAGCTAATACTAACATCTTTATTTTCATTAAAAAGCTTATAAAAATAGTTTTTTCATTGATTTCTTATATCATCATTTGCCACTAGAATTTTTTCATCCTCATCCTTATGCATCTAACATAATTATGATCTTTAGTTTTCTTATCCCAGCTCTACTATCCTAAAAATATCTCTTTCACTCTCTTTTGAGTTGAGTTTTTTATATAAATCCTCCCATATTTTAGCTTTTGTTTCACTCATAGCCTTTTTTCGTTTCCTTCTTTGCTTTCTTATAAGCCTCTAAAGTTTCACTAGTTTTCTTAGCATAATATAATTTGTATGCCTTGATTTTATTTTGCACTACGTCAGGCCACCACCAAGCTTCTTTTTGTGCTGGTACACCTCCCTTAGATACACCTAACACATCTTTCGCCACTTTCCTAATATGTATAGCCATATTGTTCCACATATCACAGAGTGTACCAAAATAATTCCAAACATCTCCTCGTAGGACTTTCTGTTTAAATATATCTTTTTTCTCGCTTTTGAGGTTCCACCATTTAGTCCGAATAGCTCGATACACTCTTTTCTTCTTTGTCCATTTTTTTATTTGCAAATCCATAACTAAAAGTCGATGTTGGGTGGTTAAGCTTTCTCCTAGAATTACTTTTCAATCTTTACAACACGCTCTATCATTTTTTCTATACAAAGTAATTAGTGATAAGCCACTCTTATAAGTAATTAAATGTTCATCTCGTTTTTTGAAGATTGTATTGACTATAAAGAGATCAAATGCCATAGCAAAATTTAAAATCTCCCTACCTTCCTCATTTAAATTCCCAAAACCAAAGTTTCCATGAATCCCTTGATATCCTAATGCCTCTGTACCGACATATCCATTTAAGTCTCCTCCTAAACAAATCATCTCTCATAAACAAATCATCTCCCTTTGTGGAATCTTTTGAATCATCTTATCTGACTCTTTTCAAAAAGTTGTCTTTATACTATCTTCTAGTTCTACTTGGGTTGCGTAAGCACAAACTATATTCAAAACCTTTGCTTCTAACACTAGTTTCAACGTCATGATTTGGTCACCATATCATTGTATGTCTACTACACTATCCTTTAAATATTTATTTATGATAATACCAACTCCGTTTCGAGCCTTTTCTTTACCTGAGTACTATAATTTAAAACCTATATCATCTATCTCCTTTGCTTTTTCTCCAACCCATTTTGTCACTACATTTGGGCTCTACAACGCATCTTTAGGCAGGAATGCCCCAAAGCAATGCTCATAATTTGTGTAATTCATGGTATAAAAATGCGACAAAGTTTTAGGCTTGATGTCGGAAGCCTAATACAACCCTCCTCCTTTATTTGGGCTTGGGCATGGGCAGAGTTCACCCTGCACAATCAATATCTGTAAAAATTTCTATCTTCGTATGACCATTAGCTCTATGTATCACGAGTAGTTTTTAAGTATCTAAATACATGAAAAACTTCATTCATATGTTGCTTGGAAGGACACTGCATAAATCGACTTAACTGCAAATGCAATTTCAAGGTGAGTAATAGTTAAGTAGATTAATTTCCCAACTAGGTGTTGATATCTACATGCATCTACTTTATTTGTCCCATCTTCAGTTTGTAATTTTTGGTTTACCTCTATAGGCGTATAGATTGATTTGTAATCTTCTCTTAGCATCTCACAATAAATACAAAGTATACTTTCTTTGGTTTAAGAAAATATTAATTCCTGAATAGGCTACTTTAATGCCCAAAAGGTAGTATAGGTTTTCAAGATCCTTGATATCAAATAACCCGTGGAGTTCTTGCTTTAGTTTTTTAATTTCTTCAATATTGTCACCTATCACAATTATGTCATCAACATAGACAAATAATAATGTCAATTTCACTCTCTTAAAGAATAATGTATTGTCACTTACACTCTTCTTATCATCTTAAATTGATAAATTTAAACAGAAAGTCCTGCAAGGAGATGCTTGGAATTATGTTGGCACACCATGTGATATGTGGAACAATATGGCTATACATATTAGGAAAGTTGCGAAAGATGTGTTAGGGGTATCTAAGAGAGGTGTACCGGCACAAAAAGAAGCTTGGTGGTGGGGTGAAGTAGTACAAAATAAAATCAAGGCAAAGAGGGCATGTTACAAATTACATTATGCTAAGAAAACTAGTGAAACTTTAGAAGCTTATAAGAAAACAAAAAAGGAAGCAAAAAAGGCCGTTAGTGAAGCAAAAGCTAAGATTTGGGAGGACTTATATAAAAAACTCAACTCAAAAGAGGGCGAAAGAGATATTTTTAGGATAGCTAGGGCTAGAGATAAGAAAACTAAAGATCTTAATTATGTTAGATCCATAAAAGACGAGGATGAAAATTTTCTAGTGGCAAATGATGATATAAGAAATAGATGGAAAAACTATTTTTATAATCTTTTTAATGAAAATAAAGATGTTAGTATTAGTTTAGGAGATTTAGCCAAGTTAGAAAAGTATATAAACCACAATTTCTACCGACGTATTCAAAAGAATGAAATCAAAGAGGCTCTTAAACATATGAAGGGTGGTAAATCGGTAGGACCAGATAATATTCTTATAGAAGTTTGAAAAATACTAGGAGAAATAGGAATCACTTGGCTCACAAGACTATTTAATGAAGTATGGAAAAACCAAAAGATGCCCGAGGAATGGAGAGCAAGTACACTTATACCCATATATAAGAACAAGGGAGACATTCAAAATTGTGCGAATTATCGAGGTATCAAGTTAATGAGTCATACTATGAAATTATGGGAAAGAATAATCGAACATAGGTTAAGACAAGTATCAAGTACAACAGAGAATCAATTTGGGTTCATGCCAAGCAGATCTACTATTGAAGCGATTCACCTTTTGAGACGTCTTATGAAACATTTTAGAGCAAAAAAGAAAGACCTTCATATGATATTTATTGATCTAGAAAATTGATCTAGAAAAGCTTATGATAGGGTATCGAGGGAGGTTCTTTGGAGAACTTTGGAAAAAAGAGGTATCCCATTGACATACATTAACCTTATAAGGGACATGTATGATGGTGCAAAAACATGTGTGAGGACTCATGAAGGAATGACATACTTCTTTGAAGTTAATATTGGGTTACATCAAGGATCAACTTTAAGTCCATACTTATTTATAATGGTGATTGATGAGTTAACAAAACATCTTCAAGATGAAGTACCTTGGTGTATGTATTTGTAGATGATATTATATTAGTGGAGGAGTTTGAGAAAAAAGTTAATAGAAAATTGGAACTATGAAGAGAAACATTAGAAAGCAAAGGCCTCCAACTTAGTAGAACAAAGACAGAATATATGGAATGTAAGTTTGATCATTTGGTTACCTCAGAGGACATAGAAATTAAAATTGGCACACATTGCATCTCCCAAAAGGAAAGTTTTAAATACCTAGGGTCAATTTTTCAAAGTGATGAAAGAATTGATGGAGATGTTACGCATAGAATTAATGCTGGTTGGTTAAAATGGAGAGGAGCATCATGTATTCTTTGTGATAAGAAGATAGCATTAACGGTAAAAGGTAAATATTATAGAGCAGCAATTAGACCTGCCATGTTTTATGGTTCAACATGTACAAAAGATGTTTGTGACAGAAATGAAGATGTTGAGATGGATGAGTGGTCATACAAGAAAAGACCGTATATATAATGAGGTTATTAGAAACAAAGTAGGAGTGGCACCAATAGAGGATAAATTGAGAGAACATCGTTTAAGATGGTTTGGACATATAGAAAGAAGATCAAAAGAAGAACCTGTAAGAAGGTTAGAAAAACTAAATTTGGAAAGTATTAAAAGAGGTAGAGGACGACCACAAAAGTGTTGGAAAGAAACAATAAAGAACGATCTAGCTTATTGGGAGTTAACTGCTAACATGGCACAAGATAGGGATATGTGGAAACAAAGAATCCATGTAGCCGACCCCATCTAGTATGGGAAAAGGCTTAGTTGTTGTTTGTTGTTGTTGTATGCTCTAGGAGAATGTTTCAATCCATAGTTTGCCTTTTTCAATCTGCATACCTTGTTCTCTTGATGATAGTATCAAAGTGGTGATTCCATATAAACTTCTTCTTTAAGCTCTCTTGCAAAAAAACATTTTTCACGTCTAGCTGCCGCATCATCCAATTCTTTTGAGCAACAATGCTTATCAGTCTTGCTTTGTATGTCTCTAAAGTCCCATCTGCTTAACATTATGGCATACACCCACTTACCTCCAACAACTTTCCTTCCTGCTCGTAGGTCACTGATTTCTGATTCTTTTCAAGTGCCTAAAGTTATGATTTCATGGCTTCAACGTATTGTTCACACTTTGATGCTTCAAGAAAATCCTTGGGAACTTTATAAGTTTCTGCATTTAACTCAAAATTCTGATAACTGGTCATAAGACATGAATTGAGAAATCAGATAATTTACACATGTCCTTTTTCTTTTCGAAGTACAATAGGCAGATCCACCTCCTCTTTACTTTGTTCTCTTAGAGGAGTGGTGGTATTTGAGAAAGATTTTCCCCCTTGGTCCATGGTTTCCTTAAGAATAAACATGAATACCTTCCTTTCTCCTTTCGTATAGACTTTCAACTTCTTTTTTTCTTGTAGTTTATTCTCTTCCATAATATTTTGGTCGCCATATAACCCTTCATCTATAGTATTCATAGGAAGTACTTGTTCTTCCATGTTGGGACTTGACAATGCGGGTTACTTTGGAAATATAAGGTGGTTTCAAAAAATGTTACATTTATAGATATGTATTTTCTATGGGTTTTTGGATCGTATCAAACATGCCCTTTCTTTTCACAAGAGTACCCAATAAAATAACACTTGACAACCCTAGGATAAGTTAAAAGGTAAATATCAAACATACCCCTTCTTTTCACATAATTAATGATGGTTGGTTAAAATGGAGAGGAGCATAAGGTATTATTTGTGATAAGAATATACTATTAAAGTTAAAAGGTAAATATTATAGAGAAACAATTAGACCTGTCATGTTTTATGGTTATGAGTGTTGAGCAGTTAACCATCAACATGTATAAAAGATGTCTGTGATAGAAATAATGATGTTGATATGGATGAGTGGTGATACAAGAAAAGACCGTATACATAATGAGGTTATTAGAAACAAATTAAGAGTGGCACTAATAAAGGATAAAATGAGAGAATGTTGTTTAAGATGGTTTGGATATATAGAAAGAAGGTAAGAAGAAAGAAGAGGTACGAACAACTAAATTTGAAAAGTATTAAAAGAGGTAGTGGACGACCACAAAAGTGTTGGAAAGAAACAATAAAGAATGATCTAGCTTATTGTGAGTTAACTGCTAACATGACACATGATAGAGCTATGCGGAAACAAAGAATCCATGTAGCCGACCCCATCTAGTATGGGAAAAGGCTTAGTTGTTGTTAATACTAGACATTTCTACATTTTCTAGCATTTTTTTCTTTTCAACCATGATCGTGCCTCCTTACTCTACGTCATGATTTTAAGTTTTTTTAATTTTTCTTTTTCGCATATTTGTATGGTCTAATGGAGGACAACTTCAACATGTTTTCTTGATTGCTTCTTAAGTAAACTTCAACTCTTAGGACATAGACACTGTTGTCAGCTAACCCACCCACTGATTAGGTTGTGATACCATGTAGAGAAACACAAATAAAACAAGTAATTAAAAACAATCAATCAAATTATAGAAAATTCAAAGTTACATGGGGTTGAGAGTTGACGCCACATTCTTGGCAGCTGCCCTTTCTCTCTCTTTTTTTCACACGATTTCCATTAGGGTATAGGGTTTTATTTTATAGTATTTTTTTAACTTAAATTTCTAATTATCCCTACTTAGTAAATGTTACACCATGAAGGTCTTATTATATCATATATAGATCCAATAGGAGCAGAGATTTGTTCCTTTGCAATCCTAACAATTAGAAGGTAATACTCCTCCATTGTCATTCTTCTCATCAAGAGTAAGTAATTGGTTTTGATGTGCTTATTTTCTTTATAATAGTAGTAAATAGTACTTTTATTGGGTCAATGGGTTGTGGGTCTCATGTAATGCTTGGCTTGCCCTTCAATATTTTTGACATGTGGGGCTTGTATGGCTTTAGATTAATCTCCGGTCTAGATGTGGCAAGAATAACTTCCTTGGAAGCATTTAAAACTTTTAATCTAGTTTCTTCCATAATTACATCGACAAGAAATTCATCTCCTTAGGTCTCGGTTTTCTATGTATTAAAGTGGATCTAATCTTTTCAAATTCCTCTCTAAGACCCCACATAAATAAGAAAAAATATTGTTTATCTATATATTCTTGAAATTCATTAATTTTTTTGTAGTTTTTCAAATTTATCAAAACTTCAAAGTTGATCTCACAACTCGAAAAATTCATTATGGTAATCTCTAATACTCAAGTTGCCTTGCTTGAGCATTATCATTTTTTCATTAAATGATTTGGAAAGCAAAATTATTTTACAAATTGTCATTTTTAAAATATTCTCAAGTTTCAAAAGCATTTTCAAAGATATTAATTTTATTTCTATGTTTATTACATTTTGACAAATGATCTAAGTGATCTTTGAGTTCCTTTTTTCCTACATTTTAAGATCTTGATTATATTTTTCTAGTGCATCATGATTTCATCCTTATCAAGCCCATCACGAAACAAATTAGATTCTTTAATAGAACCATAACATAATCCCAATAATCTTTTGATACAAAATATTTTTTTGTCATTCAAACCCAACTTTGATAACAATTTCGATCAAACAAAAAACGAAAAACTTCATTTTTGCTTTTCATGTTAAAAAAAGAAACAAGTTTTTAAGAGTTACCTTAACCTTGGAATAATACAAACAAGACAAACTTTTTCTAAACTTGCTTGAAGTTGACATGTTTTTCAATGTAGTCATTTCCGATGATTTACTTTCAAGTAAGCTATGATATCATGTAAAGAATAACTCTTAACTTACTTGAGTATTCGTTAAATCACAAACCAAGAATCGCCAAGAGATCAATACGCCAAATACACCAAACACTTGTGTTTAAATAAGTGTTGTCTGCTGCGTATCGTATCGCATATCGCTGGGCTCCACGATATTGGTGTATCGTATCGTAGCGTATCATATTATATCGTATCATACTTTAATATTATTTTTTTTAGGAAAAATTAGTAAAAATCCAGAAAAAATCAGAAAATTTTAGGAAAAATCTGGTAATTGATTTGAATTCATAGAATGCAAAGTTTAGTACATATTGAGCATTCAACATTGACGTCTTTTGAAGCAAAAAATGAAATATATTTATATTTTACATATTGTAAATTTGTATCAGGATCATTAACTAAATAATCTTCATCTTCTCCTTGATGAAGATTCAAAGTTTCTCATCACCTTTTGCTTCAAAATCAAAATCTTCATCTCCTTCATGTTGTTGCACTCCTTTCAAATTAATCCATACAATATCTTCTTCGGTTAGGAACTTAGGAGAGCATTTTCTTCGTTATCTTCATAATTCACTCATCTAATATATCAAAATTAACAAAGTGCTATCTTTGTACATGTAGTTGTCATATTTTGCTATTTTTCATATGTGAGCAAAACGATGAGCTCCATTGCTTTGATTATTGAGTCTATGACACCTCAGTGATGTGATATTGTTACTTGATGATATCCCCTTTTTCTCTTACTATAGACTAGCTTTTTAACTAATGCTTGAGCTCTATTTCTCACTTCACAGACTAAGTTAAGCCTCACACACGTTTATCATGTTAAACTCAATGGAAGTCATGTAAGGTGAACTCTAAAATAGTGAGGTTGTCAAATGCCCACTCAATGAATCAAGACAACCAAATTGTTCTTCATTGTTTGCGATTTCATGAAATTAGAAACTGGTAGCAATAGAAAGGGAAATGATTTTGTCACAATTTTTATTTATTTATAAATTATTCTTATTCAATAAATAAAATTATAAACTCGAATTTACATGTTATATACACAACTTGCAATCCCAAAGAGGCATATCACAGTGTTATCTGACACGTATCGTATCGCATATCGCTGGGCTCCACGATACGAGCGTACCGTATCATATCGCTCGTATCATACTTTAATATTAAAATAATATAAAAAATATTTTAAAAATCAAGAAAAAATAGTAAAAATCATGAAAAATTAGGAAAGTCTGGAAAAAACTGGTAATTGCTTTAAATTTACATAATGCAAAGTTTAGTATAGATTGAGCATTCAACATTGAACAATTGCATCCAAATTTACATATTTTAAATAAAAAAAATGAAATACATTTACATTTTATAAATTATAATCAGGATCATCAACTAAATAATCTTCATCTTCTCCTTGCTGAAGATCCTCATCATTATCATCAGCAACACCTTTTGCTTGGAAATCAAATTCTTGATATCCTTCATACTGTTGTTGTGCTCCTTCCAAATTAATTCATGCAATGTCTTCTTCAGTTATGAGGGCATTTTCTTCACTGTCTTCTATACTCCAGTCTTCTAATATATCAAAATTATCCGAACTTATTGGATCAAATTGGCTTTCTTGTCTATTTACTTTTTTTAATTACCTATAACAAACAAAGATAAACAATTAGTAAATAATATTAACAATTGAAGTTAAACAATTTATTGAATTGAACATTTAAGTAATACATTACCTTTCACGAAGGTGCATGCTACAAAGAATAAAAACTAAATCATTCAGTATCTTATGTTCCAACCTGCTGTGTTTTTTTGTATGGATGTATTCAAAGACAATCAAATTTCTTTGACAACCCATTGCACTACAGGTTTGGCTCAGAACTCTCAATGTAAAATTCCTAAGGTTCAGACAATCAATTTCAAACCTATTCCACCAAACATCTATAGAAAATGACAAACATTAGAGACATAATCCACAATAATATAATATGTATTGATTTAAGAAACTTCAATACGAAGATAAACAATTTACCTTAACGCATAATAGTGCGGTTGCGAATTGCTATACGCAAACCCATCAAGTGAAGAGCATTATCATAAATCTCTATCTCTCGATGTATAGCATATGCTATGCTCTCATCAGGGACTAATCTATCAATACAATCAATGATGCCTCGATTAACCTCACCATCATTTTTGAAGGTTGCTGAGTACTTGAATGATGTGTTTAGATAATATGTTGATGCATGAATAGGCTGATGCAAACATTTATTCCATCTATTCTCAATGATTTTTCATACGGGCACATAATCTCTCTTTTTTCCATTAAAATTATTTCTGATGGCTTCTTTTGTCCTATTCATGGCTTCATAAAGGTAGCGTATAGATGATTTCTCTTCACTATCATCCAATCTCAAGACCTTTACTAATGGACATGTAATCCTCAGCAGTCTAACACATGCATTCCAAAATGTACCCCTGAAAACTGTCTCGAAAATCTCATTCAACTTTTTGTTTCTTCTATTTTGAGACAACTCTGTAAATTATTGCCACTCATTTGAGGAGAACATTCTCTTCAATGTTTGCTTCTGTCTCACAATACTTTGTACATTTAAGAAGCTTGTTTTAAACCGAGTTGCAGCTATTCGAAGAAGCTCTGCACATCTTGTATATCTCCTATCATACACAAAACAAATGCGTGGTTGTAAATGAATTTTGTGATATCTTGAGAACACTTAGTTGCTGCTTTTAATGTCGTAAAGGATGAGATCTAAATAATGGGCTGCACATGGTGTCCAATAGAAAGTCCCATAAATATAAGCTAACTCCTTTCCCGCTGCTTTGTAGTTAGTTGCATTATCTGTAATAAATTGGACTATATTCTCTAGCCCAATCTCTTTTATAACCTTATTAAATTCTTGCCGTAGGATATTCGCAGTGTGCCTCTCTTCTGACATATCTAAAGATCTCAAAAACATAAGTCCTTTAGGACAGTAGATAAAAAAGTTTAGCAAGGTCCTTCCTCGCCTATCTGTCCATCCATCTGCCATGATAATGTAACCTGTCTCCTTCCATGACTCCCTCAATGTCGAACATTATTCTTGCACTTCAATGACGGTCTTATCTAAGATCTTTCCTTTCAACTTCTGATAGGAGGGCATCTTGTATCCTGGACCGATGTTAGCAATTGCATCTGCCATTGCTTGAAAATGAAAACTGCTTGCTGCATTGAATGAAATGCATGCATCATAAAACCATCTGCCCACTGTAAGGTCTGCCTGATCATGCAACTGTTCTGAAGCCATAGCAGCACGAATTTCAGGTTGAGCACTAGGTGTAGTAGGAGGAGGAAAAAATGAATGTACTCTACTCCTTCCTGAACTTCCTCTTCTACTACCTCCAAAATCTTCAGCAACCCTATTTCCCCTGCTAGGTGCTCGTGAACCGCTACTACCAATCTTTGTTCTGGCATCTGAAGGCAAACTATGAGTGAATCCAAATCCAGTAGTATCAACATCTTCTTTAAACATCTCCAAATCATCCTTTTGTTGTCTCCTTTCTTATATACTCTAAATCATCTGCAGACATTGTCATTTAATACCTTTTGGCAAACTTCTAACTCTCCCTGTGCAAGGAGCAACTTCTTTCCTAGTCCCTGCTAGTTAGTGTTTCAACCTTAAAATTCCACCACTTACCATCCTCTCATAAAATAAACATCTAATCTTTAATCTAGAACCCTTAACTGGTATACCCCACTGCCATGCCGGATCATCAAAATGAGAATGGGAGTCTCTAACACCCCTTCCTGCCATCTCAATTGAGTACTTTAATTCAATAAAAAATTTGAAAATAAAAGTAATTCGTAAATTTCCAATCGTCAAATAACACTCAAATAGAGTCTCCCACTTCATGAATGAAATAAAAATCATATCCACACACTTAATAACTTCGTATTTTGTCATTCAAAAAAATAAAATACAAAAAAATAAAAACAACAAATACAAAGAAAAAAAATGAAGAAAAACACTAAAAATATGCCTAAATTCGAGATATGAGGCTTTTACAGACACCGTAGACCACGTTTTTGGAGCCTTGAACACCAAGGAGGCAAAAAACCACGCTAGGGGAGCTTGGGGAGGTATGAAGAAAGAGAGAAAACCTACAAAAATGCGGGTTTTCGTTCGGCCAGCCCTGGGCGTACGATACGGAGACCACGTTTTTGGAGCCTTGAACACCAAGGAGGCAAAAAACCACGCTAGGGGAGCTTGGGGAGGTATGAAGAAAGAGAGAAAACCTACAAAAATGCGGGTTTTCGTTCGGCCAGCCCTGGGCGTACGATACGGGTGATATGCACCATATCGTGCGATAACCTGTCAATCACGATACACTACACGATATGATACGTATCGCACCGTATCGATGCGATATGGATAACACTGGCATATGAGAGGATGCCTTGGAGAGAAGTGAAGAGAGGCCAGAAACTTAAAAAAAAATTTAAAAAAAGAGAAAAAAAATTGGAAAAAAAATTTGAGCATATCGCCCGTATCATACGATACAGCACGATAACATGTATCATATGATAGAGGTTACCTTATCGTATTGTGGTACGATACGCATCACACCATATCATATGATAACACTGGTTTAAACATACAAACCAAGTCAAACAAAGAACCAATGAATCAAATAAATAACTAAGATGATTTTCAAATCAAGGATATTTATTAATGAGGTTAGAGGCTTTATTTATAGTGTAAACAATGTAATTTACAACTTATGAAGAAGAGAGAGAAAGAAGATGAGAGCCATTGGAACCTCAACGGCTCTCTTGACTAGCTGTTGGAGGCCAGCTGTTGGGCCCCAACGGCTAGTCCCTTGCCCTGCCCCCTGGCCCAGCCCAGGGGTCTGTGAAATAAACGGGCCCTAGTGGCCCATTGCCTATTACACTTTAACAGCCCCACATATCAACAACAGCAAGGAGGGTTCACCCCAGAGTGGGTGCTTCATGGGCTTACCTTTAGTGGGCAAAAGGCGGTTGGTTCTGCTGCTTCAACATTCATTATACATAGACTGTATTGATACTCTGGCTCCCATTGGGAGGAAAGATGACCTCTTCCCCTGTTCCCACATACCAACTCTTTCCACAACCGAGAAATCATCATCCAAAAAATTATTGACCTCATCCCGAAGTCTACAATCCATCTAATAATCTCCCAAAAGAGGGGTGGATTAAGTTATTTAACGAAATGATGAAAGATCAGAAAGGAAGCCTGATTTTGCTATGAGAACGGACGCTTCACTAATGCGATGCGTAGCTTTGCTATTGACGCACGCTGTGGGCTGCGGGGGGAGCACAAGGGGTTAGAGTAGCCGCTACCGGCTACTGCATGTTGCGCATAGCAATATGAGGGGCAAGCAATACTCTATATATCAGTCATATTGCATCTATATTGTTCAAAAAATCCTTAAAAAAATCAGAAATATGGCTGGATAAGAAACTGTAGTTGGCTGATTTTTGCAAAACTATGTATGGGTTTGACTGTGGCTCTAGTACCTCAAAGTGGCAGAAAAGTTATGCCTGGAGGCTATTAGGAAAAATTGCCAAATTTCATCAACATGCATTTTTATATATCATAAAATTCTCTATTGGTGGTCACTAACATGTTAACTCTCTTCAACTCATTAGGTCTATGGCTTCTATGACGAATGCCAGAGGAAATATGGCAATGCAAATGCATGGCGGTATTGCACTGATGTCTTTGATTTCCTAACGCTATCGGCAATTATTGATGAAACTGTAATTCTTCTTGCTCATATCTTGGTAGTTCAAGAAGTTAGTTCCTTCTGCAGCTAGCGGATTTGACTGACTTCATTTATTTGTACCATCCTTGTTTCTAGGTTCTTTGTGTGCATGGTGGACTCTCTCCAGACATTCGAACAATTGATCAGGTTTTCTTTGTCTCATGTTTCTTACACCAACTAAACTGGACCATTCACTTTAAAACCTCAGTAACCAATTAGGATGATCCATGTTGATGAGATTGTGTTGGAACCAACCTGCATCTTCATATTGCGTCATGTTCCAATATTAACATCTTTAATGTGTGCAAGTAGAATCAGAACTTAGCCTCTTCATTCTGTTGCACTCACGTGGTTCTTCTGGGCATATGTTTTCCGAGTATTTTGGATATAATGTTCAAGAAACTCTAATGGATTTCCAGATTAGAGTCATTGAAAGGAATTGTGAGATCCCACATGAAGGACCCTTCTGTGACCTGATGTGGAGTGACCCAGAAGAGATTGAAACATGGGCAGTTAGCCCACGAGGTGCGGGATGGCTTTTCGGGTCAAGAGTTACGTCAGAGGTATCTAAGAACATTTCCTTGCTTATCAAGATTATCCATGATGCTTACGAAGAGCTCGTTGCTTCTATTGTAGTTTAATCATATCAACAATTTAGAGCTGGTATGTCGAGCACACCAACTAGTCCAAGAAGGTCTCAAGTACATGTTTCAAGACAAGGGCCTGGTGACGGTCAGTATCCTGGGAATTTACTTCCAGATCTTAGGCGCGCTTAACTGACTTCCTTTCAGTATATAGACTTCTATAACTGATGTGGAAAGTTAACCTTGGTGTTTTCAGGTATGGTCTGCTCCAAATTATTGTTACCGATGTGGCAACGTAGCATCAATCTTAAGCTTCAACGAGAACATGGTGTGTAATTTATCCTAGAACCCTTGCTTGATATACTTCAACTTTCTATACAGGGACTAGTGCATTGTGTCACTGTATGGACACCATTTTTCTGGATCAAATATTGGATCACCCAATTCCATGTATATGAAGGATTTTATGCTGTTATTCAAGTCACGAGTACATATAGGAATGTGGTTATTCAAAAATCAATTTCTGATGGCGTTTCAGACTGTTCACTGATAACATGCATGGCTGGAAACGCCTTGTTTATGCATGTCCATCAGACTGTTCACCGAAAACATGCATGGCTGGAAACACCTTGTTTATGCATGTCTGTAAGGTGTCTGCATTTCAATATCTTTCTGTCTGTCTGTCTGTCTGTCTGTCTGTCTGTCTCTCTCTATATATATAAATATATGGAGGAGGGGGAGGAGGATAATAATAATCCATTACATCACCAAATATGCTGCCCGTGTTTAATAAACCAAGTCTAAACATGACACAACCATGAGAAATGCCATTAATTAATGGTCACAGTTGACCAAAAAACACACACACACACATATATATATGGAGTGAGAGAAATAAGTACTCTTTTTACTTTTGTATGCACATAACAACAACAACTAAGCCTTTTCCCATACTAAACGGGATCGGCTACATGGATTCTTCGTTTCCACAGAGCCCTATTATGTACCATGTTAGCAGTTAACTCAGCTTAAGTTAGATCATTGTTTATTATTTTTTTCCAACACTTTTGTGGTTGTCCTCTACATCTTTTAATACTTTCAAAATCTAGTTTTTCATACCTTCTTACACACGCTTCTTTTGATCTTCTTTCTATATGTCCAAACCATCTTAAACGATACTCTCATTTTATCCTGTATTGATGTCACTCCTAATTTGTTTCTAATAACCTCATTATTTATATGCTCTTTCCTTGTACAATGACTCATCTATCTCAACATCTTCATTTCTATCACAGACATCTTTTGTACATGTTGATGATTAACTACCCAATATTCAGAACGATAAAACATGGCAAGTCTAATTGCTGCTCTATAATATTAACCTTTTAACTTTAACGGTATCTTCTTTTCACAAAAAATACCTGATGCTCGTCTCCATTTTAACCAACCGACATTAATTATATGCATAACATCCCCTCAATTTTTCATCACCTTGAAAAATTGATCATAGGTATTTAAAGCTTTTCTTGTGAGGGATGCAATGTGTGCTAATCTTAATTTTTGTCCTTTGAAGTACCCAAATGTTCAAACTTACATTCCATATATTATATTTTTTTTTCTACTAAGTCGGAAGCCTTTATTTTCTAATGTTTCTCTCCATAGTTCCAATTTTCTATCAACTTTTTCTTTAGACTCCTCCAGTAACACTGTCATATGCAAATAACGTACACCAAGGTACTTCATCTTCAATATGTTTTGTTAACTCATATATCACCATTATAAATAAGTGTAGATTTAAAGTTGATTCTTGATGTAACCCAATATTAACTTCAAAGAAGTCTGTCATTCCTTCGTGAATCCTCACACATGTTTTTGCACCATCGTACATGTCTCTTATAAGGTTTATGTATGTCAATGTGATACCTCTTTTTCCAACGTTCTCCAAAGAATCTTTTGACACCGTATCGTAAGCTTTTTCTAGATCAATAAATATCATGTGAAGGTCTTTCTTTTTTACTCTAAAATGTTCTATAAGACGTCTCAAAAGATAAATCGCTTCAACAGTAGATCTCCTTGGCATGAATCCAAAATGATTCTCTGTTGTACTCGATATTTGTCTTAACCAGTGTTATTTGTATCGCACCATATCATATGATACGATCTGATACGATGCAATACGTATAGAGATACCTATATTCTGTCATAATTTTTAAAACTTTTTAAAGGTTCTATTTTTGTACTTTGTTTTTTCTAATAGTGCTGAGTGAAATCCAGGAGAGGGAAGTAAAGTTCTTCACAGAAACGGAAGAAAACAATGCAATGAAGGGACCAAGGACAGGAGTACCCTATTTCCTGTGAAAGGTTGATCTTGTTCCATTTTGATTCTCCATCTCCTGCAACATAAAAGCCAAGGACATGGTAAGAACCTTTATTTGGTTGCCGTATTGGAGGCAGATGTAATGATAATTTCAGAGGACATGAACTGCCAAAGTTAATGCGCTGTCAAAAGCCTCACTTCTCTTCCTTTTCCAGCACTTTTGGAAATCTCTCATATGTGTATTGCGTTTATATTTATCAACTATCCTGCTGTTTTTTAATGTAAACTTGGCTGTTAATTTTAGCAGCAGAAACGGGCACATGCTTTTCCACAATTTTTTTGTGATAATGATGACCATCAATGTGAATTGTGGCTAATGCGATTACTTCAGTGTCCTGTGATGTTTTCCTTCTGTACATTGTTTGAACCCACTGCTCAAAATTTTTGTAGCCTAGGTATTGTTTAGTTTTATATTCCCAAAAGTATTGCCAATTCAGATGCACCTTAATCAACATTTGATCGATATAATCGTACTGATGATGCTATGATAAAAGAGTATTTTTTACTCTCTGCGGTCGTTGAGATAACTGGAGCAGTTTTGGAATAGGATTTTGACGTCACGCTATGATATGGTAGGATTTTAGGCGTTGTATGTAGTTTGACTTTTCTTAACTGTTTTCTTGTAGTTGCTTGGATTTTGTTTTGTATGTAAATAAATAAATGTAAACTAAATCTTTGATCTTATTAGGTTAATGCCATCATTCAATTATAATCACAAATGAATATAAACTATCTTTGATCTTATTGGGATGTTGTCGTTAAATTGACAATGGTTCATAGAATTCGACCACGCGACATAAATGGACCTTATGTCCTCGGATGAATTCTATGGGTCATTATAAAAAAGGTGGTCTTTATGTTGGGTATTTCAGTATAATCACAACTCTTGCAAGGATTGCCATCTTTTATTGGTAGGCTTTCCTTCTTCCGGATGTAACCTATTCCGGCCTCGTGAACTCCGCTGAAAATGCGATAGGCTGCCCGATATCAAGACTGGGTGTTGTAAAGCTATGTGTTAGCCGGATGCTGTATATCTTTATGAAAATGCGATTCCTTGTACAGAAATCCCCAACGTTATAAATACTGAGAGTGCACTTCAAAATGTTTTCTAATATCCGCACCTTAAAACTCTTGGAATACAGTAATATAGATTCTTGCCAGATATGATTGAGCGAAGGGTGGTAATGTAGATTCTTGATAGTTCCCGGTTGAGCAAAAGACACTCCTTTAGGCTTCCGACCAAGTTAACCCTTAAATATCAGAGTGATCGACAAATAGATATTTCTGAGCTGATCACTAGCATCACCTTCTCCCATTGACTTGGAACCGTACTCGGCATGTGGATACTAATCTTGGAAAGATATTTTAGCTCGAGTAAACAGTACGGTTGGTTTAGTCTTCCGTATGTTTTTCCTTCCCTTTTATGCCCAAACCCCAGCTTTTATAAGTCATGATCTACAGTATCTTCCTAGCTTTGAGGCTTCGTCTTATTGTAACAAAAGAAAAGTAACGAAAGGGAGAGGTTCAAGAAGAATTTGTGCATCCTTTGAAAAGGTATTGATGGAACATTCCATTGCTTTGGTAAATTTACAGAATTTTGCGCATGTGAAAGCTGAACGTAGTCAACTAACATGTTACGATGGAAACTGTTTACAACTTCCGCTGGTTGATTTTGCCGGTTTTCATGCTCTGGAAGAGCACTGCGATACTAGACAGTGAATGGCAGTCAGACTTACTGTTCCTGCTTCCAGCGTCATCGTCGGCCTCACATATGTACGGTACTTGCACGAAGTTACAGTTGGCTGCATTAAGCACCATCAGAAAGCAGGGGAGGGAAGCAGCAGCTCCTTCGGCTACAGAAGAACCATTCTGGAAAAGTTGCATTCCTCATGTGAACTTTATAACATGAACACAATCAAAGCCAAGTGTGCGGCAACTGCTGCCAAAGAAATGTAATGGCTCCAGACCAGCTTCTTACTTCCACTCTGCTCTTGTGATCCGACGTTGATCATAATGTCAAACCGGCAGTTGCCCTCTGATGGGTCTGTCTGAGTAAGAACTGAAAGGATGGAGAAGTTACATGAGCCCTTGAGTTGGTTTTGCGTCTGATAAAACCTGTTAAATGCGTAAGAAGCATTGCCCCTGGCATCTAAATCGTTGCATGAGGATCCGTACCCTAAACTCGTACAATCTGCATTTGAACATGCATAATCAACTGCTCCTGGGAAATTTGAGTCCTCTATGCTTGCAGTGGGGGAGAGAACACACCACTGGCGCGACAGATACTTCACACCCCTTGCCGCAGCCAGTGTTTGTCCGTTTCCCAAGTCCAAAGAATACTTGAGGGTACCATCATAATAGAAGATTCCCCAATGCCTTTCGAAATTCCCTGGTGCAATGCTCTTGGCATCCTCATCAATCAAGCTAAACAAGTAGGCATCGGGTACTTCGGGCCTCTTTGGCGTTCCCTGGCCATTAAGTATCCGGGATGTAAATCCCTGATTGAACTTTTGAGCGTATTCCAAGTTTGCATCCTTTTGACCGTCGGTTGGCCACCCAACTTCTCCGATGATCACGGGGAGAGATGGGAATCCATTCTTCTCCAGGGCCCAAATCAACGTGTCGTGATTAGCATCGAACACATTGGTATAGGAGATGGCTCCATCAACGACCGTTGCTGACGCACCCCCAAAGAAAGCAAAATCAACAGGGAAATTCGGATCCGCGCTGAAGCTAAGAAACGGATATATGTTTATGGTAATCGGAGCACCATTGTTGCTCAGGAACCGGATGATGGAGAGCATGAGATCATGAATGTCAGGCCGGAAGTCTCCTCCAGAAGGGAGGCCATTTGCAGATTGATAAACATCTGCATTAAGGGGAATTGTAACCTTCACTTGCCTGCTCAAGCCGGCCTTTATGAGTGCTGCCTGAATATTTTGCAGTGCAGGGAACGTGGTCTGCTGAAAAGTTCCATTAAATGTTTTCAGGAAAGGTTCATTTCCAACAGCAACATATCTGAAAGTAGATCAAGAAGAAATTGAGTTTTCATTTGCTGTGATCCTAGGTAAACTCTACGAATCAGAGATACAAAGAAACAGAAATAACGTAGAAAACAGAATATCATACCATGTGAGCTGCAGTTGATCTATGAAATAAATGATTAAAGAGAACATGAAAAAGACAGGCATAAGAAAGCAGAAAACGTTCCTAATCAATTGCGACACAATGCTAGTCACCTAATGAATATCAAGGGTGGGCCGTTTTTATTCTCGAGGTGGTAACAGAACTGCGAATCGGAAAAATTGATCTACCATACTTGAATTGAAACCATCATGGATCCTGAATGACAAATAACAACTTTTGAAATGGATCATAGAGCGTTATTGACATAAGTAACGACTTGCCTCATTCACTGAGAGCACGTCGACTATGACCAAGAAGGAGAAAATAATCGGCTGAACATAGCTGAAAGGTTACACACCTAATATCCACCCCGTACTTGGAGATGTATTCAGACACGTTGTGCATAACCCAATTTTCTGCAACTCGAACGCTTCCTGCAAGTGCCGCCAAGAAGTCATTAGGAATACCGACCATGACTCGGATACCGGAATTACCCAAAGCCTTCATTGCCGGAGGATCCGCTTCGAACAACTTCACTTTCTTAAAACCATTATCTTTCAGCAACTGAACTAAAATATTCGGCTGTAAAAGATGAGTGGCTTGTGTTCCCCAATTAACACCGACCTCTATTCCTTCAACTAAAAAACCCGTCAGGCAAGCACACACAATAAAAACCCAAAATTTGGCCATGATTGCCGAAGTTTCAAAAGACTGGCTCTCTTTCTCTTTCCTTTCCCCATAAATAATGACATTTATTAAAAAAACTACATAGGTACAAATAACGTGTATAGATACCACAATAAAACTTGCAAGTTTCCCCATCGCAAGAGCTTCAAGTGAAAAAACTGTGAATTAACAAGAAAGGAATCGGCTAAAAAGTTGTGGCAATGGCAATGCTTAGCGATGGACCTCCTTTGTGTTTCTTCAAATAAAAGAAATGAAAGTTAACCTTTCTATGGCTTTATGTTGGCGGAAAGATGATACTTTTGAGACTTTTGCCGGGTAATCAATATTCCTATATCATATTGAACTGCACAAAAAATGAAAAGTTGAATGAAAAAGAAATAAACGGAGTGTGTGTGAAGAAACGGATGAATCAACATTGCACTAAGAATAATGAATTACTTCCGACTTTCCATCTACTTAAGCATCGGCTACTTTCTTCTCAACAAAGAATGGTGACTGTTAGTAGCACTTAATAGTGACATATTAAGAGCCTGAGTAACAATTATAATTATTAATGTCACTTTATAGTGGTTATAACTCATGGACAATTAAGAGTTACCTTGTTCAAAGCCAAATATGCTCAGTAGTAGTATATCATGAGTTACATCTTCATCATAATTATATATTAATATTATAAAAAATATTCAACCTTTTGTCTCATGGTACGAGTCTTTTCCTATTTAGTTTTGAAAAGAGTTTGTAAGTCAACACTAATTGGATTTATAACATCATCATTTTTGTTTTATCGGCTTATCTAAAACTCGATTGTGTTCATATAAGATGAACCAGGGACTCTTAAAGGTGTTTGTAGAGATCCATTGCATTTGATTATTTGACACATATAATGACAAATAAACCTGAAGGTTAATATTTATCATACCTCGAAAAATAACACTATCATAACCTTCTTAAGACTTAAATTCGATATCTCAAGTGTCGACCAATAAAAAAATTATGCTATATAAAAAAAAGCTCTACTCCAGCATATACCACTTAGCATGTAACGGAGTTCCTATAGAAAAAAGAAACTTCATTGCAACACTCTGCAGGATAAGAAACAACTAGGAAAACAAGCTCGACCGCTACACTGGTAGACGCAGACCCACCCAGAAAAAAGAACCAACTAAAACTCAGGTATACCCTTACGAAGCTTTGGTTGGTCTCTTAATCTCATCTAAGGTCCCGTGCACTCTAAGAAACTATTTTTGGATATGTGACTTGCAAAATAACGACCTCATCAACAACTTAAAAGTACTTACCGAAATATGGCTAGAATTATTAGATATATTGTTTAGTGCCTTATATGTGACTTGCAAAATAACGACCTTATCAACAACTTAAAAGTACTTACCGAAATATGGTTAGAACTATTAGATATATTGTTTAGTGCCTTATATTTTCATATCTAGTTAGAATGCAGAATATTTTTCTCATTTCATTTATAAAATAAATGTTTAATGGTACAATTTCAATGCGACTATAAACCAGAATATGGCTTCAAGCAATTGAGAAGTACAAGTGGCATTTGATTCAATAAAATTATTAATTAGCCTATGGTTAGATTCTGTGAAAGACTGAAAGAGAGAAAACAAGTGATCAAAAATAGTGTTGAAGGTCACTTTCTTATCTGTCAGGTTTGGGTTGCATTATTTTGATATGAGGATGTACACCTTGCAAGCCCAAGATCATAGGGTGTCTGCATGTGCCGCCCAATGCAGGCCCGCGGAATGTGTTGGCTGTGCATGCTCCTTTCGTGTACAGCCAGTGCATCTGCCTCAGGGCATGATGCGTGCCACGCCCACAGGGTAGGTTCCAAAAGTATTTCTCAACCTTCTAGGTATGTTTGGTAGCGAAGAGATGCATGAAATGTTGGACCATTAATTCCTGATCTCTCTCTCTGGGTGGCTGCGAATGTTTGACAACAACCAGGGTGAGTAGGAGAAGTTGGTGTGTGAAAAAGCAAAGGGCAACCAGCGTATGACGATGAAGGTTCTGCTTCTGTGAACTATGATCGGCTTCTCCTTCTTAGATTCATTATTTATGTTGAATTTCTTTATCTATCCCGAGCCAGTCTCTTCTTCTAAGGATCATTTTTACATTGTTCTTCGTTACACATTGGGTGTAGTTTCTGCTTCCATTTGAAGTTTGTGTTGGCATCTAGTTGGATCTTGTTTTGTATCATTTCCAGGTCATGAAATTGGGCGTCTCATCTAGATTTACCATTTTTTGTGTGTAAGCTTGATTTTTGTCTAATTGTTGGCTTTGTTCCCGATTTAATTTCTTATTTATGCTGCAAATACACCAGAAGTCTTGTTAGGTTAAATTCTACGTTTAGGTCTCCATAAATTCCAACTTCAATTTACTTCTGTTTTAGGATCTACCCTGTTAGTGTTCAATTATTAATTTCAAGTTGCTACTGAGGCTGTCTTGATGTTAGTATTTGTTGTCCTTTGAGCATCGAGTCTGATTCAGTTCCGTCCATGTTTTCGTCGAGGATTATCTGGCACTTAAGTTTTAATTCTGCTGTTATAAGCCTTGCGTTTTAGCTCATGTTCTGAACCCCCTCTTCCATGTTTAGTCAAATATCCAGTCCTTGTTAGGTCCCCTTCTCAGTTCAGCTTTAGATTCTAATCTCTGCCTGCATTTGCTATCACATAATTGTTTCATGTGAATCTCCTGGTTTCTCTTTTTCTGGAAACTTACCTCATTAACTATAATTCAAGGGAGAAGTTTTCTATTGAATATATCTAGAAATTATTGGTTGCATTTTTTGTGTTCTTGTCCCCATTCTCTTGTTAAGCGAGTTATCCTTATGTCAGTTATTTTTCTGTGTGTTTTCGTTTTGGAATTCAGTGATCGCCTTTACGGTTGGATCCTTTTTTACAAGCTCACATTGTGTTCAGACCTTCTAGGTCCTGAGACAGCACCCTCTTAAGATTCTACTGTATT
Source organism: Brasenia schreberi (assembly GCA_036023115.1). Lineage (NCBI taxonomy): Eukaryota > Viridiplantae > Streptophyta > Magnoliopsida > Nymphaeales > Cabombaceae > Brasenia > Brasenia schreberi. Next base: position 57,896 of record JAYKKT010000072.1, read on the forward strand.
GCAGAGTTCAACCTAAACTTCTAGTGTGTTACCGATCCTTTTTCCAGGTCTCTCCCCACCCCAGAGCCCAACTTCGGCACGTTGAGTACCTTTATATTTCTATTTATTTTTTCATATATTTATTTTCAAATTTCGAAAAAGTTAATATTTTCCAGTTTCCGACAGTTTAGGACCTAAATCGAAAACAGAACCAGGTCCGTCCTGGTACCTAGTTTCGAGCAAGCTGAAACCAAACATGTCTAGATCGAAGCCCTATATTTCCTTCACATTTTAAACCTCAACTTTACAGATGAATACCTTCCGAACCAGAGATTCGTCTTTTCCAATTGTCAATAGCATGAATCAAACTGTATGCTCTACTGGAGTAATTTCTGTTTCTCAGCAACGTTACAAGTGGACAGGTGAGAAGAAAGCTATACTGAAATGATAGAATACCTCACATGACATATATAAATATACATAACTTAAATGCCTTACTGGTTAGTATAAACAGAAGATAAACGCGTTACACAATAGAAGCTACATGAGAAAACTACCAATCTGTAAATTTTCTTAACTACTACAGCAATTTATCCGCCTTGCTGGAATTCAAACCAATCCCAATTCGCATATAGTCCTTCCTCATCATCAAATGGCAGGATTTCATTAACAGAGTAAAAGTTTCTATGCTATACAAATACCAGAAAATCTCTCTTCTAGCCATCTCCCCGGCCTAGGCAAAAGCTTTCTGCACGGGAAAAGGAGCCACGTTAAACAGAAGGAAAACAGCAAAAGGTGGAAACTTGCAGGCTTATGCAGGCTTGAGTTCTGGTTTCGCTCATTAGCTCAACAAAACTTGGTCAATAATGAAGTAAGATGCTCGTCTAGTAGAGTTGATCTTTGCATGAATACAGGCACCTACTGATGCGAATCAATAGCAAAAGATCCAGCAGACTCACCTTAGTCCAAGTCAACTTGCAAAGGATTCTAATGACCATAGTTGAAAAGTCAGAGAACATAATAAAGTTTAAGAAAGGTTAATTAAATGATACCTTATTTGAAATAAATAGCCCAGGCTCACTCTAAAGTTCCGCTCTACTGCTCCACGGATGATTGAAACAGAAAAGTTGACGCATTAACAAAACCATCCTAGTCGAATTTCAGAAACTATATTGGAAAATCAGTGAACAATATTCGTAAAAAAATGGAAAAAAAACCCTCAGATATTTTGGCAGGAAAGTTTGATTTTATCACTAAAACTTTGATCCTTTCATCCACTGTAAGTAGATCACTAACAGAAGATATCCTTGCACGAGTAATGTTTGTTATGTGAAGTAGTCCACTGCAAAATAAAGCTTCCCCGTCAAGGGCCCAAATCAATGGTAGACGCAAATAACAATCAGCAACCTAGCACTACTTTTTTGTGGAAGTGGAGAACAAAAAACCACACCCCACATTACGTTGCACAACAGCAAGGGTGAAAGCATTAAGCCACCTGTAGCAGGCCTTCGTGCCAATAGCCCCTCATATTTAAGCAAGCTTTTAAACCTTAAGTAATATCAAATAAAATAACTGGAAAATATCCATTTGGTATTACTGAAACCGGCCTACTCCATACTTTCTAGTTATCATTTAGACTGAAGCGGTTTAGCCGTATAAAAACACTGATGTTTGTTTACGTGATTCATCCATAGCATTTTATTCTTAAAAATGCCAACAGACATAGCATGGATACATGGTCTCAATTGCATAACACATGCCCACATAGGGGGTTGACTCAAAAGATACTTCAAGTTGAAGGCTGTGACTTCCATGTACCGCGTCCACACATCTAGTTGGGTCTTATATTATCAATAGCATTTAGCGGGTTGTTAGCGATTAACTCTAATATAGCGGTAGTGGGGGTATAGCAGATTTAGCAATACACTTTTATTTACAATTAAAAAATATTATATAATGGATTCTCTAATTTCTAAGAAATCAAAAACACATAACCACTTCTTTCGTAAATATGAATCAAACTAAATAAACAAATTCTAAGAAGATAAACAATAAATTTCATGTGGCATATGCATATTGAATTGTTGAACTTACATAAAAATAAGAACATAAGTGTAACCAAATTATTCTACGCATTAAGCAAAACAATTAAAAGAAACTAATATATATTATACTTATTTGCTTAAGTATGGTAACTATGGTCCATAACTCCAATCTAATTTGATCAATGAAATGAATTATACTTGCAAAAGGAATAGAATAATGTTAGGGTGGAATAGTGGACCAATATACCAATTGACCAAAATATTTATAATGCTTTTGAAGGAACAACTTTAGCATGCATCAAATATAACAACTAATAACTTAACAAATAATAAGTCCAAAACATAGCATCCATCAAGATTGAAGTGTGATTATAATATACACTTAATTGTTTAAGATAAACAAAAAAACTATTACAAAAGTCATCCACAATTCAGCTATAACAAAAAAACATATATAAGCAATAAATTAATCATATTCAAAAACCCTAAATCATATCTTAATAATAAAATAAAGAAAAGTTGTTTGAATTAATTACCTAATGTATATGCTTTCACGAGATGCACAGTAACCACATATTTATCACTCTATCTAATTCTATCCTTTTATTAATAAAGTTGTATTTAGGAAGATCCCTTGAAATCCAAACCTCCTGTCAAAGAGTAGATATCCTTTGTTCTATGCCCTTCGAGTGACTACTGCTATTATATACTTAAAATGATGTTTATGCTTAGATCACTATGAAAAGATATTCGTACTCAACTGGGTATGCAACACATTCAAACTCAAATTCATACAACCATTTCATGAGACGTACAATAACCACATGTTTATGGCCTATCACTATCCTCCCAAGGAGGAAAATTAATGGCTATGTCTTCTCACGAGTAGACAATGATAGGGCTTAATTGTCTCCTAATCCAAAGGTCTTATGACTTTACTTACATGTAAGGAAGTAGGTCTCTCTCTCACCTTTTCTTTGTTTTATGAGAGAGAGAAGAGAGAAAGGGAGAGAGAAGTGAATGATTAGGACTCAGGAGTATAGTCGCCCACTAGAGAGAGAAAGAGAGGGAGAGAAGTCGATGATCATGAGCATAATCACCCACTAGAGAGATAAGAGAGAAAGGAAGAGAGGGAAGTCGATGATAAGGACTGTGGAGCATAATCACCCAACAAAAGAGAGAGAAAGAAGGAGAGAGAAGAAAGAAAGGGAGAGAAAATACCAATGTCAAAGGAAAGCAAAGGACGGTGGAGGCAGTGGACACTAGTGTACGTGTTGTGGCAGAGAGAGCAGGAGTAGAGGCAAGGGACATGCATGGGAGACTGAGAGTTAGGTTATATTTAGTATACACTAACACCACTGTAGCATATCACTATAACAATGTTCTCGCCGCTAATAGCAGTTAGGCGGGACACCCGCTAAACCAAGCACACTAGCATTCTTGGATCCACTAAAATGCTATAGCACACTATAGCGCTATTAACTACTTAGGTTGGGTCTACCTGAAGTTACCCCATCTTCCAATAAAAAAGATACAAAGTAAGCTGGTTATTGAAGATCCTTTTAAGGCGGAGACCACATAGTAATCCTAACACTAAGTTTTATACACAAGCTCATGCATATTTACCACAATTAACATAATGTCCCTCACATTATCTTAGTGAATTTAAAGTTCCGAATAAGCTAGAAAATACATCTCAATTCATGCACCAATATCTATGATCTTCTAGCCAAATTCACACAATGGAGAACCTTGTACATGCATGCATATATACATAATGCATGCATATATACATATATGTAAAAATTCCTTTCCACCTTTTGCAACCTATCCATGGTGTCTTGTGCTCTATGTTTCTCACTTTGAAAACATCATACTTCATATTGTTCCTTGATCCATTTCCATCAGAAATGGAACAGATTCTTTATTGAAATCCCAACCTTATAGTAGGCCTGGTGGCTTGCTTGGGAGAGAGCATTTGTGCTACTTTATTCAAGCCTTTGTGGACTATGATGACCCCACAGGCACTGCAGAACGGTTCAAGAAAGCCTATCTCGAAATATAGTAGGCCAATCCACGTGAGCCTACAAGGGGGCAGTTGTACCCGGGGAGCCACATTGTGAGGTGGTAGGGTGCAGGATTGCTGAAAATATGCAGGAACTTCTTGTTTACGACAATGGGTAATATGTCTTCTTCTCGATCAAGACTATGGGTAATTGATTCGGGTGTTAGAGTCCATATGGTGGGACATAGGGAATATTTCCATGAATATCAGATGATGCAGAAAAAAAAATGAAATTAAGTTGGTTGATGGCGAACGTACTCCTGTAGGAGGAAAAGAGAGTATCATTACTTATTTGGGGATACTTAATAATGTCATGCATGTCCTTAGCCTTTCGATCAATTTGTTGTCCATATATGCCCTAACTAGATATCTAAATTGCTTAATAATCTTTCGGTCTAATGGTTGTTTATTTAAAGAACTGAAGATAGAGATCTTTGGTTAGGGTAGCATTAACAAAGGGCTCTATTTCTATGAGAAAACAAGGAGAATTGAGATAGAGGATTATCCACCTTCATGGAAGCAAATCGAGATGAAGAATTAGTATTATGGCATCACAGATTGAGACATTTACCACTATAAAAAATAAAAACATTATTAGCAGGATTAGCTAGTAATTGTGACTTTACTTTACGTTGTGATATTTATCAAAAGGTTAAACACTATCGTGTGCCATTTTCTATCAATGAATCAATAACCTTAAAACCATTTGAAGTTGTTCATTTTCATGTCTTGGGCTCATGTTCTACTACTTCTTTGCATGGTTATAAATATTTTGCATCATTTATTAATGATTGCACCAAATTTACTGTGATTTATCTTATGAGAACTAAGAAAGAATTGAAAGGTATTTTGCGAGTATTTCATATGTTTATTCATATACAATTTCAATTGCCTATTAAGATTATCCATACGGATAATCAGGGAGAATTTATGTCACATTATTTACGTGAGTATTTTTTAAACATAGAATGCTGCATCATACCTCTTGCCCTAATATTCCTCAGCAAAATGGAATTGCTGAAAGAAAAAATCATCCTATACTTGGCGTTACAAGAACATTATTGTTGAGATATAATATCCCTAAATACTATTGGGGAGAAGCTATCCTAACTGCAATATACCTTATAAATCGTATGCCAAGTATGGTACTGGGGTGAGTACTCCATTCCATTCCTTGTGTCTTAGTCAAAAACAATTTCATATACCCTTGAGAGTATTTGAGAGTACTTATTTTATTCACATATATTAGAACTTCAAAGATAAATTGAATGTCGTAATAGTTAAATATATTTTTCTAGGATACTTCCCTACCCAAAATGGTTGTAAATGTTATAACCTAGTAAAAAAGATGACTTATGTCATATGGATGTCATATTTCACGAAGAGATTACATTTTATATTTAGAGAATAATGTTATACCAAATATACCATCTACAATGGTTATGCCCATTCTACCTACAAACAGCTATAAGTATGATGAAAATGAAGATGAAGAGTAGGAGCTCGTACACAAAGAACCAGTTACGGATAAAGTTCTGAAGACATACTCAAGAAGAAATAGACAAGTTGTAATATAATGCTTGATCCTAATGTTACTCCTTACCCTAGCATTTCTCCTGATTGAATTCCATCAGCATCTGAGGTAAATCTTTTAATCTCTTCTTCTTATTCTTGTGATGATCTACCTATTGCTTTAAGAAAAAGAAAATGCGGGACAACTAAATATCAAGAATGCTTTCCTTAATGGGGATCTTCGTTCAAGTTAAGAGGTTTGGATGGATATGCCCCCTGGTCTTGATACTCCAACAACTCAAGTAACAAAGTTTGCAAACTCAAGAAGTCTTTATACGGTCTTAAGTAATCACCAAGAGCTTGGTTTGACATTTACCAAAACCGTGAAGAAGTTTGGATATGACCGGTGACCAAACGGTCAAACCTGATCACACTATGTTCACAAGCACTCACTCTCGGGAAAAATGGTAATACCGATCGTGTATGTTGATGATATTAATGTAGTGTTCCACATAATCCGATATCTGAAATCCTCAGTAACTCACCGAATCTTGTATATGCCTAACCAATCACTAGACATTGAAGTTTATTCATATGTTGTGGGCAAGGTCAATAGAAGACAACAAATCTACATCTAGCTACTTTGTATGTGTAAAATATTGTCTACTGAAAAGTAAAAATAGTTTGTGGTGTCAAGGTCAAGTACAAAGGCTGAATACCGAACTATTAAGCTATTTCACACGGTATATGTGAAGGCCTATGATTTTACTAAACACATTAAAGTAAACTGTCACTTCATTAGAGAGAAGATTACTCAAGGTATTTTCAAGCTCATACATGTACGCTCGAATGACCAAGTAGCATATATATTGACAAAGTCAATGACCATGATAGGTTTAAAGAGAGCTCTTAGCAAGTTGGGAGTAACCAGTATCCTACACCCAACTTCAAAGGGAGTGAAGAAACGTAGTTGGATCTAGATCCATATAGATGTGTTCTGGTATGGATCCAAGAGATATCTTTAATATAGGGGCATTTCACTCTTTTCTTTATTATAAATCATAAACCCACTAGGGTTATCGTGATTTTTTTGTGAAACGAAAGGAGAGAGAAGAGGACAACAACCAAGAAGCAGCCAAGCCCTCTTCCTCCTCCATCTCCTAATGTCTTTATGATATTTTGTTGCAATATTTTAAGGAAAATCAACTGGTTCACCATGCCATCTTGTTGAATATGTTCCAACTGATTAAAATGGAACAACAAGGTCCGCATTCGCATTATTGTTTGAGTTGGCAGGAGTTTTCTAATTGATTCTTATTCCATTCCCCAATAGGGTCAGCATGTCCGCTATTCTCCACTTCTCCTCCACATAGCCTGAGATATGTATATTATCTTGCAATAAGTATGGTCCTCTTAGTGGCTTATTACAAACACAAATTGATTATTTCTTTTGTTGGAGAAAGATATATAATATTATAAAGATTGCAATGTAATTCTACGAGAAAGCTTAATTACTTAACATCGACTTTTAGAAATAGATTTGTAAGTAAAAGTAGACAAAGAAAAATAGAGTACATAGAGTTATTCAGATTAGATGGTGAAACCTCTAATGTGAGAAAACAAATGTATTTAAACATAAAGTTCTTCGAAGAGATGCTTGTAATTATATAGGTACACAATTTTATATGTAGAACCAGTGTTGTCCGTATTTACGTATCGTATCGTGGGCCACCACGATATGATACGGGGGCCCGTATCGCAGGTGTGGGCGTATCGCACCGTATCGTGCGATACGGGCGATACGCCTTGGGACCCTTATAAAGGGTCCCGGCCCGAGAGAAACCCACGATTTTTCGTGGGTTTCCTCTCTCTTTTTGGATTCCTCAAGCTTCCTAAGAGTCAGTTTTCGCCTCTTTGGTGTTCAAAGCTCTAAAATCGTGCCCTACGGTGTCCGTCCAAGCCTCCAAACTCGGATTTAGGTATATTTTGAATGTTTTTTCTATTTTTGCCTTTTATATTTGTTATTTTTTTTGTTATTTTATTTATTTTTAATGACAAAATATGAAGTTATTAAGTATTTGTATACGGTTTTTATAGCATTCATGAAGTGGGAGACACTTGATTTGAGTGTTATTTGAAGATTGGGGGATTTACGAAGTGCTTTTATTTTCAGGTTTTTGTTTGAATTAAAGTACTCCATTGAGATGGCAGGAAGGGGTGGTAAAGACTCTCATTCAAAGTCTGATGATCCGGTATGGCAGTGGGGTATACCAGTTGAGGGTTCAAGGTTAAAAATCAGATATTTATTTTGTGAAAAGATGGTTAGTGGTGGAATTTCAAGGTTGAAACACCACTTAGCAGGAACCAGGAAAGAAGCTGCACCATGCACAGGCAGAGTTAGAAGTGTGCCAGAAGGTATTAAATGTCAATGCTTATAGATGATTGAGAGCATACAGGAAAGGAGATAACAAAAGGATGATTTTCAGATGTGTGAAGAAGCTGATGATGCTACTGCCACTGGAGTTCGATTCACTAATAGTTTGCCTTCAGATGCTAGAACAGATATTGGTAGTAGCAGTTCGTGAGCACCTAGCAGGAGAAAGAGGGTTGCAGCTGAAGACTTTGGAGGTGGCAGAAGAGAAAGTTCAGGAAGGAGTAGAGGAAGAGCTTCTTCTTCTAGCATACATTCGTTCTTTCCTCCTTCCACTACACCTGGTGCTCAGCTAGAAATTTATGCTGCTATGGCTTCAGAACAATTTTATGATCAAGCAGACCTTGCAGTGGGCAAATGGTTTTATGATGCATGCATTCCATTTAATGTAGCAAAAAGTTTTCATTTTCAAGCAATGGCAGATGCAATTGCTAACATTGGTCCAAGATACAGGATGCCCTCTTATCAGAAGTTGAGAGGGAAGATATTAGATCAGACCGTCATTGAAGTGCAACAATATTGTTCGACTTTGAGACAATTGTAGAAGGAAACAGGATGCACTATCATGGCAGATGGATGGACCGATAGGCGAGGAAGGACATTGCTAAACTTTCTTGTATATTGTCCTAAAGGACTCATATTTTTGAGATCTCTAGATATGTCAGAGGAGAGGCACACTACAGAGATCCTACGAGAGGAATTTGATAAGGTTATACAAGAGGTTGGGCTAGAAAATGTAGTCCAATTGATTACAGATAATGCAGCTAACTGCAAAGCACCTGGGAAGGAGTTAGTTGATATTTATGGGACTTTCTACTGGATACCATGTGCAACCCATTGTTTAGATCTCATCCTCGAGGACATTGGTGAGATGGATGAAATAAAAGCAGCAACTGAGTTTTGCCAAGATATTACAAAATTCATTTATAACCATGCATTTGTTTTGTGTATGATGAGGAGATACACAAAAGGTGCAGAGCTTCTTCGCACAACTGCAACTCGGTTCGCAACAAACTTCTTATTTGTACAGAGTATTGTGAGATAGAAGCAAGCTTTAAAGAGAATGTTCTCCTCAGCTCAAAACAGAAGGAATAAAAAGTTGAATGAGATTGCAGAAACGGTTTTTAGAAGTTCATTTTGGAATGCATATATCAGATTATTGAAAATTACTTATCCTTTAGTAAAAGTTTTGAGATTGGCTGACAGCGAGGAGAAACCATTTATGGGCTACCTTTATGAAGCCATGGACAGGGCAAAAGAAGCAATCAGAAATAACTTTAATGAAAAAAAAAGAGATTATGTTCCCATGTGGAAAATAATTGATAGTAGATGGAATAAACAATTGCATCAGCCTATTCATGCAGCAACCTACTATCTAAACCCATCATTGAGGTACTCAGCAACCTTCAAAAGGGACAGTGAGGTTAATCGAGGAATCATTGAATGCATCGACAAATTAGTCCCTGATGAGAGCATAGCAGATGCGATACATCGAGAGATGGAGATATATGATAATGCTTTTCACTTGATGGGTTTGCCTGTTGCAATTCGCAACCGCAGTACGATGCATCCAGGTAAATTATTTATTTTCATATTTAAGTTTCATCTTACATTACTGTGGATTATGTCTATAATGTTTGTCTTTTTCTATAGATGTTTGGTGGAACAGGTTTGGAACTGATTGTCCAAACCTTAAAGATTTTGCAGTGAGAGTCTTAAGCCAAACCTGTAGTGCAACAGGTTGTGAAAGAAATTGGAGTGTTTTTGAACACATCCATACAAAAAAGCGCAACAGGTTGGAACACAAAAGACTAAATGATTTAGTTTATATTCGTTGTAACATGCGCCTTCGTAAAAGGTAATGTATTACTTTCAAATTTTCAATTCAATATAGTTTAACTTCAGTCTTCAATTGTTAATATTATTTACTAATTATTTATCTTTGTTTGTCGTAGGTAATTAAAAAAAGTAAATAGAGAAGAAAGTCACTTCGATCCAATAAGTTTGGATAATTTTGATATATTAGAAGATTGGGTTATGGAAGACATTAAAGAAAATGCCCTCCTAACTGAAGAAGATGTTGCTTGGATTAATTTGGAAGGAGCGCAACAACAATATCAAGGAGATAAAGAATTTGATTTTCAAGAAGAAGGTGTCGTTGATGATGATGATGAGGATCTGCAACAAAGAGAAGATGAAGATTATTTAGTTGATGATCCTGATTACAATTTGTAAAATGTAACTGTGTCTGTAATATGTATTTCATTTTTTGAATTCAAAATATGTAAATTGAGATACAATTGTTCAATGTTGAATGCTCAATCTATGCTGAACTTACAGTATATGAATTTAAAGCAATTACCAAATTTTTCCTGAATTTTTCCTGATTTTTTTTTCTTCAGATTTTTACTAATTTTTATTGATTTTTAATTAATTTTTACATTATTCTAATATTAAAGTACGATACAATACGATACGCCCGTATCATGGAGCCCAGCGATACATGATACGATACGCGTCAAACAACACTGTGTAGAACAATATGGCTATATATTAAGGAAGTGACAAAAGATGTCTTAGACGTATATAAGGGAGGCATACCGGCACAAAAAGAAGCTTCGTGGTGGAGTGAAGTAGTGGAAGATAAAATCAAGGCAAAGAAGGCAATGTTACAAATTGTATTATGCTAAGAAAACTAGTGAAACTTGGGAGACTTATAAAAAAGCAAATAAAAATAAGAAAAAAGCCGTTAGTGAAGCAAAAACCAGAGGATTTATATAAAAAGCTTAAATAAAAAAAAGGTGAAAGAAATATTTTTAGGATAGTTAAGGTTAGAGATAAGAAAACTAAGGATATTGCTTTTATTAGAGGATGAAAATATTCTCATAGCGGATGATGATATAAAAAATAGATGAAAAATTTATTTCTATAAGTTTTTTAGTGAAAACACATGTTATTATTAACTTGGGAGAGTTAGCCAAATGAGAAAAGTATATAAATGATAATTTTTATTAGCATATTCAAAAAAATGAAGTTAAAGAGGCTCTTAAATATATGAAGGTTGGTAAATCTCTAATACTAGACAATATTCCTATAAAAGTATGGAAAATCCTAAGAGAGGTGGGGCTCACTTGACTCATGACCATTTAGTAAAATATGGAGAACCCAAAAGATGCCCAAGGAATGGAGAGCGAGTGCATATGCCCGACCAAATGCTGGGAAATGCAAGATGAATGCATTTGCTATCTGATCAAACCTAGCACGTCATAAATCTAGGCCATTTACTAAAATAACATAATCTTTGTGTGGCAATGGGTTAAAGGTTCAATTCCATACCATTCAAACTTCAAGGCCATGTACATGAAATAACACATATAGAAAGAAAATAGCCATTAAAAAACCTTCAATAATGAGAAATGCAAAAATCAAGGTTATAAAGCACAACCACCTTCTATTAGATTCTCCTATCCTAATTTGTGCTCCATAAGGAAAGATTTTACAAACGGTTCCTTCTATAAGTGTTCCTTCTCGAAGGTGCAACATATCCTGAAATAAGTAATTGACATGTATTTCAGATACAAGATGAAGCAGACTACATGTTGGAAGAGAATGATACAAGAAGTCATAATTTGTCATACGATCAAGGCAGAGGATATATCAGAAGGATAAGAAAAGGCAGAATTGGTGACAATAATAGCAAGGGTGCAAAATATCTCAAATTCTGAATTCACACCCCATAATAGATCAAATACTTTTTTCTTTTTTACTTAAGCATTTCTTTCAGTGTAACAAGATAAACACTTGATATTAGTGTAATAAAAAAGTTCATCCCAAAGTTCTCAAAGATCTGTATAGTATTCACTTATAGACCGAGTTCCTTGTTTACATTTTCTGATCTTTTCTAAAATTTCATATTCCTTTGTTATATTCTTTTCTCTGAAATAAGCTTCTGAGACTGCACGCCAAATTCCATGAGCATATTTAAGAAACATAAATGTCTTTGCAATCGATGGAATCATTGATTGAAGTAACCAAGATGATATTAATGCATCTTCTCTTCTCTGTATAGGATATTAAGCATCATGTGTATCTGGGCTTGGTGTTTGACCCATTAGGTGAGCCCATCTCCCCCTAGCTATAACAGCTAGTTCTACAGATCAAGACCACTCCAAGTAGTTTCTACCATCCAACTTATTAGTGGTAATCTGAAATTTCTCTATTTTTTCATTGGTAGTGTGCTCAAACATCATGATTGGGCTTTCTATTTCTTTTTCTTTACTTGCCATATGCACAAGTTCTAATAAAAGACTATAAAAACCAATTTAAATGCATATAGTTTTATCAACCCAATGAAGAATATCCAATAGTTGTTTGTGAATAAACAAGAACACATTCAACCTGTTGTTTTTACTTTAGAAGATATATATTCCAAAGAAGATTTTGATTGTCAATAAATAGCTACTGCAAGTAGCTGCTTCTTGAAGATGATAATGAATGGATGAATGACTGTTGCTCACAAGTAACTCAATCAAGTTGACGCTGGCCGATGCTTCTTGAAAATGACCACAAATGATTGTGTTGCTGCTCACAAATAACTTAATCAAATTGACGTTGGTTGTTGCTTCTTGAGTATGATAACCAAAGGTTACTGTCTACTATAAAATCAATCAAGTTGACATCCAAGAAAAAACGAGAGATGCTTGGCATCCGAAAATTGACAACGTGGGAAGGATGTTCCAACACAATCTGCAGAGACCAATTTCAGGTGTTGACCCACGTGTTTTCTTGACTCCCTTTCCTTCTCAAACTTTTTAATCAATGCTCTAAGGTACGATTTCTTCGTTCCAACAAAAAATCCACTGATTTTCTAGCCTCATAGGCTCTGATACCATAATAATAATAACTTTATTAATTGAAACAAGAAAAATCCTCCAATCTGCCTCAAGACACCAAAGTTGGCCCACTCTTGTAGCCATCGAGCCTTTCTTCTAATTAATTAGGTTTAATCCTAATCTATCTATATATAAGTTGTCTAACTTGAATGACTAAATTATCCTTAATTAATATTAAGTACTGCTAAATGACCATAGCCTACACTAAGACACATAATAACACTTAGCACAGAAATAAACCTAACTATACACGACCATAACATTACAATCAATAACAACCATAAGCAACTTGTGAACATAATATGCAGGCATGAAATCATGCATATAAAATCCATAAACTATTCTTCCAGTTTTTTATGGAGTAACTAATATCATCCAATAGTATAAGAAACTAGAATGTGAAAATATTAAAAGAGGAAGAAGAAAACCACAAAAGTGTTGGAAGGAGACAATAAAGAATGATCTCGCTAATGTTGATTTAACTCTTAGCATGGCACATGATTAAGCTCTATGGAAACAAAGATTGCATGTAGTTGACCCCATCTAGTATGAGAAAAGGTTTAGTTATAGTTGTTTGTTCGATATGTATCAAATCGTGTATCAATTTGGTCTACAATATGATACATATCGTATCATTGTGCCATATAATTTAATACTAAAAAATTAGTAAAAATCTAAAGAAATCATAAAACATATGAAAAAATATGATAATTACAAAAATTCATATAATACAAAAGTTAAGTACATATTCACCATTCAACAAATAAAAAAGAATTACATATTTTGAAGCAAAAATGAAATACATTTACATTTACATATTGTAATCAACAACAACAACAACTAAGCCTTTTTCCCTACTAGACGGGGTCGGCTACATGGATTCTTTGTTTCCACATAGCCCTATCATGTGCCATGTTAGTAATTAACTCACAATAAGCTAGATCATTCTTTATTGTTTCTTTCCAACACTTTTATGGTCATCCTCTACCTCTTTTAATACTTTCAAAATCTAGTTTTTCATACCTTCTTAGAGGTTCTTCTTTTGATCTTCTTTCTACATGTCTAAACCACCTTAAACGATATTCTCTCATTTTATCCTCTACTCGTGCCACACATAATTTGTTTCTAATAACCTCATTATGTATATGGTCTTTTCTTGTATGATCGCATATTATAATCAAAATCATCAACTAAATGATCTTCACCTTCTTCTTACTGAAGATCCTCACCATCTTCTGCTTCAAAATCAAAATCTTCATCTCCTTGATAATGCTGTTGCGCTCTTTTCAAATTAATCCATGCAGTGTCTTTTTCAGTTAGGAGTGCATTTTCTTCATTATCTTCCATAATTCACTCCTCTAATATATCAAAATTATCCAAACTTATTGGATCAAATTGGTTTTTTTCTCTATTTAACTTTTTTAATTGCCTAAAAGAAGAAAGATAAGTAATTAGTAAATAACATTAACAATTAAAGTCAAACAAAATATTGAATTGAATCTTTAGGTAGTAATTAATGCAAAATTATCTTTGTCGGAGTCACACACTATAACGAATGAAAACTAAGTTATTTGAGTCACTTATGTTCCAACCTGTTGCGCTTTTTATGTGGATGTATTAAAAGACACTCCAATTCCTTTCATAACTCGTTGTATTGGCTAAGAACTCTTACAATAAAATCTCTAAGGTTTGGGTAATCACTTCCAAACCTATTACACCAAACATCTATAAAAACAAACAAATATCAGGAACTTAATCCACAATAAATATAAGATTTAAAAAACTTAAATATGAAGATGAATAATTTGCTGGGCACATATTAGTGCAATTATGAATTGTTACAAGCAAACCCATCCAGTGAAGAGCATTATTATAGATCTCCATCTCTCGATGTATAGCATATGCTCAACTCTCATTAGGAACTAATGTGTCTATACATTCAATAATGTCTCAATTAACTTCACCATCTCTTTTAAAGCTTGGTGAGTACCTGAATGTTGGGTTTAGGTAATATGGTGCTGCATGAATAGGCTTATGCAATTGTTTGTTTCATTTATTATCTATAATGTTCCACACAGGTATATAATCCCTCTTTCTTCTTTCTTCTATTGAAATTACTTCTAATAGCTTCTTTTGTCTTATCCATGACTTCATAACGATAACTCATGAATAGTTTCTCCTCAGTATAGCTAATCTCAAAACCTTCACTAAAAGATATGTAATCTTCAATAGTCTAATACATGCATTCCAAAATATACTACTCAAGACTATCTCTGAAATCTCATTTAACTTTCTGCTTTTTCTATTTTGAGGCAACTCTACAAATGGTTGCCACTCATTTAAGGTGAACGTTCTCTTGAAGGCTTGCTTTTGTCTCACAATGCTATGTAAAGGTAAAAAATTAGTTGCAAACCCAGTTACAGTTATATGAAGTAGCTCTGCACTATATGTAATCTTCAAAAGCATGATTATAGATAAATTTGGTGATATCTTGGTAATACTGAGTTGTTGCCTTTATTTCATCTATCTCACCAATATCCTCAAGGATGAGATATAAACAATAGGTTGCACATGGTGTCCAATAAAAAGTCCCATAATACATTCTAACTCATTTTCATCTGCTTTATAGTTAGTTGCATTATCTATAATGAATAGGACTACATTCTTTAGCCAAACCTCAGATATCACCTTATCAAACTCCTGCTTAGGATATTTGTAGTATGCCTCTTCTCTGACATGTCTAGAGATCTCAAAAATATAAGTCCTTTAGGACAATAGACAATTTTTTTTAACAAAGTCCTTTCTCACCTATCTGTCTATCCGTCTGCCATGATAGTGCATATTATCTCCTTTCATGACTTTCTCAAAGTTGAATAATATTCTTCCACTTTAAGAACAGTCTTATCTAATAGCTTTCCTCTAAACTTCTCGTAAGAGAACAACTTGTATCCTATACCAATATTAGCAATTGTATCTCCCATTGCTTGAAAATGAAAAATGATTGTTGCACTAAATGTAATGCATGTATCATAAAACCATATTACCACTACAAGGTCTGTCTGTCCATGCAATTATTTTGTACAGAAGCCTCGAAGAGATCGCTCGTGCATGTGTGGTGAAGAAATAACCATTTTTTTGGCAAGTTTGGAGTTCGAAGTATCTCACTCTCAACTTGAAGGAGGGTGTTAAGAATATGATTTTAGAGTTAGTTTTAGTAAATTTGAAGTTTTAGGTATTATTATGATTGCCCATAGTATTAAGGTCATTTTGGTCATTTTCTATTTTACAACTCATTATATAAGGGCTGATAGGTTGTATTAAGGTTAAGAGATTTTGAGTCTCCCACATTTTTCTCTTCACCTTTTGTCATTATATTGTGATATTCGTTCACCGCTATGAAACCATGTTTTCAATAGGAGGGGAAAATGATTGTATGTCAAAAGAAGTTATTTCTCTACTCTTTTCTCTTCTACCATTTCCACTTACAAAATCTTCAACAACCCTCTTTCCCCTGATTGATGATCGAGAACTATTACTATCAACCTCTCTTCTACCATCAGAAGGAATACTATCACTCAATCCAATAGCACCGTCATTCTCTTCCTCGAACATCTTTAAATCATCCTTCTATTGTCTCCTCTCATGTATGCTCTCAATCATATATAGACATTACCATTTAATGACTTATAGTAGTATTCTAACTTTAGCTGTGCAAAAAGCAAATTCTTTCCTAGTCCCTGCTAGATCATATTTCAATTATGAAATTTCATCACTAACCACCTTCTTACAAAACAAACATTTCATTTTCAATAGGTTTCCCTCAACTGTTGTACCCCACTGTCATGACGGATCATCAGGCCAAGATAGGGAGTTCCTAACATCCCTTCTTGACATCTCAATTAAGCAATTTAATTCAATAAAAAACCTGAAAATAAAAGCACTTCATCAATCCCTAATCTTCACGTAACACTTAAATATTGTAAATCTCACTTTACAAATGCAATAAAAATTATATCCATGCACTTAATAACTTCATATTTTTTCATTCAAAAAAAGAAAAACACAACAAAACAACTAAGCCTTTTTCCATACTAGACGGGGTCGGCTACATGGATTCTTTGTTTCCACAGATCCTTATTGTGTGCCACGTTAGCAGTTAACTCACAATAAGCTAGATCATTCTTTATTGTTTCTTTCCAATACTTTTGTAGTCATCCTCTAGCTCTTTTAATACTTTCCAAATTTAGTTTTTCATACCTTCTTCTAGGTACTTCTTTTGATCTTCTTTCTATATGTCCAAACCATCTTAAACGATATTCTCTCATTTTATCCTATATTGGTGTCACTCCTAATTTGTTTCTAATAACCTCATTATGTATATGGTCTTTTCTTATATAACCACTCCTCCATCTCAACATCTTCATTTCTGTCACAGACATCTTTTGTACATGTTGATGATTAACTGCCCAACACTCAAAACCATAAAACATGGCAGGCCCAATTGCTACTCTATAATATTTACCTTTTAACTTTAATGGTATCTTCTTATCACAAAGAATACCTGATGCTCCTCTTCGTTTTAACCGACCAGCATTAATTCTATGCGTAACATCTCCATCAATTCTTCAATCACTCTGAAAAATTGACCCTAGGTATTTAAAACTTTCCTTTTAGGGATGCAATGTGTGTCAATTTTAATTTCTATGTCCTCTGAGGTAACCAAATGATCAAACTTACATTTTCCACGTATTCTGTCTTTGTTCTACTAAATCGGAGGCCTTTGCTTTCTAATGTTTCTCTTCATAGTTTCAATTTTCGACTCCACCACTAATACAATGTCATCTGCAAATAACATACACCAAGGTACTTCGTTTTGAATATGTTTTGTTAACTCATCCATCACCATTATAAATAAGTATGGACTTAAAGTTGATCCTTGATATAACCCAATATTAACTTCAAAAAAGTTTGTCGTTCCTTCATGAGTCCTCACACATGTTTTTGCACCATCATATATGTCTCTTATAAGGTTAATATATGTCAATGGGATACCTCTTTTTTCCAAAGTTCTCCAAAGAACCTCCCTCGATACTCTATCATAAGCTTTGTCTAGATCAATAAATATCATGTGAATGTCTTTATAGTTTGCTCTAAAATGTTTCATAAGACGTCTCAAAAGGTGAATCGCTTTAATAGTAGATCTTCCTGGCATGAATCCAAATTGGTTCTCTGTTGTACTTGATACTTGTCTTAACCTACGTTCGATAATTCTCCCATAATTTCATAGTATGGCTCATTAACTTGATACCTCGATAATTTGCATAATTTTGAATGTCTCCCTTATTCTTATATATGGGTATAAGTGTACTTAGCTCTCTATTCCTTGGGCATCTTTTGGTTTTTCCATATTTCATTAAATAGTGTTGTGAGCCAAGTGATTCCTATTTCTCCTAGTATTTTCCAAACTTCTATAGAAATATTATTTGGTCCTACTGATTTACCACCCTTCATATGTTTAAGTGCCTCTTTGACTTCATTCTTTTGAATACGTTGGTAGAAATTGTAGTTTATATACTTTTCTAATTTGGCTAACTCTCGTAAGCTAATACTAACATCTTATTTTCATTAAAAAACTTATAAAAATAGTGTTTTCATCTATTTCTTATATCATCATTTGCCACTAGAATTTTTTCATCCTCGTCCTTGATGCATCTAACATAATTAAGATCTTTAGTTTTCTTATCATCTAACATAATTAAGATCTTTAGTTTTCTTATCTCGAACCCTAGCTATCTATAAAATATCTCTTTCACCCTCTTTTGAGTTGAGTTTTTTATATAAAAAAACTCCCAAATTTTAGTTTTTGCTTCACTCACTACCTTTTCTGCTTCCTTCTTTGCTTTCTTATAAGCTTCTAAAGTTTCATTAGTTTTCTTACCATAATGTAATTTGTAACATGCCCTTTTTGTCTTGATTTTATTTTGCACTACTTCACTCCACCACCACGCTTCTTTTTGTGCCGGTACACCACCCTTAGATACACCTAACACATCTTTCGCCACTTTTCTAATATGTATAGCCATATTATTCCACATATCAGAGAGTATACCAACATAATTCCAAACATCTCCTTGAAGGACTTTGTGTTTAAATATATCTTTTTTCTCATTGTTGAGGTTCCACCATTTAGTATGAATAGCTCGATGCACTCTTTTCTTCTTTTCCATTTTTTATTTATAAATCCATAACTAAAAGTCGATGTTGGGTGGTTAAGCTTTCTCCTAGATTTACCTTGCAATCTTTACAACATGCTCTAAGTGACAAAAGGATCAATGTGCAGAAATTTTTCCAAATATTCCTACTCTTAAGTTACTATGACTTAAGCATTAAAAAGTTAGATTACATGTCACTTTTAACTATGCAGTTCTATCATATTTACTTAGAAGAAATATTAGTTTGCAAATTCACATAAAGAAACCTACAGAATACAAGGCAGGCTCTAGCTGGTTGCACCTTCAATTTTTGAACCATTATGCTCGAAGAACCAACTGGAAAACGTAAGAGAAAATTTTCCAAATTTGCCTCAAATACGTATTACTTTCCCTTATGGTAAGAAGGCTTTCTCCCCCTACAGAGGCTACCATAGAGTTATCAGTTGTATTGGGCAATAAGGCTATATGAATAAAATATGTTCTAAGGCTAATATTTTTGTTGATGCACAAAAGAAGACCTTCCAATCAAAATACAAAAACAGAATCAGTATAGCACTTTTGGATCAAAAGCAACATAGATAATCTGTCACATCCGCTCAGGTTGCAACAACCCAGCCCAAGCCGATGCTACGTGGTCGCTTCTCGCACAGGTGTGATGGTGAGCAGTAACAAAGTACAATACTAATTTCATTCAAACTCAATGAAATAAATATTCATATCAAAGTTCTAAACAACATGCCCAAAATGGTGTGGGGCCTACCTAACAATAACCACAAATAACAAGACTTTCTAAATCGCTCAATACTTATCATATCAACTAATATATAGAAATGTCGCTCTATCCAACTCCTACTCTGCTCCGTGTGCCTTCGAAGTGCTAGCTTCAGGATGAGTTGTAAAATAATGGGGTGAGCTCCTATACATAGCTTAGTAGGGAGGTTAAACATCTTTACACAGAAATCATACTAAAAGCATACATAATTTCACAATAATTTCATAACAAAATACAATTACCTTTAAGTCATGATATCAAATTCATACGTGCACATTCACACACACGCACACATCATTAGTTACGATAATTACAACCCATACTGTGTTTGCCCCAGAGGCCATGGGAGTCGTCCAACCCTCCCTAACGTGACCTTGGTAACCCCGTTCACGACGGTAACTATGCCGACTCTCATGGTAGAGTGCCCATGAACACACCCTGTATTCGCCTCAAGCCGGATCGCCCTAGGGACCTGCAAGTCTCTAGAGACCCCACACAATCCACACAAGTACGGCTCATATATTCACACATCATTACATTTCTAAAACCAATTACAGTTCATCACATTTACAATTCATATCCAGATCCACGAATATCCAAAATCAAATCCATATCCATACAACATTTAAACAACAATTAAATATCATATTCATACAACACATGCATATCAAAACATGCTCCTTATCAATCAATGTCATAAACAAGTTTTATTTGAAAAGCATATTAAATAACTCATAATTGCAAATAACAGTTCATAAATATCAATAAAATATTTATCAATCATGCACATTTAAATCTATCTAAAACAAGTAAAATCACTTCTAGTATGGTTCTATAAAAGAATGCATAACCCCCTACATTAAGGAGTGCTAAGGTCCAGTCCCAAGCTGTTGGGCCACTTTTATCACCACCAAATCCTCCAATTTTCATTTCTAAACAATTACAAATAATTAAAATATTAAAATTTAACTACGAACCTAATATAACAAATAGGATCTCAAATGACCCTAAAATAACCCAAAACCTAATCTAGATCCGTTTAAGCTATTCGAGATCCAATATGATACCTAGATCCATATTTGATCCAAATTGAGTGACACAATAAGTAGCCTATGTCAACACAGAACCTCTAATTACTGACATGGGTCTTGTTTCTAATCCAAAAACCCATTTCAAGACACGACCCAAACCTGACCTGTTTCTGACACAAAACCTGTTTTGACACATAACTAATTCTTAGTGTGTGACATGAGGACACGACACGAACCAGTATTGGTTCATGACCTTCTGGACATGTCATGCAGTGTCCAACACGACACGACACGAAAACCAGGGACACGCCCAAAAGGGCTAGTATCCATGGTTTTTCGGTGTTGATTTTGCAGTTTCCGACGATGATTAAGGCCTGTGATGGTCCCCAATCGATCGCCTACTCCTCCTCTTTAAATCCAACCCATGATTGGTCACCGACGGTGTCGTTTTGGCCGAAAAATTCATGAATCGACGTTTGTTTTGAGCCGATTTTGACGTATTAAGGCTTGTTTTCGAAGGTTTAACGTGATCCAAACAAAAACCCTATGATCTAACTCGGTTTTAGCAATTACAATAACAACAACTAAGCCTTTTCCCATACTAGACGAGGTCGGCTACATGGATTCTTTGTTTCCACAGATACCTGTCGTGTGCCATGTTAGCAGTTAACTCACAATAAGCTAGATCATTCTTTATTGCTTCTTTCAAACACTTTTGTGGTCATCCTCTACCTCTTTTAATACTTTCCAAATTTAGTTTTCTAACCTTCTTACAGGTTCTTCTTTTTATCTTCTTTCTATATGTCCAAACCATCTTAAACAATATTATCTCATTTTATCCTCTATTGGTGCCACCCCTAATTTGTTTCTAATAACCTCATTATGTATACAGTCTTTTCTTGTATGACCACTCATCTATCTCAACATCTTCATTTCTGTCACAGATATCTCTCGTACATGTTGATGATTAACTGCCCAACACTCAGAACCATAAAACATGGCAAGCCTAATTGTTGCTCTATAATATTTACCTTTTAACTTTAATGGTATCTTCTTATCACAAAGAATACCTGATGCTCCTCTCTATCTTAACCAACCAACATTAATTCTATGCAT
The DNA here is from genome assembly GCA_036023115.1 of Brasenia schreberi. NCBI lineage: Eukaryota > Viridiplantae > Streptophyta > Magnoliopsida > Nymphaeales > Cabombaceae > Brasenia > Brasenia schreberi. The sequence continues at coordinate 79,951 of JAYKKT010000072.1, forward strand.
AACATCTCTATCAATTCTTCAATCACTCTGAAAAATTGACCCTAGGTATTTAAAACTTTCCTTTTGGGGGATGCAATGTGTGTCAATTTTAATTTCTATGTCCTCTGAGGTAACCAAATGATCAAACTTACATTCCATATATTTTGTCTTTGTTCTACTAAGTCGGAGGCCTTTGCTTTCTAATGTTTCTCTCCATAGTTCCAATTTTATATTAACTTTTTCCTTAGACTCCTCCACTAATACAATGTCATCTGCAAATAACATACACCAAGATACTTCGTCTTGAATATGTTTTGTTAACTCATCCATCACCATTATAAATAAGTATGAACTTAAAGTTGATCCTTGATGTAACCCAATATTAACTTCAAAAAAGTTTGTCGTTCCTTCATGAGTCCTCACACATGTTTTTGCACCATCATACATGTCTCTTATAAGGTTAATATATGTCAATGGGATACCTCTTTTTTCCAAAGTTCTCCAAAGAACCTCCCTCGATACTCTGTCATAAGCTTTTTCTATATCAATAAATATCATGTGAAGGTCTTTCTAGTTTGCTCTAAAATGTTTCATAAGACGTCTCAAAAGGTGAATCGCTTCAATAGTAGATCTGCCTGCATGAATCTAAATCGGTTCTCTCTTGTACTTGATACTTGTCTTAACCTACGTTCGATAATTCTCCCATAATTTTATAGTATGGCTCATTAACTTGATACCTCGATAATTTGCACAATTTTGAATGTCTCTCTTATTCTTATATATGGGTATAAGTGTACTTAGCTCTCCATTCCTCGGGCATCTTTTGGTTTTTCCATATTTCATTAAATAGTCTTGTGAGCCAAGTGATTCCTATTCTCATAGTATTTTCCAAACTTCTATAGGAATATTATCTGGTCCTACCGATTTACCACCCTTCATATGTTTAAGAGCCTCTTTGACTTCATTCTTTTGAATACATCGGTAGAAATTATGGTTTATATACTTTTCTGATTTGGCTAACTCTCCTAAGCTAATACTAAGATCTTTATTTTTATTAAAAAGATTATAAAAATAGTTTTTTCATCTATTTCTTATATCATCATTTGCTGCTAGAATTTTTTCATCCTCATCCTTGATGCATCTAAAATAATTAAGATCTTTAGTTTTCTTATCTCGAACCCTAGCTATCCATAAAATATCTCTTTCACCCTCTTTTGAGTTGAGTTTTTTATATAAAAAAACTCCCAAATTTTAGTTTTTGCTTCACTCACTACCTTTTCTGCTTCCTTCTTTGCTTTCTTATAAGCTTCTAAAGTTTCACTAGTTTTCTTACCATAATGTAATTTGTAACATGCCCTTTTTGTCTTGATTTTATTTTGCACTACTTCACTCCACCACCACGCTTCTTTTTGTGCCGGTACACCTCCCTTAGCTACCCCAAACACATCTTTCACCGCTTTCCTAATATGTATAGAGGGTGTACCAATATAATTCCAAACATCTCCTTGAAGAACTTTCTGTTTAAATATATCTACTTTCTCGCTTTTGAGGTTCCACCATTTAGTCCGAATAGCTCGATGCACTCTTTTTTTCTTTGTCCATTTTTTTATTTGTAAATCCATAACTAAAAGTCGATGTTGGGTGGTTAAGCTTTCTCCTGGAATTACCTTGTAATCTTTACAACATGCTCTATCTTTTTTTCTATAAATAAAGTAATCAATTTGTGTTTGTGATAAGCCACTCTTATAAGTAATTAAATGTTCATCTCGTTTTTTGAAGATTGTATTGATTATAAAGAGATCAAATGCCATAGCAAAATTTAAAATCTCCCTACCTTCCTCATTTATATCCCCAAAGCCAAAGTTTCCATGAATCCCATGATATCTTAATGCCTCTTTACCGACATGTCCATTTAAGTCTCCTCCTAAACAAGTCATCTCTCTTTGTGGAATCTTTTTAATCACCTTATCTAACTCTTCCCAAAAAGTTGTCTTTATACTATCTTCTAGTCCTACTTGGGGTGTGTAAGTACAAACTATATTCAAAACCTCTGCTCCTAATACTAATTTGAACGTCATGATTCGGTCACCATATCGTTGTATGTCTACTACACTATCCTTTAAATGCTCATAATTTTTGTAATCCATGTTATAAAAATTCGACGAAGTTCTGGTTGTCGGAAGCCTAACACAACCCTCCTCTTTTATCTGAGCTTGGGACCGATAAGGGTGATCCCTTACATGGGTGGAGTTTAACTCGGTTGTAGCAATTAAAAACGAAAAAATTTATAAAAGCAAAATCAAGGGTTTTCTTACATGATTCTGACAGACTTCGACGTTTTCTGGCTCGTGCGACTCCTCCCAAGACCTTTCCCCAGCAAGTTGCCCCTCCTCTACCTCTTATACGGCCTGACCAAGCTTGTAACTGGCCTTAATGGCCGTTACCTGCCTTGGCCAACTAAGGACAGCAAAGGGACTGCCCCTTTGCATACCCTGTTACTTTGTGCCTTTCCAGGCGGGTCTGGATCCGCCTGACCCGCTACATAATCTGAATCTTGCTCACAAGCAAACAGTAAGGCCATGTGGGCTCTGGACCAAATCGTAGTTGTGGATCAACTTTAAATTGAAATATAGCCTCAGCAAGTATGTTTATATGCCCTGATGCACATACCTTCTCACAGAGAAGCATAATATAAAGTTGCATGTTTGTAGCATAACATGAAATCAGGAAGCTAGGACAAAGAGGGACAAAGGGTGCTTACCCATGCTTCTCTTTCACTGATTATCAAGTCATTCTTAACTTCATCTGCTCTACTTATTTTTACAAGAAGTCGCGACCGACTTGCAGCAACAGAAAAGGGAGATGGCCAGCAGTCAGAATGCAAAAGTAATCAGGTTTTTTCATGGTTAAAATAACATTATTTCTTCATATAAGAACTAAAATTATCCAGTTAATTGGAATTGATTGTGGAAAAGCTCCATGCACAATTCACTCAAACAATTTAAGAAGGGAACCTGTATTACATTTTCATTTAAATCTGCGAAGCTATTGACCCTATTAATCAGCTCAGCCTTCGGAAGGAAAGTGCGTAGCCCCTCTTTGTACAACAATGAAATGCTTCCTTCAACCATGAAGATATTCAGGAAATAGATAGAGCGTGAAAGTAACCATACTGACAGAACACCTCAATCTGTGAAAGTAAGCCACCAGTGTTCCACTCTGTAATTCGGACCTCAATAGGCTCATTAAACAACCTTATCTGTAGTTAACAATATTAGATACATAGGTCAGTTGACTATATGTAACCAATCATAAGCTGGTTATGATAACACTTGAGTCGGGTGATATACTAAGAAGGGCAGAAAAATTTGGTATTCAAAGTCCACTAGGGTAACCGAAAACAGTATGAACGACAAAACAGATGAATAGAGAAGAATCAGCTTGTATTAAGGATACTCTTTTTCTTTTTCCTTTTGCGGAAAGGGTCGACGATTAGTTAAAAACATCATGTGGCTGCGTGGTTATCGTATTACTTTTGTAATGAAAAAGCATCACATCTTGTGTTAGTCAGTAGGTAACTGTAACACAAATCCACAATTAGATTTAGTTAATGAAAGAACATATGTGAAAAATCTCAAGTATATGATTAAATTCAACCAATTAAAAATGCTACTTCTCTGATCGAATGAATGGAAAGCAAATGTGGTGAACCAGCGTTAGTCCCAGGGGCGGAAATAAAACACGCACGAAAAAAGAAAACAAGATCAGGATTGAGAAGAGAACCTACCTCACTGGGTGCCAGTCTATCCTTCTTGTGAGTCTCCTCGTGGAAAGCAAAGGCCTTCCGCTCAAGGTCCGGCCTAGCACCTCAGCGAACAGGACGGTCCCCAACTCCACGACGGTTATTCCCGGAACTGTGTCATCATCTAATGCATCCTCGTCTCTGATGACACCAAACTTTCCAGGCACTATAAAATGATAAAATCCTCGGCGTCCTTGCTCAGATCACATAGGATGCCAGGCGATTCCTCGTCGTAGAGCGGAAGGACCTCCTTTTCAGCATGGTTCCCAAGGAATCGGCCCCAATATTCACATCGATCTTGTTCTCGTTACCTGAAACAACGACACCAACAACCAAGTCACCCGCTTTGGATTCGTAGTACTCGACTTTCACCCCCTTGGGCTCTTGCGTGGGTTCGCTGACCCTTTGCGGAGCGTCCATTTCTTCCCCACCGTCCGGAGAATTGCTGGTTTTGAAAAGCTTCAAGAAGGGAGCCAAAACGTCACTCGCCTCCTGGACATCTTCCCTTTGTGAGATTTTGAGCTCTTCAGTTGAAGGAGGAAGAGAGGCGGGTCGTCTAAGTATGCCATCCCTCAGCTCAAGCGCGTCCGAGCCAACGTCCTTGTTGTCCGTGGAGACGGGAAAGATGGGCCTCCTAGAAATCTTGCATGCAAGAGATGGATGAAGAGATTTTAGTGTCGAAGAAGAGGATGGTTGGGTGTCGCAGATGAGCAGAGGGCGTTACGGAAACTGGGCGACGGGCTGACGAGAGCAGGACGAGCATGGAGTGAGAAACGGACGAGCTTGCCTCTTATCTCAGATGCCAGGAGAGAGAGTCTCCAACATACATTGGTTCATAAACAATCACCGAGCGAGACTTAGTGACCGATTTCGATCAAACCGAGTCCGGGAGCTTGCAAATAAGTCGGGTTAGGATCCGATATCAACTTTACTGGATACTCCTAATCGTAAGGAATGCCAGTCCAATCATTTCATTTGGAGGGGTTCGGCTGCTGACGTATAGGAACGACTCTTGTTCCATTCTCTGGGGCGTCATGTCTGTTAAAGAGAGAAAGCTAATGGCTGAGCCGCTGGGGTTCGGCTCCTGACCTGTTTGCCAAATGGAGGAGGTTACAATCACATCGAAAATTGAACCACAGCAATGATGAAATACATCCAAGTGGACGATGTGTGTGTAAAATGGGCTTACGATCATGAATTTCAGCGTTAGGAGCGTCTGGAATTTCAGTCTCGAAGTGGCTCAATTTTCTAGGAAGAAAGGAGTAGACTCCAAAACGTATAAATCAATTTCATTCGTAAGGCACTTCAATACAGTCTCCATTCACGTCCGGAATACTGATTGCTTAACGAAAGGCTAAGCTAAGCAGGTCTATGTTTAGTCTTTCAAGTCGATGATGTTCATTTGGAAAGACTCACATCTCCTGCTTGTGTGATGCTCTATTGTAAGGCCGGTCTGATCTTACTATAACATCATTACCAAGGTCGACGCTAACAACCCATTTTTTTAGCATGCATTCAATTTTGATTAGGAGTCTCAGATATTGTCCACCAACCATATCTTTTAGCTTTCCGAACCGTTATATATGAAAATTTTGGTAGTTTAAAGAACAAAGACACACTACACTCGAAGAAGCTAACCTTACACATCACAAAATCTCAACAGAAAGAATTCTTGTCAATAGTGAGGGATCAAGTGGACCACAGAATGCTTGTCAACAGTGGAGGTTCGTGTAGTAGTTATTTTGTCTGTTCACAAGTTGCTTCTTCAAAGATGGGGCAATTCACAATGGAGAATGGAGCGTTTTATTCTTCAACAAATAGTACATGCTAGTCACAATCTCTTTTTGAGTGATTTGGTTAGTCTTACAAAAAGCTGCTGTTAGGGTCAAAACCGTAACAAAAGGATTCCAGTTTAATCTTCCATAATGTCTGTTTGTGCGTACAGTTGGAAAAAGCTAGATACAAATTTAATTTTATACTTGTCAACGTTAGTAAGTTGGGTGTGAAACTCATGCAAGGACCAGCTTCCAGTGTCTATAATTTGCCTACAAATTTCTAGTACGGGTATGCACTCTTTCAAAGAGATGAGTTGATGCTTCACTCAAGCACCATAACTAAAGTGGTGTTGGCACTAAATATATAACGAAAAGGTTGAAGGATCTTCAAGCCCCTCAATTAGGAGAATGGATGACTAAAGGTGACAGAAAGGAAGCAAGAAAGGGTATAATCCTTAACAAGCAAGACATGATTTGTACTAAAAAAGTAGGACGCAAATTGTCCACACGTGCAGGCAAATGGGCATCTTTTGTGAGTAATATTGAAGGAATCCTTGGCTCCAAATCACATGTCGAGTGAACGAATTGAACTACAAGGGTTGAAGTAAATAATCTCGAACTGAGGAACTTTAAACAGATTAATTGATAAAACACCAAAACTCAATCAAATTAATATTTACTTTACAACTTTTTTGGGGCTTGCCTTTTCTTTCCTTAATCTGAGCCTTAGAAATTTAGGTCTTAATCATAGTCCTTTTATCTATGCCTATCAAGCTACCTTCCAAAATCAGCGATTAATAAGTGTCAATCTTTGTCCCGGAGCATTATTGAGTAAATCCACTATACGAGGCTGGCTATTTGCTTGGGAAATCTTTGATATGTATGCATTCCTCTTACAAAATATTGTTTGTATTCATATCTGATTGATGGATTGGCTTAATCTGCATAATTAATCCCTTGTTAGATTAGTTAGTCGAACACTTGTTTTCCAAGTAGGCTGTTAACCTTCTAAATGGCTTATTAATTTTAACAGAATGTTCGAATTTGAGCTACAAGAACAACGCATGATGATGACTATTTGCTTTAGGAGAAAGTTTGAAATTAATGATCCCTTCTTAGTCAATGGTTCAGAAACTACCATTCAATCCCACCAATAAAAGGTCAACAATTAGGCAACCAATCTCTAGAGCCGGACAGCTTTTTTGTGCCCTTTACCAGAAACGTCAATTGTTAGCAAAGTATCGTGTCCAATTCTTAGAAATTGTCCACAAGACCGTCGATTAATGGAATAGAAACCAGTAATGACAATCATCATACTTTAATTGTGTCAGTGAAAGCAATCTTGACAAAGAAGCAAGAACAATGTCCTGTCCAATTCAACATGTACAGCAGTGACTAGATCAACAAATAATAAAATTACGAAATCATGTGCTCACTTCTTCTGCAACTGTACGTGAGATCTGACGCATTATTCGAAGTGTCTTTCTTTGTCTGTCCATTCACTTTTAAATGTTAGATAAATGGTTTTTATCTTGAATCACAAAAGAGGAAAGGGCAAGCCAAAGGAATACGCATAGATTCTAGTGTACCCGAAACCATGTAAAGAAAGTTGTATCGACGAAATCACCACCTTTCACATTGTAAAGTAGTATCTTGACAGGGTACTGTTGTCCTTGAACATGAACGACTTTTGCACCCAAGTAATTAGAAAATCCTTGATCATCAAAGGATTATGTCAACATCATGTCGGTTTTCTTGTCATTTCCATTTGTTAAGTACCTAGCGTAGATGCACCACTACACATGTCACACCCGCTCGGGTCGCGATCATGACCTCGTCCGAGCCGATCCCACGTGGTCGCTTTTCGCGCGGGCATGATGGTGAGCAATAACCAAATACAATACCAATTTAATTCAAACTCAAGAAATATCTAACTGAAATAAATATTCATATCGAAGTTCTACACAACACGTCCAAAATAGTGTGGGGCCCACCTAATAATAACCCCGAATAAAAGACTTTCTAAATCATTTGATACTTATCATACCATCTAAAATAAAAATGCAGCTCTATCAAACTCCTACTCTGCTCAGTGTGCCTTCGAAGTGCTAGCTTCAAGATGAGCTGTAAAGCAATGAGGTTAGCTCCTATACATAGCTCAATAGGGAGGTTAAATACCTTTAAACAGAAATCATACTAAAAGCATGCATAGTTTCACAATCATTTCATAGCAAAGCACAGTTACCTTCAAATAATGATCTCAAATTCATACACACACACTCACACACATGCACGCATAATTAGTTTCGATAATTACAACCCATACTGTGTCTGCCCCAAAGGCCACGGGAGTCGTCCGACCCTTCCTAACGTGACCTCGATAACCCCGTCCACGATGGTAACCACGCCGACTCTCACGGCAGAATGCCCGGGAACACACCCTATATTCGTCCCAAGCCGGATCGCTCGAAGGACCTGCAAGTCTCTAGAGACCCCACACAAACCACACAAGTACGGCTCGTATATTCACACATCATTACATTTCTAAAACCAATTACAGTTCATCACATTCACAAATCATATCTAGATTCACGAACATCCAAAATCGAACTCATATCCACACAACATTTAAACAACATTTAAATACCATGTTCATACAACACATGCCTATCAAAACATGCTCTTTATCAAACAGTGTCATAAACATGTTCTATTTGAGAAGCATATCAAATAATCCATAATTGCGAATAACATTTCACAAACATCAATAAAGTAGTTATCAATCATGCACAATAAAATCTATATAAAATAGTAAAATCACTTCTAGTATGGTTCTGTAAAAGAATGCATAACCCCCTACATCAAGGAGCGCTAAGATCCAGTCCTCAAGCCATTGGGTCACTCTTATCACCACCAAATCCTCCAATTTTAATCTCTAAACAATTACAAATGATTAAAATATTAGAAATTATTGAATTACGAGTCTAACGCAACAAACTGTATCCGAATCGGATCCCAAACTAGATCCGTTTAAGCTATCTGAGATCCAAATTGATACCCAGATCCATATCTGATCCAAATGAGTGACACAATAGGTAGCTTGTGTTACTGTATCAACATAGAACCTATAACTACTGACACAGGTCTTATTCCTAACCCAGAAACCCATTTCAAGACACGACCCAAATTGGACCCATTTCCGACACAGAACCTAACACAGAACCTATTTTGACACAGAACTGGTTCTTAACACGTGACACAAGGACATGACATGAACCAGTGTCGGTTCATGACAATTCAGATACGACACGACACGGAAATGAGGGATATGCCCAAAAGTTTTTTTTTTATGGCATCATCATCGATTTTTGGTGAATCACAACTGTTTTCCAGCCAAATCGATGCCATTGCTTACCTACCCCATCAAAACGCTTAGTTCTACCTCTAACCTTTAATCTAAGCCCAAAACGATGATTTTCAACAAGTTTTTCATCAAAAATCAAGAAAAAACAAAAATCTGAAAAATAAGTCAACTTACTTGATTCCGGCCTATTCCTCTCGTCTTTCGGCTTGTTCGAGGCTGCCCCAACTCCCTGGACAATGTACTGTGAAGGGTCCTTTTAAAGGCCCTTCGTGTTCCTAGTCGTGCGTTACTGCAACGTTACATTCTACCTTCCTTAAAGAAATTCTGTCCTCAGAATTTAGAATATACCTGAAGAGATATGAATACTTTTCTCGCATTTGATCCTCGAGCTCTCAAGTAGCCTCACTCGGCAAATGATTACTCCAGTGTACTTTTACTGTCCTCAAAACTCGACGACGTAAGACATGTTTCTTTCTATCTAAAATGGCTATGGGCACCTCTTCATAAGACAAATTTTCATGTATGTATAGCGGCTCTACCTCAATGATATGTGAGGGGTTAGGAACATACTTTCGCAACATGGATATGTGAAATATATTATGCACTCCAATCAATGACGATGGCAAGTCTAATTTGGTAAGGTCCAAGGAATTTGGAGTGAGTTTTCTAGATTTAAATCAGGCCCGAGTCGTTGGGTGACTTTCAAGAATCACATGCTCACCTTCTTCGAACTCAAGAGGTTCTTCTTGTATCGCATAACTCTTTTGTCGAGACCCGAGTTGTCTTCATCTTTGTCTTGAATCATCTTGACTTTCTCGGTTGTCTGTTGTATAATTCATGCCCAATCGTAAGACGCCTCATGATACCAACATAATGGTGTTCGACATTGTCGTCTTCCATACAAGCTTCATAGGTGCCATCCCTATGCTCGAATGAAAGCTGATTGTTATAGGTGAACTCTATTAATGGTAAAATTCATCCCAACAACCCGAGCTTGTTCCAAATGCAAGCTCGAGCAAATCCTCAATGATTGATCTTTTCTACATTGGTGCCCATCATCGGTTTGTGGATGATAGCAGCTTAGCTTAACGCACCTCGTAGCTTTGTTCCCCGATGACTTCTTGCAAACTTTACCAAAACTTTGAGGTAAACCTTGGATCTCTATCCGAAACTATATCTTGGTAGGTACACCATGTAAGTCTAACAATTTCATTGATATACACACGCTGGTCAACTTCTCCATTGTTGTATCTTATGTTAATCGGGTAAAAGTGCATGACTTTGTAAGTCGGTCAACAATTACCCTGTCTTATAGAATGTGACCTTTTCTTGGTCTTTGGTAATCCAACCACAAAATCCATTGCAATGTGTCATCCCATTTCCATTCGGGAATAGATAATGGTTGCAACGCAATTCCAGGACGGTCTTTGATGTTCCACCTTAGCCAGTTTACGGACAAATCTAAACGTCACTTTTGATGATACATATGCCACCAGAAACATCCTTCTTCATTCCTGTGCCACAAATAATAAACTGTTTCACTTGTCTTGATACATCTTTGTCTCCCTCTTGTCATACTTAACTTGCTCTTGTGAGCAAATCTTCGAGAATATACGTTTTTCTAAGCTCTCGATCTTTGGGCCACAAACTCTCTCGCACTTTCTTGCAATTCCATCAGCTTCACCTTTGCTAATTTTCCAATGATTTGCACTTCCATATCTTCCTTTCTTCTTTGGACCAAATGGTAATTTTTCCTACTTTTCATGCTTCCATTAAATCATTTGAAATAGTGACCATGTTGAACACATTTCCTCAGGTGCAATTCCACGAACACCATACATCCCTAAATTGTTCTATCAGGCTCCTTTTCCTTGATCATCATAAGCGAAGCATATTGAGCATCTTCCTACTAAGGCTTATCGCCACGACATTGCCTTTCCAGATTTGATGCAACAAGTCGAAAATCATAATCCTTTAGAAATTCTAGCCATCTCGCCTTTGTCTCATATTCAACTCTTTTGGATCATATAAGTACTTCAAACTTTTGTGGTCACACTAAAGACAATTGAACGTTGCTCCATTAAAGGAAATGTCTCCATATCTTCCGTAGCAAACACTCTGACGTCTAACTAACTCCAAATCATGTGTCGGATAATTCTTCTCATGCACTCACAACTGTCTCGAAACGCATAGGCCACCACTTTACGTGTTGCATAAGTACATGATCCAATCCTTGATACGAAGCATCATAATACACTTCTAAATGGTTCATTCGGATCAGGTAGAATCAATATTGGTGAAGTAGTTAGTCATCTCTTCAATTCTTCTAAAACTTTCTTCGCACGGCAAGCATCAGTCCATTCAAAGTCTGATTCTTTTCTTTGTAAGTCACTGGGTGAAAGGCCCTGCTATTTTGAAAATCCTTCAATGAATCTCTGATAGTATATCTGGACTAATGTCCCGAAGCTAAAACTACGGTTTACGACTTTACATCTTCTGTTATCTTTCCCATTCAATAACTTGTTTCCACTTTCGATGGATCATTACCTGCAATTCCTTCTCTTTGAGATCACATGGCCCAAAAAACTTGACTTCGTCACAAGCCAAAATTCACACTTCAGACAACTTGGCATACGGCCTGACTTATTCTCCTTCGGAATTTGAAGAAGAACCATCTACGAGATGTTCGGCATGATCCTCCCTACGAGGTTCGAGAATAAATCGGAATGTCATCAATAAAGACAACAACAAACCTATCCAAGTACGGACGAAGATGCTTGGTTCATAAAGTCCATGAAGATATGGCAGGTGCATTAGTCACACCAAACGGCATCACTGAATGATATTACGTAATGTACGTAATGCGTGGTGCGAAATGTGAGTTTTGGGAATATCCTCCACTGTTCTTTTACTCGTATCGATGATAACCAGATCGTCAAATCGATCTTCGAAAAACATTGCTTTGCTCCTTTCGGTTGATCCATCAAATCATCGATTCTTGGAAGTGGATACTTGTTCTTGATCAATAACTTGTTCAATTGTCGATAGTACACACAATAGACAGTGAAGTACCATCCTTCTTCGGAACTAATAACCTTCGGTGCTCCCCATGGTGATACACTTGGTCTCAGGGACAAGCCTGCTTTCTCCAATAGCTCTTCCTCGTGCTTCTTAAGCTCCTTGCCGGTTACTATGGTGACATCCCGATAGGTGCTATAGATACGAGGACTCCGGTGCTCGGTACAAATCAATAGCAAACTCTATTTTCTCTTTTCGCCAGTGTAGTCTGTGTATATCTTCGTGGAAATACCTCGGGAAATTCATTAACTATACTTATATCATTTTATAACTTCTCTTCAGCACAAGACTGCATAACAAATGCTAAGTATCCTTCGCATCCATTTCGTATATAATTATATGCTTGAAGAGCAGATATAACTGATACTGGGTTCTCTTCTCGCTGACCTTGGAAAACGAAAGTAGTCTCTCGAGAAATAGAGAAAGTAATCTCTCGCTTCTTGCAATCAATCACAGCACGGTTTCTACATAACCAATCCATACCCAAAACTATATCGTAATTCGAGATCTCCAACAAAACCAAGTCGGCTCTCAAGTCATGACCATCAACCAATACTGAACAATCTCGTAAAATCCGATGTGACACAATAACATCTCCATTAGAGAAACATATAGAGAATCCATCTAATGGTTTCGGGTCCAAACCCGTACGACTTACAAAAGTAGGTGAAACAAAGCAATGCGTTGCACTAGAGTCAAATAAAACACGCGCAAACAAAACACAAACTGATAAGGTACTAATAATCAAATGAGAGGTACCTAACTCACAACCCTCTATAGTATAAACGCGACCCTAGTTAGTTACTTGAGGGTGAGGCAATTGAGGTGGTCCTTGTTGACGAACAGGTACCAAAGGACGAGGAGGCCCCATAGTGCTTTCCTGAACTAAAGAAGAAGGAAAATACGCAACCCATGGATAATCAACTTTACGATGACAGAACTCTTTACATATGAAATAACGACCTCTCATTTCTTCCTTCTGTACACTGCTAAATGTCTGAGTCTGAACTTGCTTAAAGTTCTTCTCTAAAGGACAGTCTCTAGCTCTATGACCCGTGCCTCTACAATTATAACATGTGATCCCACGATTTTGTTGGTTGTTTTGCTCATGTGAAGGCCCACTTCTTGCCTCATTCTAACTACCCATATTTGTCCACTAATGAGCTTGGGTTGATTTACTCTTCTTCATGCCTTTATGTGAGTTGCCAAAAGTCGGTTCTGCTGGCCTCTTCTTACTCTTATAATACAAAATATCTGTCTCTACATGAGTAGCAGCAACTTGTAATTCATCAATATCTATATATATCTTTCCTCTCAGTGACTTACAGATCGGATCAGAAAGTCCCTAGAAATACTTATTTGCTCGTGCCTCAGAAATTACCATACTCGGGTCAAACTGTGACAACCTTAGGAATTTGTTGGTATATTCTCACACCGACAAATTGTCCTGCTGCAATTGATTAAATTCAAGTTGTAAACGCATTCGATCATTGTGAGAAAAGAAATAACTGAAAAATGCCTTCTTAAATGCCTCTCAAGTCCACGGAGTGCTACGAGTCCCTTTCTATGCTCTCCACCACTGTTTTGCATTTCCTTAAAAAAGACTTGACGCCAACTGCACCCTCCTCTCCTCGTCGGTAGGAGTCAATATGTCGAAAGCGTTTTCCAATTTGTCAATCCACTCATAGGGTTCCAATGGGTCTATAATTACTCCTTTAAACTCCTTACAACCGTTCTTTGTCAAGTGTTGAATGGTTAAAGTGGATTCTCTCAGAACGTGTTGCAACAAGTTGATCATCTGACCAAGTAATATCGCTGCATCTTGACCACCTTGCATAAGTTGAATATGTGATGGCTCTATAGGTCCTTGAGGTGTACCGGATGGAACTTCCACTGCTACAGCAGATCTGTACGATGGTATTTCCTCGTTATCATCACTCATAATACTTGAAGTTAAGTTAAGATCCAACCCTCGTGGGTCCTACAAATAAATACAACATTATATTTCAACGATTAACTCGCTATTAAATATACTTTAATAACCTCAGGCTCTAATACCAAGTTGTCACACTCGCTCGGGTCGCGACCACGACCTGGTCTGAGCCGATGCCACGTGTTCGCTTCTCGCACGGGCGTGATGGTGAGCAATAACCAAATACAATACCAATTTAATTTAAACTCAAGAAATATCTAACTGAAATAAATATTCATATCGAATTTCTAAACAACACGTCCAAAATGGTGTGGGCCCCGAATAAAAAACTTTCTAAATCATTTTATACTTATTATACCATCTAAAATAAAAATGCAGCTCTATTAAACTCCTACTCTGCTCCGTGTGCTTTCGAAGTGCTAGCTTTAGGATGAGCTGTAAAACAATAGGGTGAGCTCCTATACATAGCTCAGTAGGGAGGTTAAACATCTTTAAACAGAAAACATACTAAAAGCAAGCATAGTTCACAATCATTTCATAGCAAAGCACAATTACTTTGAAATCATGATCTAAAGTTTATACGCACACACTCACACACACGCACACATCATTAGTTTCGATAATTACAGCCCATACTGTGTCTGCCCCAAAGGCCACAGGAGTCGTCCAGCCCTCCCTAACGTGACCTCAGTAACCCCGTCCATGACGGTAACCATGCTGAATCTCACGGCAGAGTGCCCGGGAACACACCCTGTATTCGTCCCAAGCCGGATCGCCCGAGGGACCTGCAAGTCTCTAGAGACCCCACACAAACCACACAAGTACGGCTCGTATATTCACATATCATTACATTTCTAAAACCAATTACAGTTCATCACATTCACAAATCATATCCAGATTCATGAATATCCAAAATCGAACTCATATCCACACAACATTTAAACAACATTTAAATACCATGTTCATACAACACATGCCTATCAAAACATGCTCTTTATCAAACAGTGTCATAAACATGTTCTATTTGAGAAGCATATCAAATAATCCATAATTGCGAATAACATTTCACAAACATCAATAAAGTAGTTATCAATCATGCACAATTAAATCTATATAAAATAGTAAAATCACTTCTAGCATGGTTCTGTAAAAGAATGCATAACCCCCTACATCAAGGAGCGCTAAGATCCAGTCCTCAAGCCGTTGGGTCACTCTTATCACCACCAAATCCTCCAATTTTAATCTCTAAACAATTACAAATGATTAAAATATTAGAAATTATTGAATTACGAGTCTAACGCAACAAACTGTATCCGAATCGGATCCCAAACTGGATCCGTTTAAGCTATTTGAGATCCAAATTGATACCCAGATTCATATCTGATCCAAATGAGTGACACAATAGGTAGCTTGTGTTACTGTATCAACATAGAACCTGTAACTACTGACACAGGTCTTATTCCTAACCCAGAAACCCATTTCAAGACACGACCCAAATTGGACCCATTTCCGACACAAAACCTAACACAGAACCTATTTTGACACAGAACTGGTTCTTAACACGCGACACGAGGACACGACATGAACCAGTGTCGGTTCATGACAATTCAGACACGACACGACACGGAAATGAGGGATATGCCCAAAAGTTTTTTTTTTATGGCATCATCATCGGTTTTTGGTGAATCACAACCGTTTTCCAGCCAAATCGATGCCATTGCTTACCTACCCCATCAAAACGCTTAGTTCTACCTCTAACCTTTAATCTAAGCCCAAAACGATGATTTTCAACAAGTTTTTCATAAAAAATCAAGAAAAAACGAAAATATGAAAAATAAGTCAACTAACCGGATTCCGACCGATTCCTCTCGTTTTCCGGCTGGTTCGAGGCTGCCCCAACTCCCTGGACAATGTACTGTGAAGGGCCCTTTTAAAGGCCCTTCGTGTTCCTGGCCGTGCGTTACTGCACAGCAGTAACGCTCAACGTTACAACATATGTTCGGCTATGGGCCCATTCCAAAACCGAAACCGGTTCAGGTTTCAGTTTCGAAACTGCTAGCACCAATTTCAATTTTTTTCCTTAAAATGAGGGATATTGAAAAGGACATTTAAAGTTTTTGTTTTTGAAATAGGGCAAGGCACTCTCTAGGAGTTAAGCTTCGCATCAATTGCAACAAGGATGGAGAGTGCCCTGCCATTCACCTAACGATAAGGATTATGAAATAAATATTTACATCATAGTGACAATTTGGCCAGCGTAAAACTTCGTCAGATTTTATAACATGGATTACAAAAATTATGAGCATTACTTTGGGGTATCTCCGCCTAACGACGTGTTGCAAAGCCCGAATACAGTAATAAGTAAGCAAGGGCCACTATATTTTTGCCCAAATATAGTGAATCAATTGCAAAGAGGGTTCCCACATCATTGACGAGTGTGGGTAAAGAAGCTAGTCCCACTACATTGCCGCCCGAATGTAGTGAATAATTTGCAGAGAGGGTCTCCGCATTTTGATTATGGACGGATGTAGGGGGTAAGGAAGTTAGTCCTAGATAATAAGATTCGTATTGGTTCTTGGAATATCAGAACATTATCTGGTAAGCTAATAGAGGTGGTAGATAGTATGATTCAGAGAAAGATTCATATTCTATGTTTATAAGAGATAAAATGGGTTGGAGAAAAAACAAAGGAGATAGAAGATTCAGGTTTTAAATTATGGTACTCAGGTAAAGAAAATGCTCAAAACGGAGTTGGTATTATCATAAATAAAGATTTAAAGGATAGTGTAGTAGACATACAACGATATGATGACCGAATCATGACGTTGAAATTAGTGTTAGGAACAGAGGTTTTGAATATAGTTTGTGCTTACGCACCCTAAGTAGGACTAGAAGATAGTATAAAGATAGCTTTTTGTCAAGAGTTAGATAAGGTGATTCAAAAGATTCCACAAAGGTAGATAATTTGTTTAGGAGGAGACTTAAATGGACATGTCGGTAAAGAGGCATTAGGATATCAAGGTATTCATGGAAACTTTGGTTTTGGGCATATAAATAAGGAAGGTAGGGAGATTTTAAATTTTGCTATGGCATTTGATCTCTTTATTGTAAATACAATCTTCAAAAAACGAGATGAACATTTAATTACTTATAAGAGTGGCTTATCACAAACACAAATTGATTATTTTATTTGTAGAAAAAAAGATAGAGCTTATTGTAAAGTAACTCTCCCAACATCGACTTTTAGTTATGAATTTACAAATAAAAAAATGGACAAAGAAGAAAAGAGTGCATCGAGCTATTCGAACTAAATGGTGGAACCTCAAAAGCGAGAAAGAAGATATATTTAAACAGAGAATTCTTCAAGGAGATGTTTGAAATTATGTTGGTACTATTGGAAAAAATGTGGTTGCGCAGCGGAGATTAAAAATCACAAATATAACGAAGAGGAAATATGGAGATCGGAGGAGGGGGCGGACCTCCAATGGAGGCCGCCCCCCCTCTCTCTCTCTCTCTTTCTTAATCTCAGCATCTTAAGCCCTAATACAACCTATCAACCCTTATATAAGGAGTTGTAAAACATAAAATGACCAAAATACCCCCTATACAAAAAATTACCAAAAAACATCAGAAATTATAAAACTAAAACAAAAGAACACTAGATATGCATATTCTTCAACACCTCCCTCAAGTTGGGAGTGATATACTTCGAACTCCAAACTTCCCAAAAATCTTCATAGCTTTCTGCAACATTCTTCATCTGTTTTCATGACTGATCTAATTTTGTACAGTTTCTTTAGTTGCAACAACTTCAACTTAGCCTAATTGGCTGATCATCTTAAGTATCTACACTTCAAAAGTCATGTTTTTCAATTCTTGAGAAATATGATCTTTTATGGTAGAAATATGATCTTTTATGGTAGAAGGTACCATCTCCACCATACACACTAGTTGTTTTTACTTCACCACACTTATGAATCATTATAATGATCAAACCACCAACCAAACACTTGATAGAAGATGGAATTGGATAGATTGACAATTCTAATGCAGTCACCCCTCTCTTTCACTTTCTTCTTTCAATCATAAAGTATGTTTCCCAAATAGATAGAAGATGACCAAACACTTAGAAGATGGAATTGGATAGGCTGACTATTCTGATGCATTAGCCCCTCTCTCACTTTCTTCTTTCAATCATAAAGTATGGTCTCTAAATACATAGAAGATGGAATTAAGCCGTCTCTCACTTTCTTCTTGTCAATCACTAGAAGATGGAATAAGACCGCCTTTCTCTCTTTCTTCTTTTCAAACTTTTCAGTCTCCAAATAGTTAAAAGATGGAACTAGGCCGTCTCTCACTTTCTTCTTATCAATCATTAGAAGATGGAATAGGACCGCATTTATCTCTTTCTTCTTTTCTTCGGTCTTCAAATAGATATAAGATGGAATTAGGCTGCCCTCTTTCACTTTTTTCTTGTCAATCATTAGAAGATGGAATGGACTGCCTTTCTCTCTTTCTTCTTTTCAAACTTTTCACTTTTGTGGTTGCTGTTGATGCTTACACAACATAATCTAGAAGATGGAATTTGACATTGCACCCCCCTAGGAGCCACTGCCATTTCTTTCTTCTTTTATTTTCCTGCACTTTTTAACACAATATAATATAGAAGATGAAATTTGGTATGTGCAGTCCCCCTTAGGAGCCGCCACCTTCTCTTTCTTCTTTATATTTTCTGCGCTTTCTTGGCTACAATATTTTCAACCTAGTGTTCTTTTCACTGTATTCCTTTACTTGCTCCCACATGACATCTCTTTCTCCTGATATCTGAGTTAGCATTCCCTTCAAAACCTGTGAGTTCCTTTTGGCATTTTTGCAAGTCTATGTCAAGCTTGTTTATTGATTCATTCTTCTCTGCCACCTCCAGCTCTCGGCTTTTTAATTTGTGGGTTAGGCAAGACAAAGAATCACTTGTTATCTGCATCTCTGATTTAAGAACATCATTGAGCCTAAGAGACGAAGCAAGCTCTGTTTGAAGATTTTCTAGCTGAGTCTCCTTTGACCACAGCCTCTCCCTTAGTACTTTAGCCAGCAAAAATTCAGCCTCAAGCTCAAATTGTCTGTGTACCTGTGATTTCAGCAGCTCAGGTTTATCTCCATCAGTATCTAGCAGTGGAGATTGGCCATGGGGTACAAGGTTCATCTTCTCATGCAAGTAACCAGATGTTGTGTGTGAACTCATTTTGAATCTCTCAGTTTCTCTTTTCCAACTCTGGACTTCCATTTCAGTTTCAATCAAAGAATAGCCAGCCAACTGGAGAACACTTTCTCCTATTTCACCTTGCCCTATAAAAGTTTCAATAGCGTGAAGCAGATCATGCTGTATCGGTCTAGTAGAAAGAACCCGTGCTCTTGCAAGCTTTCAATTCTAGCACGAAGCTCTTCATCAAGTTTCACAAGTGCTGGTCCACATCAACTTTCACCACTTTGCATTCTCTCAAGTAAACTGATGTTCTCCCTCCTAAGTGTTTCCAACTCAAATTTCGAGGAGTCCAACCCTTTCCTTAGTATTTGCTCCAGACCTATCAGTCTCATTTGTTTCGTCTACAACTTGTGGAAGAGGTCAGTTCTATCAAAGGATACCCTCTCAATCTCAACAGTCGACTTCAGTCTTAATTCATTTATTGTCTTCTCTTGGTCATTACAAGTCTTCTGTACAAAAACCACCGTTTTCTGAAAATCCTTACTTTCATTTTCTTTTTCCTTGTAACTTCTTTTGATGAAATCTCTATCACATTCTGCTGCTTCGCAATGTTCTTCAATGCTTACTAGAGACTGCTGAAGACTAGAAACTTCCAGATTCGCTTTTTCTAGTTTCCTCATTAATTCACAGATTTGCAGCTCACTGTTCTCCAGTCTAGTTTGACTTTATGTTTCTTTGCTACTCAATGAAACTTCTCTTTGAATTTTCTCCATCAAATCTCTCACACGTTTTTGGAGCCTCTTTTCTTCTGCCTTGAACTTTTCATGCTTAGATGACCAATCATTGGACCTCCTATCCAGTTCCCTTTCCATACATAATTGAATTTCATTTTTCTACTTTTCAATCTTTCTAATCAGCGCTTCATGCTCTATCGTTTCCATCTCAATTGTGTTTTTCATGTAAGACCTCTCTGCCATCCGACTTTGCAGTTGCTCAACTACTTCAGCAGCCAATTTTCCTCTATCATCACTAAGAACATGCAACAAATGAATTAGTTCATCTGGTCCCCATTCTCAAAATTGAACATGAAGCTCAAGTTCATCCAAGAAACACCTAAGTCTCTACACGGTCACCTTGCATTCTTCTAGCAACTTCTCATCTTTGTCATAAAAGGTCTTCAATGACCTATCGTTCATTTCTTCTTTCTGTTCTTGGTATACTGAAGACGCTTGCTTAGCACCAAGAAAACCATCGCTGGTTGTTAATTGGATATGAGTGGCACCACATTGTTGCTTATGTCCCTTGAACATTTCATCAAACAGTTAGGGTGCAGGTTAATAATCTTTTCTTGAGCATTTCAGACACCTGCATTTTCCATAAATATCAATCAATATTGCACACTACCATTTCATCAAGCACTTAGCGGTCGGCTCGAGGATGCTATCAACTTCTTTCTGAAGTATGAGATAGAGGATTCAGATATACAAAAGCACAGTATCAAGATGTCAGAATCTTCGGTGGCATTCCCTACTCTGATTCGTGAACTCTTATGCCTCAAATCTGTTAAAAATGAAGCATTTCAAGCTGGAAGACATGTAGAAGCAATTGAGCATTATAGTGCTGATCTAGGATACAACGTTGAATCACGACCTTTTGTTGCAATATGTTTTTGCAACCGTGGTGCTGCATATCAAGGACTGAACCAGATAATAAATGCCATTACTGATTGTAGTCTGGCAATGGTTCTAGATGCAAACTATGTAGAGGTAGTTTCACGGAGAGCAACTTTGCATGAGACAATTAGGGATTACGGACAAGCATCTAATGATCTTCCGAGAATGATCTTCCGAGAATGATCTTCCGAGACTGATTTCACTTCTTCAAAGGCAGATGGCACATGGCCCTAATGAAACTGGAGCGGTAGGGAGACTAGGAAGTATATTGACTGATATAAGACAAGCTCAACGAAGGCTTTCTGCTGTTCAGGAAGAACCGAAGAAAAAGCATCCTCTAAATATATATTTGATATTGGGAATCGACTCATTGTGTACAACATTGGAAGTGAAGAAAGCATATCGCAAGGCTGCACTTAAACATCATCCCGACAAGGCCGAACCCGTAAGCATAACCATTCACGGGAGTTAAATCGTAGACGTTGAGATAAACTGGAACAGTTCCTCACTGGCGTTTGGTGGAGAGGCTTCGGCAAAACATCCTTCCCACCGTGCTCGCTTGGAAAAAATTGCTCCAAACTTATTCACGTCTTCACGATTTCCTTTTTTTTCGCCACAATAAAATGCTGTGATACGAAAAAACGTGATTGCGCAGTGGAGATTCAAAATCACAAATATAACGAAGAGGAAATATAAAGATCGGAAGAGGGGGCGGACGAGGACGCCCCCCTCTCTCTCTCTTTCTTAATTTTAGCAACTTAAACCCTAATACAACCAATATGCCCTTATATAAGGAGTTGTAAAACATAAAATGATCAAAATACTCTTATATAAAAAATTACCAAAATACTCATAGTATTTCGAGTAAGTACAATAATACCTAAAAACATCAAAAATTATAAAACTAACACAAAAAAATACTATGCATATTCTTCAACAGGTACACCATGTGATATGTAGAACAATATGGCTATAAATATTAAGAAAGTGGCGAAAGATGTGTTAGGTGTATCTAAGGGAGGTGTACCGGCACAGTGGTAAAGTGAAGTAGTGTAAAATAAAATCAAGGCAAAGAGAGTATGCTACAAATTGCATTATGCTAAGAAAACTAGTGCAACTTTAGAGGCTTATAAGAAAGCAAAGAAGGAAGAGAAAAAGGTCATGAGTGAAGCAAAAGCTAAAATTTGAGAGGATTTATATAAAAACTCAACTCAAAATAGGGTGAAAGAGATATTTTTAGGATAGCTAGGCCTAGATATAAGAAAACTAAAGATCTTAATTATGTTAGATGCATCAAGGATGAGGATGAAAAAATTCTAGTAGCAAATGATGATATAAGAAATAGATGAAAAAACTATTTTTATAAGATTTTTAATGAAAATAAAGATGTTAATATTAGCTTAGGAGAGTTAGCCAAATAAGAAAAGTATATAAACCATAATTTCTACTCAAAAGAATGAAGTCAAAGAAGCTCTTAAATATATGAAGGGTGGTAAATTGGTAGGACCAAATAATATTCCTATAGAAGTTTGGAAAACACTAGGAGAAATAGGAATCACTTGGCTCACAAGACTATTTAATGAAATATGGAAAACCAAAAGATGTCCGATGAATGGAGAGCAAGTATACTTATACCCATATGTAAGAACAAGGGAGACATTCAAAATTGTGCAAATTATCGAGGTATCAAGTTAATGAGCCATACTATGAAATTGTGGGAAAGAATTATCGAACGTAGGTTAAGACAAATATAAAATACAACAGAGAACCAATTTGGATTCATGCTAGACAGATTTACTGTAGAAGCGATTCACCTTTTGAGACGTCTTATGGAACATCTTAGAGCAAAAAAGAAAGACCTTCACATGATATTTATTGATGTAGAAAAAGCTTATGATAGGGTACCAAGGGAGGTTCTTTGGAGAACTTTGGAAAAAAGAGGTATCCCATTGACATACATTAACCTTATAAGGGACATGTATGATGGTGCAAAAACATGTGTGAGGACTCATAAAGGAATGACAGACTTCTTTGAAGTTAATATTGGGTTACATCAAGGATCAACTTTAAGTCCATACTTATTTATAATGGTGATTGATGAGTTAACAAAACATCTTTAAGATGAAGTACCTTGGTGTATGTTATTTGTAGATGATATTATATTAGTGGAGGAGTTTGAGAAAAAAGTTAATAGAAAATTGGAACTATGAAGAGAAACATTAGAAAGCAAAGGCCTCCAACTTAGTAGAACAAAAACAGAATATATGGAATGTAAGTTTGATCATTTGGTTACCTCAGGGGACATAGAAATTAAAATTGGCACACATTGCATCTCCCAAAAGGAAAGTTTTAAATACCTAGGGTCAATTTTTCAAAGTGATGAAAGAATTGATGGAGATGTTACGCATAGAATTAATGCTGGTTGGTTAAAATGGAGAGGAGCATCATGTATTCTTTGTGATAAGAAGATAGCATTAACGGTAAAAGGTAAATATTATAGAGCAGCAATTAGACCTGCCATGTTTTATGGTTCTGAGTGTAGGGTAGTTAATCATCAACATGTACAAAAGATATCTGTGACAGAAATGAAGATGTTGAGATGGATGAGTGGTCATACAAGAAAAGACCGTATACATAATGAGGTTATTAGAAACAAATTAGGAGTGGCACCAATAGAGGATAAAATGAGAGAATATCGTTTAAGATGGTTTGGACATATAGAAAGAAGATCAAAAGAAGAACCCGTAAAAATGTATAAAAAACTAAATTTGGAAAGTATTAAAAGAGCTCGAGGACGACCACAAAAGTAGTGGAAAGAAACAATAAAGAATGATATAGCTTATTGTGAGTTAACTGCTAACATGGCACATGATAGGGATCTGTGGAAACAAAGAATCCATATAACCGACCCCGTCTAGTATGGGAAAAGGCTTAGTTGTTGTTGTAGTGACAGTTTGGAGACCATCAACCGTAACCAAACCATGGGTCCCCTGTTTCGGTTCCTCAAGCGGCTCGGTTTTGGTTTTGAACTGGTGGACCAGTTCCGAACCGGCCATGTCTATGCACGACTACTAAAATCAACGAAATCTTGCTTTCTGGTCAATCTTCAGAACAGCCAACAATAACATTGTTGTTCTCTAATCATGGCCTTAGTCAACAATGATGAATAATGGGTCTAACAATCCCTCCCATCAAAGTAAAAGAATAAGATGTCATCTGTTAACTATTGTGTCCGTAATGTTGGTAACAAGTTGGATTCCTCACTACTCAAATGTTTCTCCATGATGACCATTCTGCATATACGCTTGTATTTTCCATACACGGCATAAAAGTACAACAAACCAAGAAAAAATGGGAAATTTACGGAAAGAAAAAGTTCAAAGTCTAAAATGAACCACCCTGTCATTTACGTGATCTAATTCAGATGTTGCATCTTCGAGACTGATCAAGTAATAAACCTTTTTGCCTAACTCAACATCACATTTTCTCTACACTTGTCAAGTTTGAATATATGCAAAAGTTCCTGAAGCAAGACCTTTGGCAAAAAGACTGTATAGGTTGGAACCTTCTGTAAAGATAATTTCAAGATCAAGCCAAGTGAATGCAATGTAGAACTCGAATTGGTTAGGATCGGGTTCAAATCAATTCTAGGTTGGGTTAAAGTGAATAAGGTTTGTTATGGTATCGTTTGTATGATGCCTGGTTAGTGAAGGGGAAAGGAACCCAACATTCTCTATCGAATAGGGTGAGGAAGAGCACATGGTTCTCGACGTTTGATGGTGGGAGGGAGATAGCAAGCGAGACCGGCCAAGGGATGAGGGTAGTTGACTTGAGGACACCAGTATGACATGCAAAAGTCTAATGCAAAGTGCTTTTGTACAAAATCATGTCTGCGAAGCTCTTCATTTGCACCCATAGTATGGATGCTCTCCACCATGGTGAGGTGAGCCTGCACAATCATCTTGTTTAGCATTGCTTGACAAGATTTCTTCACTTGCTCCCTGTGATGAACATGCTCCTCTCTTTCAATTTTGAAACATCATCAAATGAAATATTAGCATGTGCAATCTCATCTGAACTTTTTACCATTGTAAAATTTAGTAAACCCGAACCGCTTGCTGCTTTTCTGCAAGCCCTGGGATTATGACACTTTGGAGAGACTCCTTTTGTCACACCCGCTCGGGTCGCGACCACGACCCGGCCCGAGCCGATGCCACGTGGCCGCTTCTCGCATGGGCGTGATGGTGAGTAGTAGCCAAATACAATACTAATTTAATTCAAACTCCATGAAATATCTAACTGAAATAAATATTCATATCGAAGTTCTAAACAACACGTCCAAAATAGTGCGGGGCCCACCTAGTAATAACCCCGAATAACAAGACTTTATAATTCGTTTAACACTTATCATACCATCTAAAATAAAATGCATCTCTATCCAACTCCTACTATGCTCCGTGTGCTTTCGAAGTGCTAGCTTCAAGATGAGCTGTAAAGCAATGGGGTTAGCTCCTATACATAGCTCAGTAGGGAGGTTAAACACCTTTAAACATAGTTTCACAATCATTTCATAGCAAAGCACAGTTACCTTCAAATAATGATCTCAAATTCATACACACACACTCACACACATGCACACATAATTAGTTTCGATAATTACAACCCATACCGTGTTTGTCCCAAAGGCCACGGGAGTCGTCTGACCCTCCCTAACGTGACCTCATAACCCCGTCTACGATGGTAACCACGCCGACTCTCACGGTAGAGTGCTCGAGAACATACCCTATATTCGCCCTAAGCCAGATTGCTTGAGGGACCTGCAAGTCTCTAGAAACTCCACACAAACCACAAAAATACGGCTCGTATATTCACACATCATTACATTTCTAAAACCAATTACAGTTCATCACATTCACAAATCATATCCAGATCCATAATTATCCAAAATCAAACTCATATCCACACAACATTTAAACAACATTTAAATACCATGTTAATACAACACATGCATATCAAAATATGCTCTTTATCAAACAATGTGATAAACATGTTCTATTTGAAAAGCATATCAAATAACCCATAATTGTGAATAACATTTCACAAACATCAATAAAATATTTATCAATTATGTACATTTAAATCTATCTAAAACAGTAAAATCACTTCTAGCATGGTTCTGTAAAAGAATGCATAACCCCCTACCTGAAGGAGCGCTAAGATCCAATCCCCAAGCTACTGGGCCACTCTTATCACCACCAAATCCTCCAATTTTAATCTCTAAACAATTACAAATAATTAAAATATTAAAATTTATTTAACTATGAATCTAACGAAACAAACTATATTCGAATTGGATCCCAAACCTCAATCTGGATCCGTTTAAGTTATCCGAGATCCAAATTGATACCCAGATCCATATCTGATCCAAATGAGTGACACAATAGGTAGCTTGTGTCACTGTGTCAACACAAAAACTATAACTACTGACACGGGTCATGTTTCTAACCTAAAAACCCATTTTAAGACACGACCCAAACTTAACCCGTTTTCGACACAGAACCCGACACAGAACTTGTTTTGACATAGAACTGGTTCTTAACATGCGACACGAGGATACGACACAAACCAGTGTCGATTCATGACATTTTAGGCACGACATGACACGAAAGCGAGGGACACGCCCAAAAGAGCCGATTCCCATGGTTTTTCGGCATCGATTTCGTCGGTTTCCGGCGAATCGTAACAGTTTCCCTTCCAAATCGACACCATCAACTTACCTACCCTATGAAAACACTTAGTTCTACCTCAAACCTTCAATCCAAGCCCAAAACGATGATTTTCAACAAGTTTTCATAAAAAAATCAGAAAAAAAAAATGAAAATCCGATAAATAGGTGAACTCACCGGATTCCGGCCGACTCCTCGCGTCTTCCGGCTGGTTCGAGGCTGCCCCAACTCCTTGGAGAATGCACTATGAAGGGCCCTTTTAAAGGCCCTTCATATCCTACATATGGGCGTTACTGCAAAGCCTGTGCGCAGGCTGTGCCGTAACGCTTGACGTTACACCTTCGGTTATCCATACTATGATTTCCATATCCAACTAGATAACTTTATGAACTTGATCTTGATCCTTTTCAACTCATGTGCTGTTGCTGTTTGGATTCAGGTCTCTCCGCTGTTGACTGCATTGATCCTTTTTTCGGGTGTATTTCTTCACTCATCTAGATATTTTGACCCAAACATTTTGCATAGGACTCTAAACTTTTTTGGTATTTTCCCAAATTTTTGGGCTCATTGTCGAACTTATATAGATTTTCTATTCCGAAAATTGTATGCTCTTGTGAAATCTACCTGAGTAGTCAGTCTTCTTTTGCTCAAGAATACTTGAATCCTCTATTATCTTAGGTCTTGCCCCAATGTTGTAGGTTCTTTCTAAGTATATCTCTTGGAAGCCCCAAAAGCATCCTCTCCAGGACCTTAGCTAACTCAAGCCAACCACCAAGTCTATGCCTTTTCTGTCACAAGCTATTGTGCTTCCATCTCCAATCATCACTTTAAATGATGAATATGGGTTTGTCTCCTACCTTAACGCCTCAACCATTTTAGAGTTGATCAAATTATGAGTAGCACTAGTGTTAATTAATTAGTATTGTGACACTTGGGTCTGGGTTGGAAGGCCGTCGTGAGGCAAACCCTCTGGAGCTAGTTTCTACCTCCGTTACAGTTGATATTACCTGGAAATCAACAAGATTTCTGTCTGGTCACCAGAATCTTAGGGAAGGGCTTCTTTGGATTTTCCAGCGACACGAGCCACCATTGACAACCATCGATAGGGGGTAAAGGTAGAAGATGGGGAGGAGAGGCGAGTTGATTGGGTCGCCGCCTACCAACCACCGTCACCAGAAACCATCAAAATTTTGAAGTCCAGGGGGTTTCAGTTGCTATAAACCAAACCCAATCCGTCGAGCGATCAGTTCAACCATCGAGGGTCAGGTTCAAGGTCGCTTGTGTCCAAGATCCATTGTTGTATCCAAATTCCTTTTAAAAGGGTTGTGTCTCGCCGTGTGTCCAGGTTACATATCCAAGTCTACGTGGAACTGTGTCCATGTGATATGTTTATATTGAATAGTTTGGGTATGGATCACTTGTAGATCCAGTAAAGATCCAAGTGACTTGTTTTTAATATTTCAATTATTTTAGGGCCAGGTTTAAGTTTCAGCCGTGAAAGAGAAAATTTTAATACTTATGAGGATGTCTTTATGTTTAGTGACTAAATTAAAGAGTGATTAAGGGATAGAATTGGATCAAGAGATTTCAGTAAGATCTGGCTAGAGTATTTTGAGGAGTTTACTGCAGTTACTTCGATTTGAGTTTATTGATTTTATGCTTAACTTGGGATTAAAAGAGATAACGTGGAGGCATTGCGTGTGGACCTTTGCTTCTTAAGATGAATTTGGATATGGATCTTTGCTCCACTTGAGGTAGGGGATATACTTTTGTAAATAGGACTATGTGGGGATGCTGTGAGATGTTTTTAGTGTGCATGCTTTATATGATTTGTTACTGTTTTGAGAATTGATGAGTTAATTATAATACCTATCCAAACTGTTTTGCAATATGCATATTTTATAAGAGTAGTGCGTGCTTGTGCTATTGGTTATGTGGGTGCTTTGAGGTGTGATGTTAAAAGTAAACTTGTTTTGCTGTGAGAATGTTATTGATAACCCTCATGTACATTGTATTTAAAATTTTAAATGAAATAATGTGTTTGGAAACATGAATAAAGAGAGGACTGAAAATCTAGTTGTGTGAAAATAATGACCATACTGTGTTTACTTATTGTGTGGATCTCTAAAGGTTCAATTAAGATGTAAAACTCTTGCACATTTGATCAATGTAGTGAAATCGAGGGCTTTTAGGCACCTTAGTCGTATGTGTGGACAACATTGTATACCCAAGGACCCTTGGTGAGGTTCAAATGACTTATGTAGCATTGGTTTTAACGTCATCTGGACTATAATTATTGAAAGTAAATATAAGATATATGTCTGTGGATTTAATTATTAGATTATGAAATTGTGCTAAATATGCATGAATATAACCTTATTGGGGTTATATTTTCCTACTAGGCAAGGATTGTTGGTGCTCATCTCAGTGATTTTATAATTGAATGTTACATTGCTGGTAGAGACTTTGGTATAGGTTTTATCATATTGTTTTAGCAAGGTGATCATATATGAGATAGAGGGAGGTGGCTCTATGTTTAGAAAAGGTAGTGTTAGTTTATATATAATGTAAATTATAGACTTACCTTATAATTTTGTAACATGTAGGTATTGAGTTGTAAATATTATTGAATCTTATTGATAATATAATTTTGGAGGACTTATTCTTTATATTTGAAAAATGCTAGTATCTCACACCTTGGTATGTGGTGTTATATTGGATGCGTTAGCAGAAGGGTTGAACGAGGACAGAGCATTATGAGAGCAGGATTATAGTTTTCAGGATAAGAAAATCATGATTTTGGAATTATTAGTGTTCAAAGGATTATAGTAATGACTAAGATTTGTAAGACTCATGATGAATAGATTATTGGAGTTTCTTTAGAAACTCAATAATAAATTGTGTTTGGAATTAATGAGTTAAAATGATAGAACAACGTTTCAAGTATATAAAATAATTAAACGT
The DNA here is from genome assembly GCA_036023115.1 of Brasenia schreberi. Classification (NCBI taxonomy): domain Eukaryota; kingdom Viridiplantae; phylum Streptophyta; class Magnoliopsida; order Nymphaeales; family Cabombaceae; genus Brasenia; species Brasenia schreberi. Next base: position 109,445 of record JAYKKT010000072.1, read on the forward strand.
TGATGATTAAAGTCATGTTAACTGTCGTGAGTTGAAAGTTAGAATAATAGACTGCTATGATATTCCTTGGACTATAGAAATACAAGATATTTATTAGAGGGACAAGCTTGTTAGTTTATTATTGCTTTTAGGACTTATATTGGAATATATGATTTACAGTTTTTAACGAGTGTGATAAAAATGTTGTAAAATTTGTGTTGGTATTTATTAGTAGTGCATTACGATTTGTTTGGCTAATGAGCTATTGAATTAAAAGTATTTAAATTACCTTGATCGTTAAAGAGAGTTTGATAGATATTTGTGAAGATATTTAACAAGTGTGAGTGTGTGACTGTGTTTAAATGATTGTATTCGAGCTTAAAGAGTTCCTTTTAAGGCTGGTGATACCACTTATTTAGCCGGTGGGGAGGTAATCGCATGAGCAATAACTTGAATTAAAATATAGTTAATTTGGTAATTGAATTTGAATTTGTGGTTTATTTAAACAGTGAGGTTTTGTTGATAATATAAAAAGCTTTGATGAATTGTATGATCTACTGGTTTAGTTTTGGTGGAGGTAATGGTCGCTTACATGGTTGTTGCATGTGGCGTAGGTACCACACCCTATCACGAGTAGGAATCATATTAAGGTATGATGGATTATTTATACCGTATCATCTAGTGGGCGAAGTCCTTTGATATATTTGAAAAAATGATTGATTGGGAAGTACTTTAAAATTTGATATTGGTATTTTGCGACTGTTCTATTCTAATTTTGTTTGTTGCTATTAAGATGACAATTAGTTTAGATTCAGTCATTAACCCTTGAATCATGTCATGTGATGTAGATAAGTAGCGCTTCCCATGCGAATGATGTAAGGTACAATTGAGGTCATTGTAATTGAAAAAAATGAACGTTATTCAGAAGGATTGTATCGTTAAATATGGCGTTTGACTTCTTTGTTTGATTAGTAGTATTAACTCCAGGTTTGTATTTTGAGCTTGTAAACATTTATGAATACCTATCATGAAAATATGAAATTATTGATTTTACTGAGTTGAATTAAGTCATAGCCTAACATTATTGTTGTACGGAACATACTAAAGTAGGATAGCACAACTACTAGAAAGTGGCCCCATTGATTACAGGTGTGATGAGCAAAGGATTTACCAAAACTCAAACCATAGATGGAAAAAGAATAATTTAGCCCTTTCTTTGACGAAGGCCACGCTTTGACTGCCCGGTTGGTGGCATGACATTTTAGGTAGAGCATAAAAGAAAGCGCCGGATCAAGCGTATGAAATGGGAACAGAAAGCAGCTGCAGCTTCATCTTTTGGGCCCATAAACATTCAGTTATAGTGAGAGAGCTCATCTTGAACACAAGTTCTTTGTCAAAGTCATAAGCTGCGCTTTTGTCAATTTTCTTCATTTCCTTATCATATTTGTCAGCTTCCCTTACTCTTTCATACCTCGCGTGACGAACTACTGTATGAATTCATTTTTCAAAAAAACTCTACTGGTGAGCGACCCGCAAAAGGAAAAAGATCCTAAGAGAACAATAACATGTAGCCAAGCTTCCGCCATGTCTAAAATGGAATGAAGGCTCTTTACCCCCATGTCATGTCCAGATCCATAGTCCCATTTATAAGAGATCGAGTCTAAAATGGAAAATGAAGATCAAAAAGTCTGTCACGGGACAATTTTTAACACCAAATTTTTCGGCGCCTTCGTCGGCCCGTGATGGCTAGAATCACCGAGTGATCCTATCAGCCCCAATCTGGAACGTGTTCTCTTTTCGCTGGACATGCTCCTCAGCAGATAGCCCCTGCTCGTGACTCCCCTTGACTAGTTGGCTCACCCAAATCACATGTCAAGTGTGTAGGAAGTCGGGATCAACTCCTCTGATCTCCATGCCAAGAACATAACGAACCTATGTTCCAAAACAAGAACGTAACAAACAGAAAACACACAGCAACTAGACTGCACTCACTGATTTTCACATCCGACGTACAACACTTATAAGGTTCACACAGTTCACCCTTACAACAGGGGTTTACTAGTTAGTTAAGGTTCTCCCGGAACCTGAGCAGAGACCTCGTCTCGCCTAACTAGCTGTGTAACTCACACACGCACGCCTAGAGAATGGCCGCTACTGCCTAACTTCTCCTTGCCACAGAATCCACCGATTCTTGGCATTCATCGGCTGTGCTTCACCCCAAGGGCCGGCTACACCTGACTGCAGAACACCTCGCTGCATATGGCCGCTCCGTACCGCCAATAACACTTGGCCTGAACCTACTTCAGCAACCCTCGATTGCTCTTTGCTAAGTGACACCAATGGCTGCACCAACTGTGGATCTCGGCTTCACCTTAAGCCTCTAAGGAGCACACTGCTGCACTGCACCTGTTCGCTATGCATTCTACGTTCTAAGATCAAAACATAACACACACGTACACACAAGTACAATGGACTAAACTGAACCGCACTTTCACGGAATACAATTCTGTCTCACACAGATCATAGCTAGTTATGGTTCACACCCGAACCAAGCTGAGTTTACACACTCGCCTAGCTAATTCCTACGGTGGAAGACAACCCACACAACAGGGAGGTTTAGCTGCACTGATGGCTATGTACGGTGGAACACTGCTACACTCCAACGCACCACAAAAGTGATGCTGCATCTGCAAAGGAGTTCGGCTGATGCTGCTAGGAGACATCCACAAAGGAAGTCCGGCTGCTGCTGCTGTTGCAAGGAAGCGTCTGCACCAAACGCTGCTGCAATCTGACCCCTGGCCTGCTACAACCGAGGCTGCTATGAAGCTTCTACGCCAAACGCAGTGAGCAACCTGCAGCCGCAGGTTCTCTTCAGCTTCACTAGGGATCGACCTCTATTCCTCAGCAACACATGAACTGCGGCTGTTGCGGCTGCTTTCCAAGGAAGACCTGGCTGCAAGGGAAGGTTCGGCTGAACCTACTGCAAGGCCCAATCAACGGACTGCGGAAGTGAACGGACTGCTCCTTCACCCACAAGTTCCCTTCAGCGTCTTCCACTCCACGGGAACCTCAACTTTCATGGCACTTCAGCCTTCAACTCCACAACAACCGCACTTCAGAACTTCACGGGAATTCCTGTTTCACGGATGCTCCTTGTTCACCAAGGAATGGGTGGCTGCATCTGTTGGAGAGGTGATTCGGCTGCCCTGTTGGGATTGGGATGACCACGATCATCCACTATCTGCAGGTAAGAGAGGTCAGTGGCTTGCGGCTACTGTCCGCAAAGCCCTGTTCTTCAAAGTTTCACAGAGGTAAGCAGCCAGGAAACGACTGTAGTCACTTGGCTGCGCGATGCTGTCAACTGCAACGCATCTGCCCTCAACCACCGAAACTCTGACCTGTAGTTCCATGCTCCACGGTCTGAATCTCCAACGTTCAGCACGGGAACTCCACTCTTCACCGAATCACCAACCACTCCCAATCCAATCGGGAACTCTAGCCACCTCACGACTTCAGCGTTTCACGGGAACTCTCCAGCCTCCTCTGCTTCAACATGCTGCTGCACACTTACACTTAAAGCAGCAAGGTTAGAACTGCTCCAACTGCTCCCGCCAACTCCACGCTTCAGTCGTTCAACAACCGCCTCAACTGCTGGCTGCTCTTCATTCCACCTGGCTGGAAAAACCGCAGTTGTTCATGGGACACTTGGCTGTCCCGACCAGCAACTAAGGGACGGTTACACTAACCGTTCCCTCCCAGTTCATTCTCGGTTCCAGCATGAACCGAATCAGTTGATGAACTGATTTTCCCGAATGAACTGGACCAAGACTCAGTACGTGGATCCGATCCATACAAGAATCGAACTACAAGACCTAGCCAACACTCGATTCTACCTAGAAGACCTAACTCACACCACTAAACCTAGCCCACCATGAACCGACACCACACTAAGCCAAGTTACACACTAGACTCGACTTAGCCCAAGTTCATAAAACACATCCGGGCTTTACAACGGACCAAATACAATACATGTACATACAAGGGAGGTTTACATTAATCGGTGTGTGCGTCTATGCCCATGCGTCGCCTGACACTCGCGCTCTCTGAAACCATCGGACGAAGGATGGGATGGGTGCGCGCGGGTCACAGGAATCCGTCCTGTGACAGAGTCCTTATTATGCGGCTGTTTAAAAGGATTAGTTAGTGCAGCTCTTTCTCTTTTTAATTACCTCCAGTTCCTTTAAGAAAGCGCTATGTCTCGGGGCTAGTGGTCGACTGAACGAAAGGAGAAGAACGAGCAAAATACCTGCATACACATGTAGAGGGGTTCTTTCTGCCGAACCATAGCTTGCCAATAATGACATGTAGTGAAATTTGGTTCAAAAGTTTTACTAATAAAGAAAATGCTCGTTTAAGTAGCGTGAACGCAGAGAAATGTGAAGGAGAATCGCTTTCCTCGTTTTTTTTAAAAATTATTTGGCGGTTCTATTATTCGACCGACTCCTGCGTACACCAAACTCGAACCCAGCTTAATTTAAGCTTTTGGTGATTGTCCCTCTGTTGAGGGAAAACAGAAAAGCCGGATGGGACCACCTTCCTTCCTCTTTTTCTCTGGACGCGTGTAGACCTTCAAGAAGGAAGAACGAAAGGTTGAAGTCGAGCAAGTCCAGTCCAAGAGGGTGAACGTTTTTGGTAAATCGAGTCCAACTGTCTGGGCCCCGGGCAGGAGGCATATTCCTGCTTTTCCTTTGGATCGCGCCCATCTGTTCTGATCTGGTGGAGAAGTCAAGATCCCCGCGAAGACCGAAGACACCACGCAACCTGCTCAAACTTTGAATTTCCATCGCCGCTTCCACTCCACCACTCCACCACGTCACCGCCAACGTCCCTTCTTCCCGAAACCCATTAATTTCCCCATATAAAACGTCTCCACTCCATCTCTGCCTCACCCTTTAGCCTCTCTCTCTCTCTCTCTCTCTCTCTCTCTCTCTCTCTCTCTCTCTCTCTCTTCATTTTTTATTCTCGTCTGTGCCAAAAATTAAGAAAAAGATATGGCAAATCCCGACCCCTATGCGGAGGAATCGAAGGGGGTGCTGATCAGCGGCAAAATCATGGTGGCGTCCATCATCTTGCTGTTCGCGGTGGTGGTGTTCGTGATGCTGCTGCACCTCTACGCCCGGTGGTTCTGGGGGCACAGCTCCCGAAGGGTCCGAGCCAGGAGGCGTCGTTTCGTCTTCACCACCGAGCAGGACCCCGTTAGGGTGCAGCGGCGGGGATTGGAGCCGGCAGTTATCCGCTCACTCCCTATTTTCACATTTCAGGCCAAGAGCTCCGACCAGGAGGAGGACGGAGGCCTGGAGTGCGCGGTCTGCCTCTGCGAATTCGAGGAGGGGGAGAAAGCGAGGCTCCTCCCCGCTTGCCGACACAATTTTCATGTTGACTGCATCGACATGTGGTTCCATTCCCATTCCACCTGCCCCCTCTGCAGAACCGTCGTCGTCAAGAACGCTGAGCCCATTCTTGAGCTCCAACCCCTATCCCAAGAAGTCGGGATCGCCAGGCTTTCGTTAGTGGCAGATACTCCAGTTGCTGATGATGATCTTGAGCCTGCTCCCCCGGCCAGCGGCGACGAGGGGTTCAGCTTCCCCACGAACGTTCTCTTCTGGGGTAACCAGAACAGGGTGGATTCGGGTTGCAGTTCTGTGAACTGCGAGGAAGGCACTTCCTCGTACAACTCTCACATTTCTATCGATATCCCACCCAGAGGGGTTGGCCTTAATTCGTCGACAGGAGAGTGCCTGAGCACGGGGAGGTTGGCAGAGACTGACTTTGGGGGGTTGTCCCCCGGTGGTCTGTCACTGAAATCACCTAATACGCGGATGAGAATGCTCAGGAGGTTACTGAGCAGGGACAAGAGGTCCGTCTCCACTTGTAGTTCGCCCTCTGGCGATGTCGAGCAGGGAGTGGAGGTCGTTCGGACCTAGATGTTTCCCGATCTTCAATTCCCTTGGTGGACGGCGGTTCAGTAATGCGAACATTTTGTACATCAAGTATTGGGGTTCGTTCATAGAAGGTAAGGTGAATGGTGCCCACTTGTTGTGCTTGGACTACTTATTTCATTCGCTTCTCTTCTTTCACGAGTTACACGGATGGCTTGGTGGTGGTTCGACAAAAATATGGGAAGTTCAAGAAGATCTTCGAGAAAGCTGCAAAATTTTGCCTTCTGCGTTTCCTCTCGATTCTTCATGTATAGCGAAGGCGAAGACTCAAGGGGAAGCCAAAGTAGCTAAACCGTCATGGATTCATCTCCATGAGGTGATTCTTTCTAATTTTTCATTGCGTTTGTAGTTTATGGGTTACATAAGCCATTTAAACGGCTGATTCTTTAAACTGATGTACATATCACAGATCATGAAAAACGGTGTTGCTCTCATCGAGCAGATTTTTTCTGATGTGTTTTGATATTTTCTGATTCTTTAAACCGATGTACATATCACAGAACATGAAAAACAGTTCGCCCTCTCATCGGGCGTTTAGCCATAGTAATTGCTTTTCCCTGGGGTAAATGTTTTCTATTTTCGGCGCGTATGCATGATCACCTGCTTCTGCTTTGGAAATGGTGACCTTGTTGAGGAGCGTCATCGCCTTTGGGTACAAGGCACTAGCATGACCGCCCGAAGGTAACTTTCTATCTTGCCATGTCTTGGCTAGCCATGTCATAGGATCCTCTTGGATGAAAGTTGGACGAGCGTGTTAAGAACGAAGCATTTCAGATACAAAGCAGCTGCAGAAACCATATGGCAGTACGTTTTGCAAGTATATCATTTCCTGCACATCATCTTCTTCTCCATCTATATTGTCAAGGCTGAGATAGCTTTGTTTTCTGAAAGAAAGGGCGAATTAAATTGATCTTAGACATAACATGACACAGGTTGCTAAACACGTCTATGATCTGATTCTGAAATGCCGGCCTAAAGTGTTATGCTTTGTATATGCCTGCTCTGTAAACTCCATGATCATCCCATGCAGTGTCTTATGGACACTATGAGGAAGTTATCAGATAGTCATACTAGTTTCAAAAGGAAAAGGAGCTCCAGAAATAAAAAAGTTTTGGTCATGCTGCACCGGGCAAAAACACAGGACTGTTACAAGGTAGCATTGCATGCAGTAAGGATTGAATAGTCCCGATTACTAGATTAGTCCGGATGATTTTGGTAAGAACTCGGTACAGAAGAAGCTGCTTTATGTTGTGTCTACCTAATATGAACTGATACAAGTGGCTTTATCTCTTTGCTCTTCCTACAGTGGGCAGACGAGCATGACTGACCCTTGGCTCATGTATGGTAGACTGAATATTTCGAGGAGTTTTTTTTTGGGTGTGCGTGTGTGTGTTCATCAGGGATGCGGGGTCTTTCTGCGATACTGGTGGCCCCCGTCATCAGCCCAAACCTCCTTTATCATCAAAGAAGGAAAAACTCACCGACATTTGGTTTCCTTACAACAAATTTTCTACTCATCTCCCAACTTTATTTAATGAATGGTTCCCTTTCTTCCTTGCAATGCTTCAATGAAAGAGAAAAAGCTCTTCGGAATGGCATTTAACCTTGCCAGCGCCCCCACTCCCCCACGACCTCGGCACAATTCCTTGGCCCCGTTCTGCTTAAGTAATAAAGCTGCTTTCTTAACCCTTGATGCTCATGGTTCAAACGATGTTACAGCCAGATATGTTCATCCAAAATTATGTCAAAAGAATGCCATAGACTTCACTTATCGGTAGTAATCAAGTGGAATACCCTTTATCTAAGATCCCTTCAGATAAACCATAAGCCTTTGCCACAGTTTGCTACTACCCTACCTGATCTGATGGCCAAAATGTGTCTCAAAGTACATGTTCCTTATCGGATTAAGGAAGTTATGTCTTTCAGGAAACTCCTGACAATCAATGCATAGGGAATAGATGAAGAATGGTTCACGCTAAAGAGGTAAAACATGCTGCAGGTGACACCAAGAGAGGTGGTGTGTTAACGGCTCATTTGCCCAAAGAATGAAATGAAGAGCACGGTCAGGGGCATTGTTTCTCCAATAGCTTATGCTTGAGATTGCAACAAGACAAGTGGCTGACGAGTATAGGCCGGTTGATTACCAGATTTGTGCTTGGTCAGGGTTGCCTGCTACGGCCATTAATTTTCACGCTTGACATGGTTGATGAGTTATGTCAAACTTCAGTTGGTTGCTCTCACAGCCCTGATGGTTTGATACTCCTGGTCACTTGCCATTGAGATTGCCCATAGCATAATCTCTGAGCGTGTGTGTTGCAATCTCTCCTCGTCGTTGAGTATTCCCAAAGCTAGCCATTCGAAGCATGTGAGTGTTGTAATCGCACGGTTTTAGATTGCCCATAGCTCAATCTGTCACACATCATAACATGAGGACTACCATGAATAGGTAGGTATCCAAGGTGTAACTGTATTTATGTGTGTTATCCATGCTATATTGCAAAGGGGCCCTTTCCTCATCTACCTCGTCGAAAAAAACAAGAACACAAAAATTGGTTTCTAACAAGGGTGAGTACGCACACGCATATGTATAACCTTTCACTAGGAAAAAGTTTATACTTATGCCATTTATAAAGTATAAACGAGTTGGCTCATGTTCAGGGCGTGAAATAAGATAAAAGGCGAACGGGAATATGCACACGAATTATTCAGAAAATATCTTGTTCGTAGCTGAGAATGACGCCAAGTGGCTCATATAGCATCAAAGTTGTACTTGTCTGAAGGATGAGATGGGTACATCATAGGACGCAGGTGGAATCAGCTCTTCTTTTGAAGAAAAATAACAAACGATTGGCTCAAAGAAGAAATCCGAAGGTTCATTTTTATATCAGTTCGGTTAATGACGATGACTTATGTTTGGATACTTCATTGCTTTGGTGCACCGGGCATGACAAAGCTGGCATACGAGAGTAAGTTGGTGGTCACTTTCGTATCCAATAACAACCATGAAATACAAGAAGAACGACCCTTTTCTTGGATTTCATGAATTAGATTTTACAAAAGAAAAGATTTACAAAAAAAAAGTTTTACTTTTATAAATATACAGACACCTCTTAGATAAATATGAAATGACTTTAACAAAAAGCCCGGATAAGAAAACACGGGAAAAGAAAAAAGTTAGGTACATATAAAGTCTAAACGAATATAAAAGATACATATAAAACCACAAAAACTACTCCCTCTGAAAACCCTCTACGAGTAAATGTTTTCTCATCGTCTTCTTCCTCGTTCATTCTTGATTTCACCCGTTGTTGTTACATTTATCTTCATTAGGTTAGCTCCAAAACTACCTATTGAAAAGTTTGTTCTTCCCTTGTAAGTTAGTAAAGTAAGAAATGTCAAAGGATAAAATTACTATAATATCCAAATATTTTCAAATTGAAAGACTGTTTTTACCCTTAAAATGGAAAATATCGTTTCTATCCTTTGACAATTTGTAAAATTACGAAATACTACAACAACAAACAACAACTAAGCCTTTTCCCATACTAGACGGGGTCAGCTACATAGATTCTTTATTTCCACATAGCTCTATCATGTGCCATGTTAACAGTTAACTCACAATAAACTAGATAATTCTTTATTGTTTCTTTCCAACACTTTTGTGGTCGTTCTCTACCTCTTTTAATACTTTCCAAATTTAGTTTTTCATACCTTCTTAAAGGTTCTTCTTTTGATCTTCTTTCTATATGTCTAAACCATCTTAAATGATATCCTCTCATTTTATCCTCAATTGGTGCCACTCCTAATTTGTTTCTAATAACCTCATTATGTATACCGTCTTTTCTTGTAAAACTACTAATCTATCTCAACATCTTCATTTCTGTCACAGAAATCTTTTGTACATGTTGATGGTTAACTGGCCAACACTTAGAACCATAAAACATGGATATAAAATTTGCAAAATGATATATTATTCTATTACAAAATTGAAGATATAGATTATGGATACATATTATTCTATTACAAAATTTGCATCCTTCCCATATTATGATTTAGATTTATCATATGGATGTAAAAACTAATTTTTTAAATGGTGGTTTAGATGAAATTATATATATGCAATAACCAAAATGATATATTGTTAAAGGCCAATAAAATAAAGTTGAAAAAATCTCTATATGACCTTAAATAGTCACCTTGTAAATAGTATTTGACTTTTTAGGCCAAGAAAATAAAGTTGAAAAAATCTCTATATGGCCTTAAATAGTCACCTTGTAGATAGTATTTGACTTTTTAAAATATCATTATGGAACTTGGGTTTATGGCCAATAGACTTGACTACTGCATATATGTTTAGAACAATGGGAGCCACTTTGTAATTCTATTATTATATATAGATGACATTGTTGATTGGGAATGACAATAAAGTGATTGTGAAAACCAAGTCATTGTTAAACTCAAAGTTCAAAATGAAAGATATAGGAAAGATATCCTATATTTTGGGTATAAAGATTTCTTATAATAGAGAATTTAAACTTTTATGTTTGAGTCAAGATAAATATATTGATTAATCCTCAAGAAATTTAAAATGGATGATTGCAAGCCTGCATCTACACCCGTTGCGAAATGGGTCAAATTAAATAACATTGATTGCCCTAGTGAGGAAGAGAACAAGCTTAATGTTCCTTATAAGTTGTGGGTAGCATTATATATGCGATATTGTGTACAAGACTTGATATCAACTTTGTTATTAGTCTTGTGAGTAGATATCAAAGTGATCCTGTTTGGCAACAGTGGACAGTTGTGAAGAGGATCTTAAGATATCCTAAAGGAACAAAAGATTTAAAACTTTTGTTTTAGGGTGATGAACTAAAAGTAGTAGGATACTTAGATGCTGACTTTGCTTGGAGCCAACAAAGATGACAATAAGTTAACATATGAACAAATATTCTTATTTGGAGGTAGTGTTGTTGCTTGTGCTTGCAAGAAACGAAGTTATATAACATTGAATATACAAGAAGCTGAGCATATTGCTTGCAATATGGCTATGTCGTTTGCATAAACTGCTTCACATGTGATATGAAGTTGGAAATAGGCAACGAGTCTATTGTCATTTATTGTGACAACAATGCAACTATTATTCTTATTAAGAGTAGAGTAGATAGTTCAAGAAGCAAATATATAATGGTTAAATATCACTGTGTTTATGATATATTTCAAAGAAATGAGATATCTATAACTTATATGTCAACTACTGATATATTGGTTGACCCTTTAACTAAAGGCATCTTAGAAGATCTTTTCACTAAACATGTAATGCACATGTTTTTAAGATATGCCTAGAGTTCGAGTGTAGAAAATACACTTTATTGATTATCATGGAGGGAAAATATATTGATTATGGAAAACCGCATAATAGGTAAGAGTTACAATTTACTTGCAACTAAAAAATGGTACAACTTGGAAAAACTCCAAAAATAGTGGGAGGTACAACTAGTGTATCATAAATTGGCTCAAGTGACCAATTGGGAGTTGTAAGTTATTGGAGCCAACTTTCGGCCCCAATAACAACCATGAAATACGGGAAGAAGAGCCCTCTTCCCGAATGTCATGAGTTGTATTTTACAAAAGAATGGATTTATATAAAAAACAATTTTACTTTTACAAAGATATAAACATCTCTTGGATAAACATGAAATGACCTTAATGAAAAGCTCAAAAAAGAAAACACAAAAAGAAGAAAAAAGCAGGTAACATATAAAGAATAAACGAATAAAAAGGATATATACCACAAAAGGTACTTCATGTGAAAACCCAATGCAGGTAGACGTTTTTTCATCCTCTTCTTCCTCGTTCTTCACAGTCTGTTACATTTGTCTTCCTTGAGTCGGCTTCGGAACTGCTCAGAATACTACAACACCATAGTCATGGGATAAAAGGTCCTTCTCCTGTCTATCAGGAAGCACGTAAAACTTCATTTTCTTTCATCATGAATGGTCAATTGACAGGCGACGACCCTTCAAAAAGTCCCATTCGGCCTAATAATGCAAGTGAATTCAATTGGTTGGTCAAGTGTATTTAATTACTACCATCACACCGAACCTTGTCCCGTCATGAGGGCAGGTTTCTTCTCCCACTCCAACTGCTACGAAAGAGAACTAAACCAGAAACGCAAAGTCAGAGATATCTTACGTATTGACCTCAAACAGACCAAGAGCTCATATGAGGAAGTCTTAGCAATAAGGGAGGCAGGCCGCCTAACATATAGATCATGCATACCTTGATGTGTCGAGTAAGATGTTTCTTATGTTGTCAAAATGGACAGAAATCTTGAGGGCGATGCTCAACAATATGCATGAGAAGGAGCGACAGCTGAAGGCCTATCAACACCAAGCGAACAATTGAGAGGAGGATCTTGACATGACCGAGTGGGCGTGAGAGTTTGAGTAATACACCGCCAAGGTTTACTCGATAGTCCTAATCATCATAATTTGGTTAATCAATACAATTGATATAACCTGGAGCAGAACAGCCCCTGCTAGGGGTAGTATAAGAATTATGTGAGAACCCGTTAACAAAAACTAGTTAGAATTCCCAAATTGTTTAGCAAGGGTCCAGTTCATTTACAGATTCGGAAAATCCTGTCTTTTGAGTCTGTGGTTTGTGCGATCGATGGACCAGTCCTATCTTGGTCTGGACATTCTAAGACCCAGACCCAAGGAGGGTCGTAATCAATTGATCATAGCACGGGGGGCGGTTTTGTGAGATGGAGTCCATGTGGCTTTAGCTAGGCAAAGTTGATCGATATCGTTTCACAACCAGTTCATACTCACCACGGAGTCTACGTGGTTTCAATGGTTTCGTGCAATCATCGACATCATTAAAATCATCAAGAACAAGGTCCATTTCTACCATTGAACAGGTCATGTCATTTCCAACACGACCATGTGTCGTCTCCGAGTCTTGGGTTGTACCGATAGCTCTGTGTTAAAGAGGGTTCTTGGGTTTAAGAACAAGTTTTGTGTTAGATTTAGAACTAAACACAAAATCTGTTCAGCTACATTCAGGTCTAGTGTAGGTTCTATGTTGTCCAAGTGACAGAATATCTGATGTAATGCATTGGTTCGGTCAAAAGGGGATCCAGGTTATATGTGTGGATCCAGAATTATCTATTCGGATCCAGGTGGTTTTTTGTTTGGTTCTGAGTCGTCCTTTTTCTAGTTTGGACCCAGTTTGTTGTGTAGGATTTGTAATTGAATAAAATTTATTATTATTATTTTAGAATTACTTAGAGATTGGATGGTCTGGTGGTGATAAACTAGACCTATTGAGTTTGGATCTTGCTATACCTTTAGGTACAGGTTATACATTCTGTAATTTGGTGGGAATGCATAAATCATACTTGTGTAGTTTGTATGTAGGATAGAGATTTGCAAGCTCCTTAGTTGTTCCGACATGAGAACTCCTAAGGTCAACAATATTCAGTCGTCATGAATGGGATAACCAAGGGTCGGATGACTCCGTTTAAACTCAATATAAGATATCAATATCGTAATTGATGGTATGTGCATGTGTTGGTTTGAAAGCAAAAAGAATCGACATATAAATGTTTATTTATTATGAAATATTTGTAGAACATCGATGCTTCTAGTATGCCTTTTATTATAATGTGTATTAACTTTTTCATAGAGCAATGGTAAGTGCTAACACAATTACCTTAGTTTATCCCTAGGCTACAACTTATAGGGCTTGTGTTCCTAATAATTGATTTGTTGCAGGTCATGCATCAAGATAGTACGAGCTAGTCTAGAGTTGACTTTTGACTTTAAAGTTGATAGATGTAGTTTTGAGAATTATGTTGGTTGCTCAACAACATATTTAGTAATTTTGTTGGACCTTATTGGCTTTGGATGGATATTCCATTTTGGCTATGAACATCGTTTATGCTCATACACTGTGAGGCACACCTACTTGTCATCATTGTGGTTTGTATAGTGATTGAATGTAATGGGGTGCGACAAATTGGGTATTCGAGCCTAGGTTGTGGAATTCACAAGGATTTGATTTTTAACCTTGGCTTTGGTATTACAGGAGATTCGGAATAGGTTGCTTAGTCCCATGCACAAGTTGCAATGCCTCAGGCTGCACCACTCGCAACCCCAAGTGCTGAGTGGCTAGCAAACCGCAAATGCGCTTGACCAGCAAATCATCTGATCATTCAAGGGGCAACCACTATCGCATTTGAGGATCTGGAAAAGAGTGGCTATAAGGTACATAGGAGAGGATCCATGGGATGCAGAGACTGATTAGCTAGTGAGCATCTTCGATGCACTGCTACATATTGATGAGCAATGAAAATCACGACCAATCTCCTAGCGGGTGATACCAAGTAATGGCAGAAGGCAGAAAAGAGAACATGCAATGATCCCTATAAGTGGGAAGCCTTGAGGGAGAGGTATTCCATGACACTGTTTGGAACTGAAGCCTATTTTGATTGTTTTTAAATTCTTTTATTTCCAAAATTTGCACATTCAGATCACCCTTCTTGAAAAATGAATTTGTTTAGATTCTAAAAAGATTAAAATGCCCATGAGTCCATTATCCCATAGGTTAACGATACGATTCATGATCCTTTTTTCCTAAAATTTAGGAAGCAAACAACATGAAGATAATCAATGAGACGAATGCGGACAATTGAATTACATTTGTTAAACAAGAAGCATATTTTTACGCATAATTTCTCGTCTTCCATGCAACATGAATGCTCTAAAGGGCTAGTTAGTCGTAGTGAGTCTGGGCTACTATTGGCTCAAGGATCAATGAGGGTTGTGAGGCTCTCTGGTTGCAAACGAAAATGTTACCGATTGGATTTAATACTTAGACGTCTCAACTAATCTAGTCTGCCTTCCAACTCTTGCATTATGGGAGTAACTGTGCATGCAATTCCAAGAATGCTTTTGGGGATGGGGGAAGAAAGGTCTTAATTGCCAACGGATGAATTTGGTCTTACTACTGACTACAGTAGTACAATGATATATTGTCATGGGCCTTCCTGGATAGAGCCATCGGTGATTGCACAGTAGTCACTTTTCTGTACAATTTTTTGCTCATTCAAGACATCAATGGAGTGCACCAGCTGCCTGTCTCAGCCAATGCCGGCCTTAGAGAACTTTTCTCAATTATTGGGTCAGTGCAAATAGAGACAAGACCCCATTTCTCTAAGGGTTTACCCCTTGGTATAGTGTAGCTGAAGCCAGTTGTTGTTCATGACTATGCTTGGTGCGGAACCCACCAACCAAAGGTTCCATTGGCTTGTGGCCTTTCACTCTAGATACCCCATCTTGATGGTTTGGATTTTGGTTTCCCCTGCAAGACCTAGGGCCACCTAGAAGAGGTCGAAGATTGAAGGTTTCCCTTGAGGGTTTGGCCTTTCACTTGAGGGTTTCCCAAGGTCGAAGATTGCACCAGGCTAATGCCGGTTGTATCTGTCGGAGTGTAAAATTCTCTTCCACTCTAATCTTTAACGGCCTCCCCAATGTCTAGTGAGTGAGAGATCTTACTAATAAGTCTGATTTTGAGTGCTTGTTTCCAGCTTCCTTGCCTCTGAAGGTTTGCGTGCGCAAGCGCTTTCCTCTTTTCTGTCCTTTTGCTCAAGTTCTCTTTCATAGGGTGCTTTGGAGTTTCTCTTTTAGCTTGTAGGAAGATCACCAAAGTAGTGGGCCGAAGGCCTGCTCAACCAACACCCAAGTTCAACCCGCGTTCGTCCTTCCCTGCTGTCAACAGAGCGCATCCCAAGAGTAACACCCCACCAGATACTTTGAATAAACTCCACGAAGTATTTCATAGTTGAGGTTAAAAGAATTTACCCGTTACCTTTTTTTTATTATCTACTGCAATTTCACAATTATAAATTTCCAATGCCTATTACAAAGATCGACCAATTGAAAAGGTTCCAGATATGTCGTGCGCTCCTTTTCTCACTTTGAGAATGCAAAGCATCTAGGTTAGAGAGAGATAAGGAAGGGAGGATGTTTTATGCCCTGATCTGGAGAAATAAACGTGCACATAAATTATTAGGATACAGGACATGTTACATGCACATTCGACGTCGAGCATATATATATATATATGTTGTCATTTACTTTTTAGTGACACAAGTGCCTTAAAAATTTATAGGGATGTTTGATAAAAGATGGATACTATATTCATATTCCGAAAGAGTTGTATATGTAGAGTTTGTGGTGTGTGTATATATATTCTTTTTTTTAGTTTTAGAACTTAGATGTCCAGGTCATGACAGAATACGAATATAATTATGGTTGAAGAAAGGTATAAATGCTTTATCCTAATTTAACATGTTACAGCAATAAAAAGTATTGGAGTTTAAAAACGAAAGAAACGACCGAGTCGCTGATATACACGTCGCACGACCCAAGGCATTGTTTATATTCTTCAACCACCAAGAACTTTGTTTGCTGCACAGTTCGATGTGTAGAAGCGACTCAAGCAATAACTAATCATGAAGCCAGCTACCACGTTCTAACTAAAATACGCAATTGCCTTCGACCTTCCTGAATTTGTAAAAAGGTATTAGGTAAAGTCCCCAGCTTTTCTATTTTCCCATATTAGGTGAGCGACGATTTAGTTAATGAAGGTGGTCCAATCCACCAGCCATCAATCAACTTTATCTTTCCTTAAAAATAGGGATGGCCAATGAACATGGGGGCGGGTCAGCCTTTGCGTTGTTTGGCCATGCTGAGGCTTACTTGTTCACACAGCCGGAGCCACGAAACGCCTCGCCGCCCGCATGCCAAGGATGAAGTTGACTACCATGTATGTATGTACCCATTGCCCTTTCTCCAAATCACATTTTGATTTCATGAAATCGGAAGGAAAGCCACCTTAAATTGGATGCTTTTCCAAGTTGAAAATCAAATTTTCCGCCTTCTTGTCCGTTTTCTAAACCAACTCCAAGGACTTTTCATCACATGGCCACCAACTCCACGGCTCCAACCCTTGTCGCTCCTTCGTATAAAACCCCCCTGCCTTGCCTGATCAGTTTCATTCATACCTCAAAGATGGCACAGCAAAAACTTGCTGGAGGCTCTTACCAGCTTAGTTTCATCATCCTCGTGCTCTCTGCCCTCATTGTGCTTGCCCTTGATGTAGATGCCGCTGCAGCAGAGAAAACACACAAACACCACCACCACCACCATCGCCACCACCACCACCTCAAGTTGCCAAAGGTTACGACGGGTGTCCATGCGGTCATGGAGTCCTCATGCGCAAACACCCGGTACCCTGAGCTGTGCATGTCTTCCCTCTCAGGCTACTCCGGTGCAGGCAACCTGACTTGCCAGAAGGACGTGATATTCGCGTCCCTGAACATGACGGCATCGGCTGTGGAAGAATCCTACCTCCGTCTGGAGAAGTCGGAAAAGGAGAAGGGGTTGTCGCCGAGAGCAAAGACTGCGCTTCATGACTGCTTGGTGCTCATGGGCGAGACGCTTGATGAGCTCGAGTTAACCGTTGAAAAATTGAGAGTGTACCCCACTAAGGAGAAGTCTGTAACGGATCATGCTTGCGACCTTAAGATCCTCCTCAGTGGCGCAATGACCAACCAACGCGCGTGCGTTGACGGGTTTTCTTTCGTGCAAGGCCACGAGCAGATCCGAAAGTCCATCAAAGAAAGTGCCAGCCATGTGTACCGTATGGCCAGCAACTCCCTGGCTATGGTCACTAACATGACCGATTCGGACATCGCCAACGAAGAGCAGCTTGGTGTTCGCAGAAGGCTCATGGATTCAGCTTCTCCGATCGACGTCGATGATGAATTCCCCAAGTGGATGTCTGCTGGTGATAGGAAGCTGCTGCAGGTATTCTCGTGGACCTAGCTATAAGATTAGTGTCATTATCAGAAAGATAATAAAGGGCATCGATCCATCTTAATTTGTCCCTGAATCCCTCTACAATGCCTACTTATAACAGCATTTTACCGACTACTTGGTACCCCTTTCTTTTATATGGATCGTCGTTCTTTCTTCCCGAATTATTGCACATGTACTCTTCAAGGCAGCTACCTATCACATACTTTGTTCATCGTTGAAAACTTTATAAAGAAGTAGTATTTGCTAATGCTTGGGTAACACGCATGGACCTGGCATGATTACAGGATACAGATGTAGCAGCCAACTTAGTTGTGGCTGCGGACGGGAGCGGGAACGTTAGGACAGTGTGGGAGGCGATCAACAGGGCCCCGGAGGGCAGCAGCAGGAGGTTCGTGATAAGAATCAAGGGTGGGGTTTACAGGGAGAATGTAGAGGTGTCGGCAAGGAAAACCAACATCATGCTCGTTGGCGATGGAAAGGGTGTGACGGTCATCACGGGCAGCAGGAGCGCAGGCAGCGGAAGCACAACCTTTAGCTCTGCTACTTTCGGTGAGATCATACTGTACGCTTTACTTTCTTCACCCCCGCAAAAGGGCCACGCTACATTGCTCTCTCCTGTTGCATATTAAGTCCACATTAAACTTTACATCGAAGAAAATCATTTCTCAAATCCCGTAACGTATTTTATAAAAGAAGCATAACATAGCTTAGGCATGGCATGGCTTTACTTTTCGGAGGTCAAACATGACCGGCCCGTATATATTTTGCAGGCCAAGCATCCTTTATTTCCCGTCTTAATTTTTGCCAATTGTTGGTGCGGATTGTACATACAAAAGCCTCGGATGCATATAGGTTGGTCTCGTCAGCTGTTGATGCTGAAAAGGAACACTTTTTCCTTGCCACTCAGGTTGCCCAAAGAGGAAAAAGTTGGTTTAGAAAGAAACGTCACATGATTGTGACCAATTTTCAACAGGACTTCGGACCTTGATTGATTGGAACATATTTCACAAAGTACTCCCGATGGCGAGTGAACGTTAGGACCGAAAAGTATAGCATGTGTATGAAGGAGACGGCAAAAAGTCGTCCTGGTTCAATTCTTACGGTAGAACATTACTAATTTTTAATTATAATCGGCACGTCAGTTGCTGCCAGAAGTTAATTTGTCAACCTGCCTGCTGTGCTGTGAGTATGTGCCAAAGCTTGGATGCCTAATTACAAAGCTAATTTGGACTTGACATGAATACGCAGGTGTTATGGGTAACGGATTCATTGCGAGGGACATTACATTCCAGAACACAGCGGGGTCATCAAGCGGTCAAGCCGTAGCTTTGCGTGTGGGTTCGGACTTCTCAGCCTTCTACAGGTGCGAAATATCGGGATACCAAGACACTCTGTACGCGTACTCCATGCGCCAATTCTACCGTGATTGCACCATCACAGGCACCATAGATTTCATCTTCGGGAACGCAGCTGCCGTGTTCCAAAATTGCGATATCCTGGCAAGGAGACCCCTCACCGGCCAGAACAACGACGTCACTGCTCAATCCAGAAGCGACCCGAATCAGAATACGGGCTTCTCTATTCAGAACTGCAGAATTGGAGGAACTTCTGATCTCGGATCCGTTAAGACGTACCTGGGCCGGCCATGGATGGCATACTCCAGGGTCGTCGTCATGAAGTCCACAATCAGTAACGTCATTGACCCTGCCGGCTGGGACAAGTGGATTGGGACCTTCGGACAGGATACGTCCTACTATGGTGAGTATATGAATAATGGTCCCGGTGCAAGCACTCAAAACAGGGTCAGGTGGAGAGCCTTCAGGGTAATGAGTGATTCCGAGGCTCAAAGATTTACGCTTGGCAACTTCATTGGTGGAGCGAATTGGCTGGGATCCACTGGACTACCCTTCTCCCTTAGTCTATAGTCAAAATATTGTAATTTTCATATTAACTCTTCATTATTCCCTGCTTCGATAAATCCTTCTGTATTATCACAAGAATAGCTTCATTTTTCCGTGCTCAATTAATTATTTTATCTACATTGATAAATCGCCTTGGTAATATCACAAGAATATTCCTTGAAGATCTCGGAATGCTAGTTTTCATTTAGTTCCTTACATAAGGCACACATGAAGCATTTTTTACGGGCTTGGTACCGCCCGTCCAAGGTCCCAGCCCTATGACCACTGGCCGGGCCGTACGCTTCGTAAGAGGGTAATATGTTCAGTTGGTGCCTATTTAAGGGCGTTTTGAAGTTCTTGCCAAGATGTACAAGATCTCTATTGGGATCAGAGAGAAGGGTGGCTGCAGAATACGACAGGAGTCGAATAAATCTGGCACACAAAGTGCGCTTTTAGATTATTTAGTTTTCCAGCAAACCCCTGGCCATCGGGGCCGGCTAGGTCATACTTTCCATAGAGTGGATCAATATGGAGGATTTTGGATCAAGGTTCAGCCACTACGGTGGTGTATTTAGCCTGAATGGGTGGTCGGCTGAATGAGATATTGGTAACAATGTTGAGAGCTTTCTGTTAAGTATAAATATGCCCGAGGCTGAAAATCCCGTGGTTTTTGGTTCAGCGAGGTCAGGTCCGCTCAGATCAGGTTAGGACTCTGTTTTGGTATTTTTTTTCTTGTGATTCCGGAGCCTTTTTAGACTCTGACTCATCTGCGGTTTGAAACGCTAAACTCGTAGACTATTCAGTTATGGTAGATTTAGTGGAGGAAGTTGGATCTATATAGATGTGATATTAGTATTTTTGTGATTTCAGGGTTCTTTGATTTGGACATGTTTTGGAGCGAAGGCCTCATAATTAAATACATTTAACATAATTGCCATTTCTTTAACGTTGGCGAATAGACCTTTGCTTAATATGATAAGACGTGATTTTGCATGTTTTTTATTGAGCGTGCTGTGAAATATAATTTTAAATTCTATATAAATGTTTATTGAATTATTTTTTATATGAAATAATGAGATCAGACATGAGTTGAATGGTTTTTGTTGTGCATGTTAAATGTGTTTGTGAAGGGGAATTGTAGAATGTACGCTGTGTAGTCGATACGTTCCACACTACCTCTTCATCATCTACTATGGTCTTGTTGACCAAACCTTGCTAAATTAGGTGGCTAATTCTGACAACAGCCGGCCCAAATAGTCGACCTAGCTTTCCGCAATGAGAGAGAGAGAGAGAAGCAGACACCCTTGCAAAAGTGCACTAGTTCAGAGAGAGAGAGAAGCAGACACCCTGATGATGTGCTTTTATTGCCATTTTCTATGCTCCAATTTATCTCCCTCAATCTGGTTCCTCGGCTCGTTTCCTACATCATTGACGATCAAATGGTGGCGCCAACCAATCCAAACCCTCTTTTCACCTATATTTTACTAATATAGAGGGTAACAGTGGTAGTGGCTGCCGGTACCACTTCGACAGCCAATGATCTCGAACGTTGCATGGATGAGTCACTCGAATCCTACCCAGCGGAAGGCAATTCTTAACTGCAAACACGACAAAAGGTAGAGGTGCATACCAAATATACATATCTCAGTTCACACACATACACAATATTATATATATATTAGAGCGAGCACCGGCAAAATAATAACAAACGCAAATTTCATTGGAGAAACACGTAGATTGCTGATATAACTGAAAATTGATAAATAGTGAGGGTGTGACTCGAGTTCAACCTCAAGCTAGACACGTTTAGTTCTGGTTTACCAAAATCCTGGAATCATAACCGAACCAGTTCTGATTAAAGTTCTAGAACAACAACAACAACAACCACAACAACAACTAAGCATTTTCCCATACTAGATAGGGTTATAGATTCTTTGTTTCTAGAGTCCTATCATGCTTGTGACAATTACTTCACCATGAGCTAGATCATTTTTTATTGTTTTTTTCAACACTTTTGTGGTCTTTCTCTTCCTCTTTTATCATTTTCACCTTCTAGTTTTTCATATCTTCTGTTTGGAGCTTCATTTGGTTGTCTTTCTAAATATCCAAACCATCTTAAACGATTTTTCTCTCATTTTATCTCCTATTGGTATCACTCTCAATTTGTTTCTAGTAATCTCATTATGTATACAGTTTTCTTGTATATCCATTCATCTATCTCAACATCTTCATTTATTTCACAAACATCTTTTGTACATGATGATTAACTGCCCAACACTCATAACTATAAAGCATAGCGAGTCAAATTGTTGCTCTATAATATTTACCTTTCAACTTTAATGATATCTTCTTGTTACATAAAATACCAGATGTCCCTCTCTATTTTAGCTGACCAACATTAATTTTATATGTAACATTTTTATCAATTTATTCACCACTCCAAAAAACTTAACCTAAGTTTTAAAAACGTTCCTGATAAGAAATACAATGTCTGTCAATCTTAATTTTTATACCCTCTAAAGTAACCAACTTATCAAACTTGCATTCAATGTATTCTATCTTTATTCTACTAAGTCAAAAGCCTTTACTTTCTAATGTTTCTCTCCATAGTTTCAATTTCATATTAATTTTTTTGCTTAGACTCATCCACCAATATAATACCATCTCTTTATAATATTTCTCTTCATAATTCTAATTTCATATTAACTTTTTACTTAGACTCATCCACTAATACAATGTCATCTACAAATTTTGAGAACAAAGCTACTTCATCTTCAATATGTTTTGTTAACTCATCAAATAAATATAGACTTAAAGCATATTTTTATGTAACCCAATATTAACTTCAAAGAAATATGTCATTCCTTCACGAGTCCTTAGACATATTTTTACACCATCATACATGTCTCTTATAAGATATATATATATATATATATATCAATGAAATACCTTCCTTTTTCAAAATTCTCCAAAGAACATCTTTTGGTACCCTATCATAAGCTTTTTCTAAATTAATAAATACTACATAAAGGTTTTCCTTTTTTCTAAAATGTCTCATATTTTAATAGGTGAATCACCTCAGTAGTAGATATGTCTAGTATGAATCCAAATTAGTTTTTTGTTATACTAGATACTTCTCTTAGCCTATGTTCAATAATTCTTTCCCATAATTTATAGTATGGCTCATTAACTTGATATCTTGATAATTCACATAATTCCATATGTCTTCCTTGTTCTTTTATATAGGTATAAGTATACTCGCCCTCCAATCTCTGGTCATTTTTTTTATTTTTATATATTTTATTAAATAGTCTTTTGAGCCAAGTGAACCCTGTAACCAAAAAGATTTTTCCATACTTTATAGAAATATTGTCTAGTCGTATAGATTTACCAACCTTCATATGTTTAAGAGCATCTTTGACTTTCTTCTTTTAGATACTTTGGTGGAAATTTAACTCTTTTGAGTTAATATTAACATCTGTTATATATGGGACTCAATTCAACAAAAGCTGAAGAGCTTATAATGCTAGAATACCTGAAGTGAAACAAAAAGAAATTTGCATGAGCCTATAACATGTATATCCAAACGAAGCAACTTGATAATGGTGATTTGGTATGGATAGTTATATTACCGTAGACAAAAGATCGCGAGCAATGAAAAAAGGTCAGTAAATTTGGAGGGTCCCTTTGTGTAATATTGTTGGGCAAACCTTGTTGGATCCAAACCCGCTCCAGCAAGAAATTGCAGCGACACCCGACTTGGGTGTTGCTAGAGTCTAAAACTTGCCAAAAAATGAAAATGGAAACTTACCATGGTTGGATTCCATATGATTTAAGCACAATTTCTGAATGGATTGATGCGACAGGGAAGGTAGTTGTGCTTCCATGACGCTACAGGAAAATTGACCGAAAAAATATATGTTTTGCATGCATTGTCATTTTTCCATTTGCTTTGATTTTCCAGTGAAAATAGTGATTTCTTCACTTATTACGGTTTAGGTTAGAGGGGTTTTAGTTTACACCTCTAGTTGAGTTGATTTGGCAGCTGGATGGTGTTAGAAAATGCAACAAATTGTTGGATTTCTTCTTCAACAGAGTTGTTAGGGTTTTTCTTATTTTCTTGGAATTTTCTGACCATATCGCTGGCGACGACAACTGATGTTATGTTAGGCCGAAAGAGGGGATGTATCAGTCAGTTGGGGACTACCACTGACCTTAGTTATTGTCAAAAAATGACAAAAAGGTTATCGAAAAACCAAAGGAAACAACTCCTTTTGGGTGTGTCATGTCTTCATGTCATGTCGTGTCCGATGCACTATGGAACAACAGTGAAACATGTTGTGCCTTGTATCATCCTAATCCTAATAGTTCTTTGTTGTGTCGAAAATGGGTCAGAAACAGATTCAGTGTCATGGGTTTTGTGTTAGAAATAGGTTTGGTTCAGGTTGGATTTTAAAAGAGGTTATGGATTAGAAACAAAATCTATTTAAGGAGTTTTAGGTTTGGTTCAGATTTTGTGTTGACCTAGAAACACAGAATACCTATTGTGTTGTTCAATTTGGATCTGATATGGATCCAAATGATAGTTTAGATGTAAGATAGCTTAATTGGATCTAGGTTTAGTTTTGAGTCATTTGTGATCCGATTTGGATCTGATTTGTTGCGTTAGACTTGTAGTCAAATAAATTTAATAATAATATTATTATTTAATTATTTAGAGATTAAAATTGAAGGATTTGGTGGTGCTAAGAGCGGCCCAATAGTTTGGAGATTGGATCTTAGTGCTCTTTGAAGTAGAGAGTTACACATTTTTTTATATAACCACGCTAGAAGTTATTTTCTATTTTAGATGGATTTAAATGATCATGATCAATAAAATGCTTTAGTGATTATTCTGAAATGATGTTTGAAATTATGGGTTATCTAATATGTTTTCGAAGTGAAACTAGTTTATGATTTGGTTGATAAAGGGCATGTTTTTATATGCATGTGTTGGTATAAATATAATACTTCAATATTATATAGATATGGATTTGGATATATGTGGATCCGGATATGAGTTTGTGAATGTCATAAATTGAAATTGGTTTTAAAATATAATGATGTATAAATACATGAGATGTACTTTTGTGGTTGTGTGGGTCTCTAGAGACTTATAGATTCCTTTTGTGTTTCGACTCATGGTGAATATAAAGTGTGTTCCTGAAACTCTATCGGGAGAATCAGTGCGGTTTGATCGTATGAACGGTGTGACCGATGTCATGTGAAGGTACGTCCATATGACTCCTACGACTTGGCTTAGACAAAGTATGGGCTATAACTAGCGAAATTGACTGATGCATGTGTATGAATTTGAAATCATAAGAGAATGTAAATGTGATTTGTTATAAAATAATTGCGAAACTTGAATGTTTTTAGTATGAATTTTGTTTAAAGATGTTTAACCTTCTTATTTAACTGTGAGTCGGAGCTCACCCTATCATTTTGCAGTTAATCCTAAACCTAGTACCTCCAAGACATACTGAGTCGAGTAGCAGTTGATCGAATTATATATTTTTGAGATGACACGATTTAAATGAGTGATAGGTTATGTATATAAATATTTTGTAATTTGTGGTTGTGTTTGGCGAGTCCCACATCATTTTGTTTGGATTATTTAGACTTATAAATATTGATATATTTAAGTTGCTATTTCATTTGAGTTAGAATATGACTATATTTATCTTTGAATGCTGCTCATGATCACGCTCGTATGAGAAGTTGTCACGTGACATCGGTTGGGGTCGAATCATGGTCATGACTTGTGCGGGTGTGACACTTTGTGATCACCAAGTTGTCTAACCAAAATGGTGCATGTCGATCATCAAACATCCACAACAAGGAACTATATAAGAGAATTCATTAGAAAAGATACATTCATTCCACTTGGAAAGGAAATTGTCCATGATAAAAATAGCTCAAAGGCAATTTAAGAAAAAAGAGGTCACAACTTTCATCCAACAATCCCTTAACGCTACTCGCAACTCTAAATGCCTTGCCTCTTTTAAGCATATGAAATTGTGTGAAGCACCGAAGTCTGCTAGGGCCATAAGCTTTCCCATTCAACATCACGTCTAGATACATTAATCGCTTGCGCGTCATAGATGAGGCGGTTTGGTTGTCAAACCCAATGACGTTCAAAAGTCTAAGCACTCCCATCAACGGTTATTTTACTTGGGGCTCTATCCTTTGCACAACATTGTTAGTGCGCAAAGTCATCCTTTTTGTATTGAAATTCGACAGAATAATGCGGTCTACTACAATACCAATATTCCTTTTTAAAGGTTCTTTTTTCCTTATGTCCATTCTTGTGTTTACCGCTCTTATCTTTGTGCTTGTGATTGTCTAAAGTCTCAGTCGAGCTATCATCCTATTTATCTTAACGGTCTTCTAACTTATCCTCATTTTTCTTGGCATCATCTCTTTGGTGATTATCAGTCAATCGTTCTATCGTCTTGATAACTTCTAAGAGGGTCTCTTTCTCCACTCAAGGTTGCAAATTGTTGAAAAATTTAAACAATATATCTTATGGTGTCATAGTTTGGATGCTCAGCATCAACGTCTGGTATTGTTTGATTTAGTTTTGTTTGAGTCCAGACTATTTTAGTGCATCAAGCTTTCTTTTCGTAATGATCTTAGTGTTGTGCATAAGGAAGTGATCCTGAATATCCCATTTAAATTCGTCCCAAGTAAGAATGGAACAATATCCCTCTATAACGTCATCTAGCGTGCACCGCCACTACAACATGACATTGTCTTTCAGTATTATCGTGACTAAAACTAGCTTGAGTTCATCATTCTCATAGTTGCTAGCTTTTAGATAGAGTTCCATTTGATAGAGAGCATTCTATAGCACTTGTGCATCACGACCACAGAGAAAGACCTTAGGTTCATGAACCTTAATGCATCGGGATCGCTCCACTCCCCCACCATTTCATGGCTATTGCTGTTACCCAACCTTCTCTTGACTCCCTTTAGTCGAGTTAGCATCTTAGCTTGAGAGTCCTCTAAAGATACCGATACAGGGTGCCACAATAATTCTTTCCTCAAGTTTCAACATACGGGTCAACAACACAGTTTTCATCTAGTAAAGGTGATTTTTCATGCATTTGAAGCATTTAATAGTGAGCTCGTGGTTTTTCTCGCAAACTTCCACATGCTCATTTAGGTTCGATGCACGGGAGTGAATTTCTCCCATCAACTGATCAAAACCTTTCACAACACGTGCAACAACAACGTTCAAGTGGGCTACCAGTTTTTTGAGTTTGGTAAGTCACATGTCAATGTCATGCAAAATTTCTAATGCAAATTCAACAGGGTGGTCACTAGTATGGCCTTTGACTTTCTCTTTTTATGATGAAAGTGATCGTCAACCATCTTAGTGTTAATGGTCATTGCGTCAACATGGGCAGTCATTAAGAAGGAGTTACCTTTACACTATCAATATGGAGGGGGGTGTCTCGTACACATTCATTGATACTTAGAAGTAATAGAAAGGAAACTTAAGAGTAAATAAGAAAACAAATAGATTATAGTTAGCGGAAGCTTAAGACTTATGATTGCAAGGGTCGATTGGAGTAATAGAGAGAAAACTTGAGAGTAAATAAGAAAAGAACAAGATTGTATTGATAGCAGCAAAGGTGTGTGACCCACGACATGCTTATAACTCAAATGTGGGACTCGTACTAAGCACAGAAACAAAGGGGGTGCCTCTCTGACTAAGGCATCACCCCATCCTATATACTAGAAGTTATCACGGACTTCTTACACTGGTACCTGGTTACACAACCATAGTAAGATTCATAATCGGAGGGTCACATATGCTTGAAACAAAGTGGCGGGCGATGGTAGAGCATAGGCCAATAGAAGGAGGCAAACATCAAGGGTCAGTTGGCTAGGTTCTCAATAGAAAGACATGGAAACAATCAAGATGGTTGGATCGGCTAGAGGAACTAGTGTTTAAGAACGTTTTTGGTAGTTGATTTGTTTCTATCCTTTGATGAATATTTTTCACGTTTCAATAGATAATTTGACAAGTCAATGATTTTTTTTCATGTTTAAGAATACGGTAACCAACATGTTAACTAATCAAATAAGAATCATGGGCTTCATTTTGGATTTCAATCAATTTCAAAAAGAAAAAGTGATTCAAAACCATATTTTCTAAAAGTTTTTTAAACATATTCAAGAAAAGAACATTCTAAAAGGATTCATAAAATTAGAAGAACGCTCTTGTTGGACGAAATGATAACAATTTTGATAATCCATCTTATTTTTTCTTTGAAAATCTTTAGAAAACCTTTTATGATGTCCTTTATAAATATTAGAAAGAAAAAAACTTTCTTTTTTACTTTTCTAATTTTTTTTTAGCTGGTCAACCTTCACCCCTGTTATTTTGGGTCATATCTAGTAATCAGAGTTGCCACGATTTGGTACCTCCCTCACGGTAGAGTTTAAAAGACCACGACTAGTCCTAAAAGGTAAGGGAATGAATGGAAAATGGAAAAAATAGCACGTCATGTCAATGGATAACCCTTTCTAGGGCCCACCTCATGGAATACAAGATCTCTTCATTAGTTGGGGAAGAATCAACACAAATCAGATTTTTTGAGGAACGTATTAAGAGAGAATTTGATTTGGTTAGACAATGTGTGGTTGGTAAACAAGGATCGATTTCTTAGCAAGGTACATGATCTTGATTCAACATTAGAAGTATATTGATTGTTCCCAATAACTAAATACTTTTTTCTATGAATATTGTATATGTGATTCCATTCGTAAGTCCATTTGTCTCCCTATGAGTTCTAGTATCTATAAGAATTAGAATTCTTACCGTTTCAATCTTTCTGCTCCCACGTTGGGCATCAGAGAAGGGCAATCACTCATTCTTAAAACTAGCATTCTTAAGACAAGACCAAAGAGGCGGGAGGAAAAAGGGGGAGAGCTCCCCGTTCATGGTTCTCCGATCACTCGATAATTTCCACAAGCACAAATTCCACTTTTTATAGGTCCAAAAATTCTTTCACAAAACAACCCATCCTTTTCCGGTTTATTGGTTTTGTAATGAAAAGTATAGGGTTTTGTCACTTCGCCAACTATCTCTCCATTCGGTAGGATTTTGTTGGCCCAAGCACGTATTTGTTTAGGAGAAACTGATCCAATTCCATCAAATAAGTGGAAGATTCATTAAATTGTGAAACATTACCCTGCCATAATATTATATGTTTCCAATGCTAATAGAAGGTAACCCATCCAATGGCATTTAACATCAAAAACTGCCAAATAAACAGTAGGGTACTGGGTGCAGGTGAATATCATTGGGCGGTAGATGTCAATAGGGTATTTAACTGATTGGTGAAAGAATCCAGCGAGGGTTTCTGAGCAAACAAGCTCACTGTTGACCTGAAAGAAGTAAAATGAACAAGGCATTCCATTTCTATACTGGGTCAACAGCAATCGGCGACGGATGCAAGAAAGAAAAAGAAAACCTTCAAGATTCGTGGCTAATCACCATGTGCATCACCAGCTACTATGTATTGCTTGCCAGCCCATGAATTTTGGAAGAGTGTCGTCATTAACGGCTATACGGATACGTGGGGCAAGGAGTGATCATCTCCATAAGCGGATGAGACGAAATCAAAGGGGACATGGCATGTGGAGATATCCAGGTATATATATAAAGAAATGGGTCAACTCAACCGACACTGTTCCGTATTCTACTTACGTGATGAGGATGGATGAACCAGAGCAATTATATAATCTTGTAATTACTTAAGTTTTCAGTCTGAATGAAACCTGATATCTTACGAGTCGCATGCCCATATCGTTGGCCCACTGGGGAAGATTTCATCCGCCTTCTTCCTTTGAGAAAAGTCCCAGGAGATACCAAGCACGTACTTTTCTCTGATAATTTACCAGCGTATAGAACGAACTAGTATCTTAAGAATAGTTGGTTTTAGAGAGTTCTTGATTGAAAATAGAACGAACTTGTCAATAATCCTTGAGCTTTGTTAAAAAGAACATAAATTAACAACAAACAACTAAGCTTTTTCTCGTACTAGATGGAGTCTACATGGATTCTTTGTTTCCACGAAGTCTTATCATATAACATGTTAGCAAGTAACTTACAAGATCATTGTTTATTGTTTCTTTCCAACACTTTTGTTCCACCTCTTTTAATACTTCAAAAATTTAGTTTTTCATACCTTCGTAAAGGTTCTTCCTTTGATCTTCTTTTCTATATGTTTAAACCATCATAAATGATATTGTGCCACTCTTTTGATTTAGATGATTTATCTTGATTAGAAATCAAGGTGACAGTCCTAAGGGTCGCAGATCATCCAACAGCAGCTACCTGCTGGGTACGCCAGAGAGAGAGGGAAGGGTAGTTATCCATTCTCCTCGAATATGGCCCAGATTGTCAACCCGGAAACTTCTTCCTTTTACTTTTTGGCCATGTTTTTTCGGTTTAGATCTGTCTCATCGCCCAAATACGTAACCCACATTTCCCATATAGTAGATATCACGGGTTCTAAACGTTCTTTCTTTTTGTTACAGAAGAAGGCCGAAGCCTAGTATGTACCCCAGAAATCGATCTCAACGCCATCGGAGTCAGAGAGCCCTGCCAATTGAGCTAACGCTCTGGGTGCATGAACCAACGTAGTTTTTCAATATCGTGGAAGTCTTACCATATATAAATCATTAAGAAACAGTTATTATACCTAATACATGGTCCACATGTATCAACGTGAACAAAAAAATCACGATTGGTAAAGACAGCTTTTACCGCCTCCAATGGGATGAAAGTTCATACATAAAAAGGCTGACACCGATATACTTATTCACTTCCTTATTTTCAACTTGAGGATCTACAAGCAATGCGATACTGAAACAAAGAAAAGTTGAAAACGATACCAACCAAAAGTTCAAACCTATCAACTAAAATAATTTATAAGTATTGACAAACCCATCTTAGCTAGAAGTCCTGCCCAAGACGCTAGCAAATGTGGACCACTGGTTCGCTAAGCATTTAAGCCATCAGCTCCAATTGTAAGGATAAATACCATCATGAATGTTGCAAGCAATCATCCATGCATGGTTTCTCTTAGTTAATAATGAAAGTCACGTGGAGAGGCCAGCGGTGTACCGGACGCCGGTAGAAGGCAGCCAGTTGTTGCCGTCCAGGAACTGGGCCACAGTAAAGTTGTTGGCGAGGGTAGGGTCGCTGATAGCGTGGAACCCTGGCCATTTGACCCGGGCACCGAGAGCGGCACCGGTCCCGTAGTTGAGGTACTCGCCATAGTAGAGGGTGGAGAGTGCGAAATCGCCGTTCCACTCGAGCCAGCCCTGGGGATGAACGACCGGGGAGAGGTATGTCTGCATGATCACGGTACGGGAGTAGGGCTTCCAGGGGCGGCCCAGGTATGTGTTGGTGGTGCTCAACGACTGCATCAGCTGGGAGTCGCCGGTGATGTTGCAGAATTGGATGGAGAAGCCGGTATTCTGGTTGGGATCCTTGCGTCCCTGTGCTGTCACCGTGTTCTTCTGGTCAGCCAATGGCTTCCGGGCCACAATGAGGCAATTCTGGAACACTGCCTGCCCGTTGCCAAATATGAAGTCCACCGTCCCCCACACCTGGCACTCCCGGTAGAACTGGCGAAGAGAGTGTGCATACAGCGTGTCTTGATAGCCCACAAAAGAGACCCGGTAGAAGACGGAGAGGTCAGAGTCCACCCTTGCCGCCACTGCCTGGTGCTTATCTGGTCCCGCCGTATTCTCGAACGTGATGTCCCGTGCGATGAACCCGGCTCCCGAGACGGCTGTATGCATCATTAATCAAGTTAATAATCAGATTGGAAGCAGCAACAGTGAACTACCCGTAAAGGATAACGTGAGCATGAATCTAATCAGTGGCACAGCAAACGAGGTTCTCAAAATCGCAGAGCCTCTACATGAGATTTTCGAGCAGAATAAGAACCCTACTTTCTAAAACGCAGTTGCATACGCTTCACATATTCAGCACTATTATTATCTTGATGCTGATATTACCTAATATATATTGATTCATGAAATCCATATTAAATACACAACCATAGTGTTGCATGTGGGAACGTCTTGATTGCAAGATCTTTTTTGATTGAGACGTCCCAACCAGAGCGTAAGCTGGCCGGTAGGACTCTCTGATTCCTATTCACTGGTTGCAAGTTCGATACCCGCGGTGTGTGCTAGGCTTAGGTCTTCCACTGTAAAAAAGAAAAAGGATGGAGAAGTCACTACGATCATTTTACTGGACAATTTCAGCCTAGAGTCTAATATTTCAACACATGAATAATTGAACAAGGCTTTACTACCGATCTCGAAGAATATCTAAAATTTATATAAGCTGAAGCCGATCGACACCAAGCAAGAAAAAAGAAGGCGCTCTCTGCTAACGAGATGCGACATTAACGTGGACGGAGTATCTACAGTGCATAATTAATTACTCTTGCAGTGGTGGCTGAAACAGCAAAACCGAAATGACTATAGCTAGAATATAGCTTCCTGGTGAGCAGCAAAATACGAAAAATCCTTCGGCAGACCGGGGGGACAGCACG
The DNA here is from genome assembly GCA_036023115.1 of Brasenia schreberi. Lineage (NCBI taxonomy): Eukaryota > Viridiplantae > Streptophyta > Magnoliopsida > Nymphaeales > Cabombaceae > Brasenia > Brasenia schreberi. Next base: position 141,844 of record JAYKKT010000072.1, read on the forward strand.
AGAAGAAGGAAACTGAAGTGGACTCCATTCAAGTGAACCGCTAGCTAGCTATGGATGTCCGCACCCCAGCCAGCCTCCTCTCATACTTCAACAAACAAGCGGAGGGCCTGTACGTTTTGGTTGACAAATTAAACTTGCAAGTGGACTAACTATGATATGCGTGATCTGTGAAAGTTGCAGGCGGGCTGACCGAACTGGTAAAGTCGCTATGCATCGAGGGACATGACACAGAAGGAAGCTCCTAGCAAAGAGAGCACGCCCCCGAATCCAATGGCTCCAGAAATAGTAACAACGACTATGACCTTGAGATTCCCAAAATCTAAAGGGGATGGGATGGGAAAGAGCCCGAAGCTTTCCAAGCGACAAAGCGTCAAATCAAAAGGGTACTATTGATTTTTCTTTCGAAAGCATGTGCTGAGAATGTCACTGTGCTTTCTTCCTCTAAAGGTACCACTGTGCGTCTGTTTTCGAGCGGCACTATTGATTTTTTTTCGAAAGCAAAAAGAGAGATTCTGAAAAAATAAAAGGAGAAGAAAAAAGAGATTTGGGTCGGTGCGGTCTCGAATTTTTACCAAAAGTTGCGGTGCGGAAGGTGGTCCAACCGTCGATGAAATTGCGGTTGCCGGAGATGACGGTTACGCCCATCCCGTCCCCAACGAGCATGATATTCGTCTTCTTCTTCTTTATCTCTACGTTCTCGTAATACGTCCCCTTCTTCACGTAGATCACGTAGCGACTGGCGCTCTGCGCGGGAGCCGCCTGCACCGCCTCCATCACCGTCGTGAAGTTACCGCTACCGTCCTTCGCCACTACCGCGTTAGCCGCAATGCCGGAGGCCGGCGCCTGAAGTCGCCGGCGTTCTGCCTTTCCCAGCCACGCCGGATACCCGCCCCCAACATCGTTACCCAGGAGGCGCCTATTAGTACCGGAGATGCGCCTTGGGGGAGCGACGGAAATGGAGGATACGGAGGCAAGGATGTTGCCAACAATGCCCGTTACTTGCATGAGCGTACCCTGGAGGAGCACCTTGACGGAGCCATCGGTACCTTCGAACCCATCCAAGCACGTGTCCTGGTTGCTTAAGGCGGCGCTTAGCCAGGTCTTGACGTTGTGGGAAGAAGGAGGGACCTTGTTGCTGTTGGTAGTGATGGTGGATAAGGAGCCGTTGGCTTTGGACGTCTCGGCCATCACCTGGTTGAGTTCGTCGACAGAGAAATCAACAAGGTCAACGCAGTCCTGGATGGCGCTAGTGAGGCGGAGGTCGCCAAAGATGCCGACGAAGGTAGAGACGAGGGAGAGGGCTCTCCCGAACTCTTCGATGGCACCCTGCACCGACGACATGAGTCCCGGCAGCTGCGATGCGTCCAGAGACTCAAGACCAGCTTCTGGAACTATGGAACTGGTTTTCTTAAGGGAGGACGAAGAGGTGACGGGGCAGGGGAAGTTGAGTACTAAGAGGAGAACGAAGATGACCGCTAATGGGGGTATGGAAGAACCCATTTGGGAATTTCCTTTTCTCTTCTTGGTCGCTGTTCTGTGTGGTTTGTGCCTAGTGTTCTTCATAGAATTCAAGGTCGATCCTTTTCTCTCTCTCTTTTTGGGAATGGAGAGAAGTGGGGGGTGATTTTAAGAGGAAAGGAGGGACAGGTGGGAGAGTGCAGTAATGACTTGGAACTGTCGGTGTACAGAAGTGGGGTTTGAGTTTTCTCATCCTTCTGACAATTCAAGAAGTATCACATTAGGTGTACTCTTGCCTTTTTTTCCCTTTTTTTTAGAAAAACAATAATTTATAACCCTTGTCTTTGTTCTGCGATGTTTCACGCGGTGCCAGTGTTGAGGGAGGATAGGCAAAACAAAAGCCGTTTTCCGTTGTTTTATTTTTTTCGTGTTTTTTATTTACTCCTAGCAAACAGAACGTGAGGGTGAATTCACCGCACCCGACCTTTGACCCCGGTGGAATTGAAGAAGGGATTTCACGATGTAGATCGGGCCGCGCTGAGTAATAGCTTCATTAGATGTACCATGATATTTCTCTTTTGGGTGATCCGGCGGGCAGTCAGCCACAACAATTAATCAATGGCTCTGCCCCTCTCTACATTTTAACTTTTAGTCAAAGTGGTGGTATGAAAAGTCACCCAAAATAGTATGGCCCCACCAAACATATATAGAATAAAAAGATTTTATAAATCATTTAATACTTAGTGTATCATTTAAAAAAAGTAGTTCTATACAATTGCTATTATGCTATGTGCATCTTGAAAGTGCTCATTTCAAGACGAACTATAAAATAATAAGGTCAATTCTTACACATAGCTCACTGAGAAGTCTAAACATCTTTAAACAAAATTAATACTAAAAACATACATAATTTCACAATCATTTCATAAGAAATCATTCTAAATCATGATCTTAAATTCATACTCACACATTCACATTTACATATGTATACACACATTATTACTTATGATAATTATAACTCATATTGTATTTATCACAAAGGCCACAGGAATTGTTCGGCTCTTCCTAACGTGACCTAAGTAACCTCATCAAAGATAGTAGTCATTTCAACTCACGACAGAATACTTGATAATACACCCCGTATTCTCCCCAAGCCGAATCATACGAGAGACCTGAAAGTTTCTAGAGACCCTACACAACCCACACAAATACAACTCATATATTCACACATCATTACATTTCAAAACAATTTTCAATTCATCACACCCACAAATCATGTCTGGATCCACAACTACCCAAATCCATATCCAAACAATATTTAAATACCATGTTCATACAATACATGCATATCAAAACATTCTCTTTATCAACCATAATTGTGAATATCATTTCATAAGCATCAATAAAATATTTATCAATCATGCACATTTAAATCTATCTAAAACAAAAAGATTACTTGTAACATAGTTTTGTAAAAAAATGCATAACCCCCTACCTAAATGAGCGCTAAGATCCAATCCCAAACTGTTGGGCCTCTCTTATCATCGCCAATTCCTCAAATCTTAATCTCTAAACAATTACAAATAATTAAAATATAAAAATTTATTTAACTACAAATCTAATGCAACAAACCATATTTAAATAATATCTCAAATGACCTTAAAATCACCCAAAACTCAATCCAGATTCATTTAAGTTATCCTAAATCTTAACTGATATCTAGATCCATATCCGATCCAAACTGAGCGACACGATAGGTAGCTTGTATCATTGTATCAATATAGAACCTCCAACTACTGACATAATCCTATTTCTGACCCAAAACTCATTTCCAATACAAAACTCGACAAAAAATTATTCCTTGACATATGATACAAGCACACAATACAAATCAATGTTGTTTTAAGGCATTTCATACACGACACGACATTGAAACCAGGACATGCCAAAATGAGGTCGGTTCCCTTGGTTTTCTAGCATTTATTTCACTAGTTTTTTAGGACGACGAAGATCAAGGATGTCCCCAACCGATTGCCTGCCTCTCCTCTTCCAATTTAACCCAATATCGGTCGCCGGCGAAAACGTTCTGACTGAAAAATGGTAACTCATATTTAAGGAAAAAAACCACAAATCTACACTTGTTTTTAACTAATTTTTGAGTATTAAGTCTTGTTTTTGAATGTTTAGCATAAATAAGGCAAAAGCCCTTTGATCTAACTCATATTTAGCAACTAAAAATAAAGATAAATGAAAAAGTAATGACGAGGGATTCTTACTGAATTTCGGTCGATTGCTCGACATTGTCATAGCTTGTTCGATGTCGTCACGGTTTGCTCATCTCCTCCCAATGCTAACCCACAATGGAGATCCTCTTATAGAGCCTCACCAGGATGGTAATTGGCCTCAACATGGTAGTTATCATCCTAGTGGTGTATCACTAATGTCCAGCAATGCTTGGCGTTGCATTTCCTTAGGCCTGAGCTAGTGTAGATCCAACTGGATTCTATCCCGTATCACTCCAATATTGTTACATTCTACCCCCTTAAAAAAAATTTGTCCTTACAATTTAGAAAATACCTGAAGAGATGTAGATACTCCTCTTCTATCTCATACTCAAGCTCCGAAGTACCCTTGATGAATGATGGCTCCAATGAACCTTTATTATTTTCAAAACTCGGTGATACAAAATTTATTCTTTTCTATCTAAGATGGCTATGGGTACCTCTTCATTAGACAAATCTTTACATATGTAAAGCGACTCAGCTCAATAATATGTGAATAATCAGAAACATACTTGCATAACATGGATACATGAAATACATTATATACTCTAATCAACGACGACAACAAGTTCAATTGGTACGTAACATCTCCAACTCATTTCAAGATTTGCTATAGTCCAACATACCTAGGACTCAACTTACCTTTCAATCATATACAAGTTATTCCTCGTACTAGAGAGACTTTTAAAAATACATAATCGCCATAAATAAACCCTAGATCCCGACGTCTCTTATCTGCATAACCCTTTTGTTGGTCTTGAACTACTTTAATCTGTTGAGGAACCAAGTTAATCTTATCTAATGATTGTCGAAGTATCTCTATACCTGTTGTATGTCGTAGTCCAAGGACATCCCAACATAGTGGAGTCCTACATTTTTCTCCTTAAAGAATCTCATAATGCGACATCCTAATGCTCGCTTGGTAACTATTATCATAAGTAAACTCAATAAAGTGCAACTAATTATCCCATTTGTCCTTACTATCGAAAACACATACTCGAAGCATATCGTCTAGAGTTTGAATAGTACGTTTAGCTTGCGCATCAATCTGTGAGGTAAAGGCCGTGCTAAATTGTAATATCGTTTGTAAAGTATCTTCTAAGCTATATAAAAAAGATAGGTAAAATGAAGATCTATATCCGAATTAATGATCTTTGGTACACCATATAACTTAACGATTTAAGCGATATAAATAACAACTAATTTAGATAGTGACATATTCTTCCAAATGGGTATAAATTATGGAACCTTAATAAGTCTGTCGACAATTATCCATATAGCATCGTGCTTCTGTAAGGTGATCTGTAAGGTGACAGAAAGTTAAATAACAAAGTTTATGTTAATATATTATCATTTTCTCTCAAAAATAGGTAATGATCTCAAGGTTTCAGCGAGTCGCTGGTGATCTGTCTTTACCTTCTCACAAGTCATACATCTTATCACAAATTCATCAATGACCTTTTTCATTCTAGACCAAAAATCTCCTTTCGAACTAACTCATCCTTAGACACACATACGCGTCCTTAAAATCGTAAAGAACCATAATCCTCGTGTATCTCATATCCGAGCTAACCTTCACCATGAATCCCATCTAGAATCATCATCAACTTAGGATCATCTCTCTATTGCAAGTACTATCAACGATAGTTCTAGTGTTGCTCACACTAGGATAAAACAATGAGCTACCGTTTCCTTTGCTTTGTTACTAAGGGCATCTACAATTATATTAACTTTTTCGGAGTGACAATTAATCTTACAATCATAATCCTCTAAGAACTCAAGCCATCGCATTTGTCGTATGTTATGATGAGGTTATGTATAGATATACTTTAGGCTCTAATGGTGAGTGAATATCTCAAACTTAATGTTATACAGATAATGTCTTTAAATTTTAAGTGAAAATATGATTGTTGCAAGTTTTAAGTCATGTATTAGATAATTTACCTCATGTTTCTTCAGTTGTTGTGATGTATAAGCTATAACTTTATCTTTTTGCACCAATACATAATCAAGACCTTTATTTAAAGCATCATAGTAAACTCTTGAAGTTTTTGTTACTAACCTTGTGAAACTCTGCTTACACTCAAATATCCACTGAAATCAAGTTTCTTTCTTCGTTAGTCAGGTGAGAGGAGCTACAATCCCACAAAAACCCTTAATAAACCTCTAATAATATCGTGCAAACTCAAGAAAACTGTGTATCTTAGGGACGTTCTTTAGTATTTCCCAATTAACTACAATTATGACCTTAGTGGGATCTAAAGAGAAACCATCCTTAGATATAATATGATGAAGAAAGACACCCTGCTCCAACCACAAATTACACTTAGAGAACGTAACATATAATTATTTTTTTCGTAACAAACTAAGTATGATATGTAGGTGCTTAGCATGCTCCTCCACGCTCTTACATTATATCAAATGATGAACCTATCCAAATAATCTCAAAATACCTGATTCAAAGTCTATGAATGTTGTTGGGGTGTTGGTTAACCCAAAAGGCATCACTAAAAGTTTATAATGCCCATAACGAGACCTAAAACCCATCTTAGGTATATGAGTTTCTCGTATCCTCAACTTATAATATTTATACCGAAGATTAATCTTCGAAAACATGCGAGTTTCCTGCAATTCGTCGAATAAGTCATTAATCTTGAGTAGTGGATGCTTGTTCTTTATAGTCAATCAATTAAGTTATTGATAATCGATACAAAGCTGAAGACAGTCATCTTTCTTTTTTAGGAATAAAACTAATGATCTCCGTGATGAGGTACTTAGTCGAAGAAAGCGTTTCTCTAAGAATTCTTATAATTGAGCCTCCAACTCTCACAACTCTTTAGGAGTCATACGATAGGGTGCTCTAGATATAAGATTAGCACCTAGCTACAAATCAATAGCAAACTCCATCATTCATTTTAGAGGTAATATAGGTAAGTCATCACAAAAAACATTACCTTGTTGACTGTTGTATTTGACCTTGCTTAAAGTTTTTCCTCTCAATGGCAGGCTTTAAGTCTATGTCCCATGCATATGCGTTATAAAGGTGATCACATGGTTTTGTTGACTACTCTAATCATGAGGAGGCCCACTTCTCTCGTGATATTAACTGCCTCTATTAGTTTACTATTGAGTTTGACCTTGTTTACTCCTCTTTGTGCCTTCATGTGAGCTACCAAAACTATGTTCTGTTGGCTTCTTTTTACCATTATAATGTACCATATCTGTCTTTCCATCTTAGTGACTTACGAATCAGATCGAAAAGTCTCGAAAAATACTTATTTGCTCTTGCCTTAGTAATTACCATACCAGACTCAAACTGCGACAACCTTAAGAGCTTGTTCGTATATTCTCTCACTGTGAGATTGTCTTCTTACAACTGATTGAACTGAAGCTTTAGGTGCATCTGATTATTATGAAAAAGAAATGACTGAAAAATGCCTTCATCAATACCTCTTAAGTCCAATGAGTACTACGAGTCCTTTTTTATGCTCTCCACTATTGCTTAGTGTTTTTTTCGAATAAACTATACGCTAGCTACACCCTCCTCTCCTCATTGGTGTTAGCGAGTATTCGAAAAATATTTTCAAGTTTATCAATTCACTCATAAGGTTCCAATAGATCTCAAACTATACCATTAAATTCTTTACACCTATTTTTTGTTAATTGTTGTATTGTTATGGTAGATTCCCTCACAAAGTATTGTAGAAAACTAATCATCTTGCCAAACAATGTTACAACATTTTGACCATATTGTACAAGCGAAATATGTGGTGGTACCATAGGTCCTTGAGGTGTCATTGATGATGTCTCAACTGACGCAGTTGATTCGTAGGATGACATTTACTCATTAACGTCTCACATAACGTTCGAAGTTATGTTTAAGTCGAATTCTCGAGAGTTATATAGATAAATATGATATTATATTTGGATAATTAGCTCATTATTAAATATACTTTAATAACAATAAGCTCTTATACCAAATTGTCACATATACTTTAATATGCCCAAAATGGTTCAGGACTCACCATACCTAAATAAAAAGATTTTGTAAATCGTTTAATACTTATCATACCATATAAAATAAAAGATAGCTTTATTCAACTCCTACTCTGCTCCATGTGCCTTCAAAGTGCTAGTTTTATCACGAACTATAAAATAATAGGGTAAACTTTTACACATAGCTTAATAGGGTGGTTAAATATCTTTAAATAGAATTCATACTAAAACTATGCATAATTTCACAATCATTTCATAACAAATCATAATTTTATTTTTAAATCATGATATCAAATTCATACTCGCACATTCACACATGTATACACACATCATTAATTATGATAATTATAATCCATAATATGTCTTCCCCAAAGTTCACAAGAGTCATCCGGCTCTCCCTTACGTGACCTTGATAACCTTGACGAAGACGATAACCACGCCGACTCTCATGGCAGAGTATCTGGGAATAACCCTGTATTTGCACCAAGCTGAATCGCCCGAGAGACATACAAGTCTCTAGAGACCCCAAACAACCTATACAAGTATAACTCATATATTTACAAATCATTATATTTCAAAAAAAAATTCAATTCATCACATTCACAAATCATGTCTAGATTCACGACTATCCAAATCCATATCCATACAATATTCAAATACCATGTTCATACAACACATGTATATTAAAACATGCTCTTTATCAACCAATGTATAAATACGTTATATTTGAAAAGCATATCAAATAACCCATAGTTGCGAATATCATTTCATAAGCATCAATAAAATATTTATCAATCATATACATTTAAATCTATCTAAAACGAGAAAATCCCTTTTAGTATGGTTCTGCAAAAGAATGCATAACCCCCTATATGAAGGAATGCTAAGATCCAATCTCCAAACTATTGGGCATCTCTTATTACTACCAAATCCTCTAATTTTAATTTCTAAAAAATTATAAATAATTAAAATATAAAATTTATTTAACTATGAATCTAACTTAACAAACTATATATGAATCAAATCTTAAATGACCATAAAATCACCTATAACCCAATCTGGATCTATTTAAGACATGATCTTTATCAACCAATGTATAAATACGTTATATTTGAAAAGCATATCAAATAACCCATAGTTGCGAATATCATTTCATAAGCATCAATAAAATATTTATCAATCACGTACATTTAAATCTATCTAAAACGAGAAAATCACTTTTAGTATGGTTCTGCAAAAGAATGCATAACCCCCTATATGAAGGAACGCTAAGATCCAATCTCCAAACTATTGAGCATCTCTTATTACTACCAAATCCTCTAATTTTAATTTCTAAAAAATTATAAATAATTAAAATATAAAAATTTATTTAACTATGAATCTAACTTAACAAACTATATATGAATCAGATCTTAAATAACCATAAAATCACCTATAACCCAATCTGGATCTATTTAAGCTATGTTAGATCCAAACTGATATTTGGATCCATATTCGATCCAAACTGAGTAACATGGTAGGTAATCTGTGTTACTGTGTCGATATAGAACCTGCAACTATTGACACGGGTCTTATTTCTGACCCAAACCTGACTTATTTTTGACATAGAACTCGACATAAAATTGTTCCTTAACATATGACATGAGGACATGACATGAATCAATGTTGTTTCAAGGCATTTTGGACACGACATGACATAGAAACTAGGACACACCCAAAAAGTGTTGGTTTCATTGATTTTTCGATGTCGATTTTGCAGTTTCCGGGGATAACCAAGGCCGGCGATGGTCCCCAACCGACCTATTGTCTCTCCTCTTCCAATCCAACCCAATATCGGTCTTCGGTGATGACATTGTGGTCGAAAATTCATGGAAAAATGATAACTTGAATTTAAGAAAAAAATCACAAATCTACTCTTGTTTTCAACATATTTTCGAGCATTGATGCTTGTTTTCGAATGTTGAGCATAAATCAAGCAAAAGCCCTTTGATTTAACTCAGATTTAGCAAGTAAAAATAAATAAAAATGGAATAGTAACAATGAGGGATCCTTATCGGATTTCGGTCGGCTGCTCGACATTATCACGGCTTGCTCGACGTCGTCATGGTTTGCTTGTCTCCTCCCGGTGCTGCCCCACAATGGAGGTCCTCTTTTAGAGCCTCACCTTATGGCAGTTACCATCCTCGTGGTCTGTCACCGAGGTCCAGCAATGCCCGGCGTTGCATTTCAACAACGCCCAAATTGGGCGTGGCTATTTCCTTACTTGAGCACTACTTGGATATCATCAATGAAGCTTGTCTTATAATTTAGAAAGACAAGTAGTTTTATAGGTCCCTTCCGCTCCATATCTCCGTTGAAAATCCATAATTCATCATAGGCTTGTATAAGTAGCGCACATCATTAGCTATATTTTCATTGTTCTCGTCACATCATTAGCATTATTTTCATTGTTAATCATCTTTGTTAATTTGTTCTGTAATGGTCTACATTAGTTTTATTAAAATTGTTTTTTTTTCTGGTTTTGGTCAGGTATGTAGCATATTTAGATTAGGTCAAGTTGAAATCTGCGTTGGTTCTTGATATTGTTACGCAAAAGATCTGGTATGCTTTCGAATAATGGTTCCAGATTTTAAATCCTTGTGTGCAATGAATGAGTTCCTATTCGGTCTAACGAGAAGGGATCATTAGTTACAGTGCTAGCGCGAGACCACTCCTAAGAAGGAATACCTCAACTCGTGTGGGACCTCTCTATGATCATCAATAGGACCCGCTAGCGATCCCCTGTCACTTCTTATCTCTTTTGCTCACATGAGACAAAACGTACTCATAGTAATTAAGATGAGCTGCGAGTCCAACAAAAGCTTGGTCTTCAAACTTAAAGAAACCTACAAATTTGTTGTAATATACACACGTAAAAAGTTTATATATACTCTTTCCTATACGAGGGAGCTGATATGAGCTTCACCTGCTTAAGCCCTTCTTCGCAGAATGACAAGCCAATACCGACGGCGAAAAATTCAGCCAATCGTCAGTGCACTGTTCTTTAGGGTCAAAACAATAGAAACACAGAGAGAAGATCGATCTTGCCGGTTGACCCCATATTTTCCTCGAAAGAAGATATCACGTATGTATATATGCTAGCTGTAGTTGCTAAGTCACCTTGTTGGAGAAATTGGGGTTATAGAGATCAATACTGTGAGGCGAGCCAAAGTACATATGCAAAATGAGTGCCTCTATTTACCATCTATCGGTTCGTCGGAACCGTACAAATTAGAACTTCCCCGGCGATGAACCATAGGTACATTGATGGTCAAATTAGGAAAAGGAATCCAACTGGTTCACATATGCATCATCTCTTACTTATTCTCAAAGGACTTGTGTTGGGTTGAGCCTTCAGGATATGGCCGTTTACCGACGGCAATGTAGAGTGAATTGGTCATCTACATGGCGCAAGCTTTATGAGGTGTTGACCAACGCAGGCACTGTTGCAGAAGAATTTCACCATGTTATATTATTTTGCAAGCTGTTAATCACAAGTATAATGGATTTAAGTGCTAAAACTAGTTACTTGACTTAATTAACGTACACCCCAACCATGCACGATACAAAAATAATAATTTTGCCACTTGAAGCCTAAAATATGAGAAGCAATTAAAATTGAATTATATATGATAATATCTATGTTCAAAAGAAAATATAATAAATCAAGATTTAAAAAGAAAAGATGGCATGTTAAATTGCCTGACCTATATAGCTATGTGGGAAAACAAAGTTCCGCATATGGACACGATAGGGTCCCTACCACATTCAAATGAGTCCTGAGCTAGGGCTCCAAGTTTTGTCATCCGTTCCATTTGATTTTCTTGTATGTAATGGTAAATGCCATCCCTTAAAATTCACAAGTGAACTCTTTTTAACATGATTCTGAATGTAGGCCGCTTGATGGTGCAAAACAGACGAACATTACGTAATGGCTGCTACCCCTTCAACATTTCGAAATTCATGGAGCCATCTATTGTTCTCTTGTCCTTTAAATATATCCTGCAACAACCTTCATTCAATTTTATTCTACGGAGACAAACATGAATGTGGTCCGTGGCAATTCATTACCGGAACTGATATCTTGAACACCGCTAAATCGGGCCACTTAAGAATTACCTCTCTCTCTCTCTCTCTCTCGACACACACACACGAGCGCATACTCGTGCTCAAAGCTATGTCTTGGGATGGCTCAAACGGAGGCAGAGCATCCTCAGGCCATTAAAAGTTGTTCAAATGGCTTTGTTGGGATTCTTGTCGATATTGACTAAAGTAATTAAAGTGCATCTAACCGACGAAAAAAGCTGAATTGGTTGTCTTCCCGGTGAACACTATTAGCTTCATTCAGGTGTCGGCATCCCTGTATCTGAATATCTGTGTATAAACAAGCTACGGTCTTCCTCTAAGAAATACGACTAACTAAATATGCTAGCTAGTCGGATTCAGTCAATGAATTCAAATCATGACATTGAACAGTTTGGTCAATAAATAATAATAAATGGCGATCAGTTGTGATCGCAATAAACGACTGCTGAGTTTGCAAAGCTTAATCATCCGTTTTCAAAGTTATCACTTTGGAATTATTAAGGCGCCTATATGGTGAGATCAAAATGCCTGAATTACATTGGCCGCTGTTTGGGCCCAGTATTAATAACGAAATTCCAAACAAGTGTTTCTTACATCTTTTGTCTAACAAGAAATCCCACATTTAAGTTATTCCTGTACGTCCCGGTCCCCAAAGAGCCTAGGTGAAGTTTTAGGCCCTTCTGCGGCTGTTCTCTGCTTCACCATATCTGGCGAACAACAAAATTAAACCTGTTAATAATTTCAACTTCTTCCATTTCAACGCCACGCGTGGTTCGTTCTCTCACTGCCAATGCCGATATTCTGGACGTTGTTTGGTCTGAAAGTGTGTACCTTGTTGTTCGATGATCTTCACTTTCACGTATCTGCATTGGATCGGTGACTGAACAATCACCGCCTTATCCGCTTATACGGTACATCTACGCGCTTACTTCCTCACACTGCAAGCATATCTTAGCGGCGTAGAATGAAAGCCCTGCCTTGAGATTTATAGTCACTCCTAAAGCTCTTCACTAAATTCTCGTTGCACCTAAACCTTCAACTCCCTCCTTAATTTCTGTCTCTCCTTTGTTTGCGCCTTCTAGTGGGCTGGAGCACCCCAACATTAAATTCAGAGGTGTCACTAGCTTTAGACAACTACAAGGTCATTTTAGGGCTAGAATTCATGTGCAAAAGTAAATGGAAACTTCCACCCACTGCAATATGATGGCTATTGTAGATAGTTCGACACGTGTATCGTTCAATTCAAATCTGTCGATGATAAACATGTGTGAGTGTGCTCGGCCCTACAATTGAATAAGGACTTAAAACAGGATGAAGAGATGTTCTTAGTGACTTTATAAGAGATAGCACGAAGAGATGTTCTTAGTGACTTTACAAGAGATAGCATAGGAGGCGCTGGACGAGACGATGCCCCCTTAGATTGACGTTGTACTATAAGAGTTTGTATATATAATGCTCAACGAACTCTCAAGGAAACTGTCCCCTCGTCGAGAGATAAATCATCAAATCGAGTTGGTGCCAGGTGTAAAAGTACCCACTATGTTTTGTATCGTATGAACCCTTCAGAGTTAAAAGAGTTGAGATAGTTGGATGAAATATTTAATTCAAGGATTATTCAACCCTCCAAAGCTCCTTTCGATGCACCAATGTTATTTCAATCAAAACATGACGGATTGAAGAGACTCTACGTAGACTATCGCTTCCTTAACAAAGTGTTGGTGAGAACAAGTATCCGCTACCTCTTATAGCATACTTGTTTGATCAATTGGGATATGCACAAGTGTTTTCAAAGTTGGATCTTTGCTCATGATATTGGAAAGTACGCACTGCGGATGGGGATAAGGCGAAGACGACATGCATCATGGGGTATGGTGCATATGAATTTTTAGTCATGTCATTCGGCTTGACAAATGCCCCTAATAAATAAAAGTTTCTACCCATTCTAGATAACTTCATGGTGGTATATTTGGATGACATCGAAGTGTAAAGTGCCTCTATGCCACAACACATCCATCACCTACGAATGGTATTCAAGGTTTTGTATGACAATGAATTATATGTCAAGTGGGAGATGTTTATTTGGCAAACTTGAGATTGATTTCTTAGGGCAAGTTATTGGTAATGGAAAATTCTCAATGATGTGAAAAAGATTAAGACAATTGAAGAGTGGGATCCTCCAATGAATCTGATATAGCTTTGATCAGTGAACTACTAGAGACGTTTCATCGACGGGTATGATGTTATTGCATCACTTCTCATGACCTTGGTAAAGAAGAGCCAACACTGGGATTGGAATGAAAGATGGTTGCTGTGAACACCCAAAAATTTTGAAAAGATTTTTTTGAATTTCTTCATTTTCAAGAAAAATTGCATTTTTGGGTATTTTAAGGTTTTTCAATAAATACATTTTAAACAAACCCATTTTCACGCCAAAATTTTGTAAGAACCTCAAAATAAGGGTACTTTGAATACTTTAAAAAAAAATCAAATTTTGACAAAAACCAAAAAATGATTGTTCTACCCTCAAGGCCAAATTGGCGAAATCTTGATGTTTCAAATGATTTTCTTTAAAGAAAGGATTGAAAAAGCTAAAATGAGACAATGCGAACCAAACCTTCAAAAAAGTTTGCAAAGTGACCATGTTACAAAATTACAAAAATATTTGAAATTCAAAAAGATCAAGTAAACAAACAAATCCAAAACAAGACCTCAAAAGACTAATTAGATCGAGGATAATCCTACACCCAAAGACCCTACACCCAAGGGTTAAAGTGGTTCGAGACCTTATACCCATCAAAGGGTTAAAGTGGTTAAAAAGGTAGAGGACTAACTCACGAAGTGAAAATAGGTTACTAATGCAAATTGTTACCTGGGGATGGGACTCAACTACACACTAAAGAGGATATTTGAATATTTCAGTAAAATTCATTATTTTTAAATATGTTTTTGAAAGAAATGGTTCTAAAGAAACAAAAGAAAATATTTGAAACAATAAAACAAAATCTTACTTGAAAAGGGACTGGATCAAGCGGAGCAAGATCTCGAGAGGCCAAAGATGGAAACAAAAGAGGTTAGCTTGAAAGAAATGGAATTTTAAAGTACACATCCATGCAGTACAACATTTACAAAAGCAGTTGGATTGAATCAATTCAAATCCAAATTGGTTGCATATGCAACTAGCCCAAACCCAATTCAAGTCAAGATGGGTACATGATAAAACCCAATTCAATTCAAGATGGGCACAAGATCAAGCCCAAAATTAAGCCAAGATAGGCACATGATCAAAGCCCAAAATCAAGCCAAGATGGGCACATGATCAAGCCCAAAATCAAGACCAAATGGGTTGCACATGATCAAACCTAAATCAAGTCAAATGAGCTATTTATGCACCTAATTCTAATCAAGGTAAGGATGAGCTTGACCACAACAAGGAAAATCAAGCTTGACCGAACCAAGGCAAAGTGAACTTGATTCGGTCAAGGTGGACGAACGAAAGCCACGAAGCAAGCCTTGATCAAGTCAAAAGGAGTCAAACCAAGTCACATAAGTGGTCCAACCCCAGCCAACATGAGGCGGTTGTGCCTAGCCAAAGTAGGATATACCTAGCCAAGACGGGTTGCCTCTAATCAAGATGGGTTGCACCAAGGCCGACCATCTACAACATGGGACAGGCTACACCAAGATGGATCGTGGACCAGCTTTGACCAAGACCATGTGACCCCATATGACCCATGTGACTAGCAAAGGAAAGTGGATTGAATCCATTTGGATCAAGCATTAACTAGCTCCAAATCGTGGAAGACTCTATAGAGATACCAAAGCATATTTCTTCTCTAAAGAATTCCCAAGAACTCTATAAATACTAGCCTAGGGTTGGGTTTCAAGGGAGGCAAAATGGAGGCCAATTAGAGAAAAAAATCAGCAAGGGATGGGAGAGAAAAGAAAGGGAGAAGAAAGGGGCATCCAAAGAGGGAGCAACCCAAGGAAGCCGCTGACCAAGAGAGGAGGCTCGTCAAAGATCGTCGGCCAAGTTTTTCCCTTTTCTCCATTTTCCCAATTAAATTCAATTATAATATTTTGGAGCCCTCTTCTCCAATCCATTGTAAAACCAAGAGGAAGTACAGTAAATTCATGTTAAAGGCCATCTCTAAAAAGACCTCTCACTTATTTGATATTTGGTATCTTCTACCTCAATATAAGTCGTATATTATATTTTCTCATTCCCTCTATGCTTAAATATATTATCATGTCTTCTCTCCTTTCTTGATTGTTGTTATTTACCTCTAAATTAATTTAAGAAGACATAAGAGGGATATTAGAAGCCAAGTTTTACATGCAATGATATGAGTATGTAAATCATTCTTATCGTACATTAAATATCCATAAAATTATATAAGGGTGGCAAAGGGTTATGATCGCACATATATCGAAGAGAGTTATCTTTCTCGAGAAAGATATCTCGGGATTTTATATGTAGATGAACTACCTCCCCAAATGAACACAAGTCCTCAACATAAATTTCTTTCAATGATCACTAAAATATTAAGAATCAAATCGGATGCATCATTAGCCTTTACAAAGAAAACTCTGTAAATTTCAGCATCTTGCATAAGTGGTGTTTGATCCTCAAATTTTTCAGCCCTCGTCTATGATCAAAATATTCTTAAATTTGGTCCAAACAATTAACACATATTGGTTAACATCCAGTAAAATTTCAATAATTTTAGATACAAGTAAGTTCAAGATAAAAAATTATTAAGAATCAAACTCAATCCAAGACAGAATCTCTTTGCACAAAAATGCATGTGATAGACCCTTAGTAAAACCATCATAACTTTATACGTAAACACCCAAAAGTTGTAAAAATGGTTTCATTAGAAAACCAATATTCACAGCTTGCTGACAATTTCATAAAAATCAAAGTCCTACATGCAGAGATACAAGTGTTTTATTGAGCCTTTGTTTTTCACTCAAATAGATTATTCTGAACTTCAGAATCACATTAAGTTAGGAACCCTCCCTGACTTAATTCTGATTATCCCAAGAACCAAAAATTTAAATAAAAATTCCAATAAAGATTCATACCTAGGTCATACTTCGGTAAAAATTTTGAGATTTTTGGATCCTTACAAAATAACAAAGAAAATGAAAAACCCCTCTATTGAAAATTGAACAAATTCTATTTTACAAAACACAAACTAGTTTTACCAAGTGAAGGATATCTTGTTTTGGGAAAAATCGTTTTCATTGAAAATTGTTTTGAAAAATCCTGTATCATAAAACACCATTCTTAAGCGTCTAGGTTGACCCTTATGCGCCAGTTCAAGAAGGTCTATGATGTAAGAATCTATTTTTCCACAATAGCCTAATAGTCAGAAAATCACTTTGCAAGTTTTGAGTAAAATTGTTGAAATACTCGCGTACGAATTTTTCAAAAGAAGTTTTAAGTTGATACATGACCGAAAAATTTTGTTTACAGAAACAACGATCACATGAGAGCCACTTCTAAAGTTGTTTAATCATACCAAGCCCTTTGAAGTATAGATGAATGCCTCATATTATGTCTTGGGTGGAATACTTATACAGGAGGGGCACCCCATCGCTTATGAAAGTCACAAGTTGAAAGACTTGCAATGAAGGTACCTTGTACATGACAAAGAAATGACAGCCATAGTCATTGCCTTTGCCTCTGATGCCACTACCTCTTTGGAACACCGTTCATGGTGAAGATGGACAATGTTGCCACAAGTTATTTTCAAACTCAAAAATGCCTGACCGCTAAGTAGGCGAGGTGGCAATAATTTTTGACTCAATTCGACATGACTATAGAGTACAAGCTAGGAAAGTTGAACTCCATTACTGATGCATTATGTCAGAAGTTGAACTTTCTTGTCGCACTTCATGAAGGCACTAGTGATAACGTCTATCAAATTTGGAGCAATCTTCTTGACCACATCCGCGGTGGCTTGGAGAGTGATGATATGAAAAGGTAATTGAAAGCACTAGTAGATGAAGGTAAAAGCAAATGCTTCTAGAAACAAAACGAATTTTTAATGACTAAATGTGGAAGTATCTACGTACTTCACAAAGATAATATAAGAAGGAACATCTTAAGAGAATGCCACGATTCCCCGTGGGTAGGACATCCTAGAATGGAGTGCACGCTCGTTCTGGTGGAGTGAATTTTTTATTGGCCCTAGATGGGATTTGATGTAGAAACTTATGTGCAAGTTTGATTGATTTGTCAGTAGGACAAGATTGATAACCAATGTCCAATAGGTTTATGGGAGCATTTGCGAGTGCCTAAGCGACCGTGAGAAAGTGTATCAATAGACTTTATTATGAATCTTCTGAAGTCTAACAGGTGCTAATCTATCGTCATGATGGTAGGTAGATTCTCTAAGTATGGGATGTTTATGACAACCCCCATGAACTGGACAACTGAGAAGGCTCTAGAATTCTAAAACGTAGTTAAGTATTGGGGACTACCGACCAATATTATTTATCACAGGGATGCATGCTTTACAAGCAATTTTTGACATAAAATCTTTCGTTTACTTGGTTCAGACGAAACGGATGAATGCCGTACTTGAGGATTATCTAATACACTATATGAGATTCAACTAAGAGGACTAGATGGAATGACTTGATATCACTCAATTCTTGTATAACCTGCATCGTAGCGAGTCTATTGGGAAAAGCCCCTTTTAGATGGCCACGAAATAACAATCCCAAACATCACATACTCTAGCAGCACAATATGAAGGCAAGACCCCCATCAAACACGCCTTTTGCACTGATCTATAGGATCAATATGGTATTGCCTACATGCTCCTTCTAAAGGAAGTAAAGTGTATGAAGAAGTGAGTGGACATGAAGAGGCATGTTGTCAAATTTATTATTGGTGACCAAGTCCTTGTGAAGTTGTACCCACAGCAAACGCTAATCTTTCGTAGGCAGCATGTCAGGTTGATCCGTAAGTATGATAGTCTCGATAATATAACTAAAAGGGTAGAAAATTGGGCATACCGACTGGACAATTCATACCACATCCATACTCATCCTATCTTCCATGTAACTTGAAGGCTTATCATGCTCATGTAAAAGATGCAGACCGCAACTAACAAGTGTGGACACTTGCACCACTAAGGACTTCAAGTGCTAAGCAAGTGGAACACATCCTTGACCATATGAAAGACAAGAGAGAACACATCATGCGCTATCTAGTCAAGTAGAAATGATACGACGAAGTGGATGCAAGCTGCGAGAAGAAGCTTACCATACGCCAATTTTCAAAATAGATGTGAGAGTACCATTTATGTGCTAGGTTACCATAGACATCAACGGTTTAGGCAGAGGAGAATATGACCCTCAAACCACAAACCTTAATATGATTGTGTAATCAGACCCCTATGTGGGAACTCCCTAACAACTTCTTGTGCATAGAATAGGACATTGCCTTAATAAAAAAGGCACTCCCTTTGCTTTTGTACTTAGTGTGAGTCATGTATCTGAGTTATAAGTGTATCACGGGCTATGCACCTTTGCTACTATCAATACAATCTCTTTACTTTCTTATTTACTCTTAAGTTTTCTTGTTGTTACTCCAATCGATCCTTCCAATCATCAGTCCTAAGATTTTGTTGAACTATTACAACCTTGGTTAAGGCTTGCTAGGTTATGTAAGCCTTGCACCGATTGTTAGATCAAAGCAGTTGGGTGATTCTAACATCAGGGCGTGACACATAGACAAATTTTGTTTTCTAAGTTGATGGGTTTTAACGAGATGAATAAATTGAAAAATGAAAGGCATGTTTTACTGTATATGTGAAAATTTTACTTCAAGCCTATGTAGAGACTTAATGAAAACTTTTCAACACTACTTTGTTGCGCGAGAGTGCCAACTAGTTTCCAAAACTAGCAAAGTTATAAATCTCACTTGGCGGTTGTAAATAAGCGGAATCTTTTCGCTTTATAACTTCTTCAATCGATGCTGAAAGATTAGCCTAAGCGGTTTGAAGATTTTACATGTGCAGGTGAAGTTTCAAATCCAAGTGAAAAAAATAAGGTTTTGACAAGAACAAACTCGTCCACTTTGTTTTCAAGTTCAAAATCAACAAGTTTTCAAAAATAGAAACTGGTTCTATTTTTTAGAACTTGTTTCCTCAATTTTTTTAAGTAACTTAGATACCTCCAAAATTCATGAAACTTTTACAGGACACAGATTGGAATGTTGAGATTGTAAGACACTTTTTGTTTTAAAATTTGGGACTGGGATGATAAATAATTAAATCGACAAAGTGCCTCTCCTCAAACACTCGGAACAATAGACAGAGTTATGGGATGATTACCCAAATTTAGTGCACTTGATCTTTCTAAAAATATATGGATATTAGCTTTCCAATGAATCAAGTTTCATTGATTTTGGGCAATTATAGACAGAGTTATGGGATGATTACCCAAGCTCTGTTGTAGGAAAACAGGGTTGATAGAACGTTTCTGAAATTTTCCTAATCTTACACAATTTTTAATACATGGTTGCACGGCCCTAAAATTCTTCAAAATTTTGTTACATGTGGGATTATGTGTAGATATAGTATGCAAAATTTCAAAGTGATCGGAGCAGGAGTTTGACATTGAAAAATAAAGCAATCAACATATATAGGGATGCTAAAATGAGATTTTCTGGTTTTTACAACATACATGATGCGAAATAACCCGAATTAAAATGCAACAACACAATGTCCCAAAGTAAATTTGCTGAAGGAAAAGGAATGGAAATATATCTATTAGCTTAAGCATAGAGGAGATTAGAAGATATTGAATGTTTATAACATATAGAGAGGTAGAATCAAGAACACAAACATATAGAGTGTGCAAGAAAGAAATGGAAATTTCAGCGCATTTACTTCTTATTACATCATGGGGGGAGACAAAGCTCCATTAATACAACCCCTTTTGAATTGAATATGAAGAAGAGATGGAGATAAATCAAAGAAGAGGGATACTTACATGAATTTCGAAGGATCGGCTCCCAAATGGTGGCGCATGGCCCTCACCTTACCCTCTTTTCATTCTTTTTTTTTCTCACTTTCACTCTAACTTGATTGGCAGCACTTAGCTTAATTCCTACCCTCTCTTTCCTCTCTAAGATCTTCCCTAGCAGCCCATGACTTTCCAAGATATAGCCCAAGATGCGCCAAAGCTCCAAGGTGTAGCCACTCTCCAACTCTAAGATGTCTAGATGGGATTCACGCCCCCCCCTTGGCCTTTATTTATAGTCTAAGGGGGGGCTCTTCTAAGCCCTTTCTTGGGGCGGGTGATCAAAGACCCAAAACCCAGCCCAAGCTCTTCATGTTCACGTGGATGAGTGGTCTCCCTTGATCAAATATGGACCAGCTCTATGTGGGCTGGTTGTTGGTTCAAACCATATACACCTAGCCATGGTTGGCTAGGTCCTAGACGTCTCCAAGTGCAATCAGCTGCTTCTTCAACTTGATGTTTCCTCCTTTGTTGGCTCGTCCCATTTAATCAAGGCTAGGTAGGAGTGTCATTTGATGTTTAGCCTAAGGATGTAGTATGGACAAGGCTAGAAAAATTTGGTTTGATCAAGTTAAGGCATTTGATTTAAACTAGGTCATGCTTCGTGTTTAACTCAAGTGACTCAAGCTTAGGACTTAGTCAAGTTCAACTAGGTTTCGGTTGGTGAGGCTATCTACTTGACTTGATCTCGGATGAAAAAGCGCCTTGGCTCGACGTGATCCACTTCCTTGTCCCATGGCTTGACTTTCACGAACTCAATCCCGGTTTGAGGCGGGTTCCAACCATCGCTTTGATCTTCGCCAGATTTGCTCGAATCTTCTGGGCCTTATCCTTTAGCTTTAATTTGAACCTCTTTATTTTCATTTTAAGGGAAAAGGTTTTTAAAACAATTCGACTTTCGAAATTGAGAGTGTTTTCAGAAAATTTTATTTAAGGTGTTTACAAATGCCACACTTTGGCATTAATCCAAATTCATTTGGATAATGGCAAAGAATAAAACACTCTTTTTTATTTACTTCCCAAATTATCTTGAGAATATAAATTGCCCTTCATTTCATCAAACCCTTTCCTTGGATCATAGAGGAAGGGATTTTAGCCAAAGGGGACTTGACTCACACTAAGTGTTAGTCCTAACATGATCATGCATGACCGAACTTGGATGTATGAATGGGGTGTGTGATGCAAATGCAGTTTGAGATTTAGAGACTCTTTTATGAAATGGATGAGCTTGAGGAGAAGCCTATAATGGCCGACTGCCCCAAGTAAGACAATCCCATGTCATTTGACATTTTGGGTTTTCAAAATTCGTTTTCAAAGGAAACTCCTTTTAGTTTCTATCAAAAGGACTTCCAATTTTTCATATTTCCCCTCATTAGGGTTTCAATACCCACTACTTAGTAGAGGTTTTGTAGGAAATTTTAGAAAACATTTCAAAATTTCATTTCTCACATAACAAAGTCTAATTCTCAAACAAAATAAAATCCAAATAAGTAGATTCTATTATTACTTTAGGATTTTCATGAATAAACCTTTTTCCATTGGGATAAGTTGTAGGGATTTGGGAAAGAGTCACCACGGTACCTTTTGAAGCGTCTCATGATTTAAGACAAAGAGATGAAAAATGACTCTTTTTGAGCTTTGGCTTTTTCTTTTCCATCAATGGGGAAAACCTCCATTTTTCTTTTTGGAGGATTTTTTGTATTCTCTCTTTTTTCTTTTTTTAATTTAAAGAGAAGACTTCTTTCGGAGAAATTTTTGTATTTCCTCTTTCTATTTGAAAGGAAGACCTCTTTATGGAGGAGTTTTTGTATTATCTTTTTCTTTTGAATTTTGCCAATTTTCCTTTTGGAGAGAAGTAAAATGAGGGAAAAACTTATTCCTTTGGCTACTCGATTCAACCAAGATCATCCCATTTTCTAATAGCATCTACCATTTGAAAATATTTTGCTATTTTGAACTAGGCTTCATTTTATAAGCCACAGATTTTTGAAATGTTACCAAATGATTTTGAAAACTCTACTTTTCATAAAGCATTAATTTCCTCATTTAGGGCCATACAATCAATCTTAATCCTTTTTTCAAGAAGTTCTAAGGAGACCCATTTTAAAAATCTTTTCGAAAAAATTTAGCATAGACCCTAGACATGATATTTTTTCAAATATTGGGCATTTATAGGGTCTACTAAATTTCTGCCCTCAATATCAATCAAACAATATGCATTATTCATGGTTGTTCCCCTTACAACATAGGAACCATCCCACTTGAGCTGTCACTTTCCAAGTGGATGTGGGCCACAATGGTGGATGATTTTCAATACAGGGTCTCTTACTTTGACGAGCTTTCATATGCTTTTCATAATGTTGGGCTATCCTTTGTCGGTATGCATGTGCATGGTCCATGGCATGGAGCCTCTTCTCATCTAATAGATCAAGCTCAACCATTCTAGCATGTTGTAAAGTCTCTATGGGGAGGCCGAGTGCAAGTGATGTATGGAATGAATGTAATTTGGTATGAATGGGGAGGATAGCATTTATACCATAGATCAACTTAAATGGTGTGGCATTTGTGGGTGTTCGGATGGAAGTTCTATAAGCCCATAAGGCTTTATCAAGTTTCTCATGCCATGTCCTACCCTTCTCTAAGGTTTTCTCAATTATGCTTATAAGAGTCTTGTTTGTGGCTTCGACTTAGCCGTTGCCTTGAGGGTAGTAGGGCGATGAGAAGTGTTGAGTTATGCCATAAGTATTACATAACTTTTCCATCTTCTCATTCTTGAAAGGGGCGCCATTATCTGACACTAGATCTCTTGGAACTCCAAATCGAGCCAAGATATTTTTCTTAATGAATGCCACTACATGTTGTCCTTGGACATTAGCAAAGGAGGTAGCTTCAACCCATTTAAAAAAATATTCGGTGGCCCCTAAGATGAACCTATGTCCATTCGATGCCATTGGGGAGATTGGTCCTATGATGTCAAATGCCCACATAGTGAAGGGCCATGGACTTACAATGGAATGCAAAGTGGACGATGGGATATGAATGGCATGTCCATGCACTTGACATTGATGACATTTCCTAACATGATCATGGCAATCTTACTTAAGGGTGGACCAAAAATAACCTGTCGTAAGTATTTTCATGGCCATCATATTTGCATTGACATGGCCTCCACATTCTCCATCGTGGAACTCATGCATTATAGCCCTAGCCTCATCAAGGTCCACACATCTCAACAAGATGCCGGTAAAACTCTTTTTGTAAAGAACCCCTCTAAGAATCACATATCGGGTTGAAATTTTTCAAATAAAAGCTTTATCCTTAGAAGAAGCAAATTCGAGAAATCCTTCATTTTCTAAAAAGTTTTTAATATCTTGAAAACAAGGTTTTCCAATGAGATTTTGGTCATTTTGGTAAATCTCCAAATCACGAGTGGGTAAGTGCAAGATCTCTAAGGATCGAGTTCTCATAGTGGGGTCGACTCTTAGAAATGACCCTAGTGATGAGAGGGCATCTACTATGGTGTTGTCCTCTCTACCTATGTGGTTGAGTGTGCATGACTTGAAGGAATCGACTAATTGAGTAGCCAATTCGTGGTATGGTATGAGTTTTTCATTTTTGACTTGCTAAATTTTTGAAACTTGGTTTATAACAAGCATAAAATCTCCAAAGACTTCAATACATGATGTCCCCAAATTTTTCAAAATTTTTAGGCCTTGTATGAATGCTTCATATTCAGTTATATTATTTGAACATGAAAAACTAGTCGAATGGCAATTGGGATTTCTCCCTTTTCAGGGGACATGAGGATGATTCCCATACCTACCCCTTGTTGATTCTTTGTCCCATCAAAGTACATCTTTCATACTTGATCTTCATTAAAACAATTTGCTAAAACATGTTTTTGAAATTCATTTGCAAAGATGCCTTCATCAGGCATTTCATCAAGTATGGGATACGTATCTTCAAGAGGCAATTCGGCCACATGATCGGCTAGGGCTTATCCCTTAATGGAGTTTTGATGATGAAATTTTAAAACATATTCCATTAGGAGGAGTTGCCATTTACCTAGCCTACCTGTTAGGATAGGTTTTTCAAACAAGTGCTTGATTGAATCAAATTTAGACACTATCCAAATTTCATGATCTAGGAAATAATGTTTAAACTGTTGGCAAGCCCATACCAAGGCCAAGCACGTTTTCTCTATGGCTTGATAATTTCTTTCATATGCCAATAGAGTTTTCAAAATGTAGTAAATAGCATATTCCTTAAGACTATCATCCTCATATTGTGCAAGTAAAGCACCCAATGCATTCTCATGAATGGAAATATAAAGCAATAAAGGTTTTTCTTGCTTTTGAGGTTTTAAAAACGGAGGATTTACCAAATAGATTTTCAATCTTTCAAAAGCTTTTTGGCAATCGGAATCCCATTCAAATTTCATCCATTTTCTTAAAAGCTTATTGAAAGGTTCACATCTTTTTGCTAGGTTGGAGATAAATCTCCTAATTGCTTGGAGTCGACCTTGGAGGCTTCGGATTTGGGTCAAATTGGAGGGTGGAGGCATGTCTATGATGGCTCGACACTTAGAGAGGTTCACTTCTATGCCCCTTTGGCTTACCATGAACCCTAAAAGTTTTTCCGATTCCACTCCAAAAATACATTTTTGAGGGTTTATCTTCGCTTTATAAAGCCTAAGTCTTTCGAAAACTTTTTGCAAAGATTGTATGTGTGTGCATCGGGTTTTTTATTTTACAAAAAGATCATCCATATATACTTCCAAGAGCTCGTGGATTTGATCATGAAAAATGATAGTCATGGCTCTTTGGTATGTGGTACAAGCATTTTTCAAACCAAAAAGGCATGCCCATATAACAGTATGTGCCCCAAGGTGTAGTAAAAGCAGTTTTTGCCTGATTTTTTTGTACTAACCTGATTTGATTATAACCCGAATAACCATCCATAAAAGAAAACATTTCATGATTTGTAGTGCTATCCACTATCAAATCGATGTTTGGAAGAGAAAATTATCTTTTGGAGTGGCTTTGTTCAAATTTCTAAAATCAATACAAATTCGAATTTTCTCATTGGTTTTTCGAACCACAATAATATTTGAAAGTCATTCGGAATAAGCAATGGGTTTTATAAATCCGGCTTTTAAAAGATCTTCTAAACCCTCTTTCACTTGAGAGTGAACATCGGGATGGATTTTCCTAAGCTTTTGCTTAACGGGTTTCGCATTGGGTTATAAGGGTAGATGATGTTCTACGATCTTAGGGTCTAGACCCGGCATGTCTTCATAGGTCCATGCAAATACATCCACATATGAATTCAAAAATGCAATGAATGATGCTTTTTCAAGCTCATGCAAATATGCACCTATTTTAACACACTTTGGGTTAGACTCGCTCCCTAGATTGATTTCTACAAAATCCTCTCCTATGGAATTTGAAGGTTTTTCCAAGTCAAGGATTTTATAAAATTCAAGAAACTCAGAGGCTTGATCTTCCTCATGGATGAGAGGATCTTCCTCCTTGCTTTGATCATTCTCAAGCACTTTAATTTTTAAAGAAGTGTTATGCAAGAGAGTGGAGTTATGAATAATGGACTTAGACAATATTGGTTTGGATATATACATGGTTGGAAGAACTCGAAAATGGGCTTTGTACATGGATAAAATTTTTGGAGTTTTCAAATTTTTTGATTTTTTTTGTCCTTTTCAAAACAAATGCTAGAAGGATGAATGTAAAAGTCTTTCTTTTAAAAATTTTAAGATTTTTCAATTTTTTTAGATTTTTTCAAACAAAGACTAGGAGAATGAACATAAACAACTTTCTTTTTGGAATTTTCAGGTTTTTCAAATGTTTTTGGATTTTGAAAGTTTTCTGAATTCTTTTGGTTTTTCAAATATATAATTTTTTTGGATCTTTCTCTAAAGAGGGATCTTCCATCAAACCTACAAAGAAAATATAATGAATTAGACTCTAAACAAGAGGTCCAAGCTATAGGTTTCGGTGTTAGTGGGTTCTAGGGCACCCTTGACCCAATTGGTCTTAGGTGGTGGCTCATGGGGTATGGATGGGATGTATCCCAATCCATGTCGATTTGGGTTTGGAAGTAGATAGATGAGCTCTAACCAACCTTGGCATTGGGCTCCTAGACCTTGGTATAGTGTATATCCCATGCTCAACATCTTATTCCAAGGCTTCTTAAGTTTAGAAAAAATTTTGTAAAGTGGATGGCCTTGGAATCGAGTGTCATCGATATCATGGTTATACACTCGATTTATTTTAGGTTTGTTGAGGAGATGTAGGTTTGAGATGGTGGAAGAGTTGGATTTCCCTAGGGGTCACACGACACTAGGTTTGGATGGCTTGGGCTTTGACTTGGGTTCCTTTAGGAGATGGACGACCTTGGCCGGGTGTGACTCGATTTCTCCTAGTAGGTGGATGATAGGGGGATGGATCCCAAGTGCAACCATGTGTGCCCCTAGGATTTGATGGTTTGAGTTTATATGGGTGCAAAGGGAGAGCATGTTTGATCCCTTGCACAAAGGAGGAGAGAGGATTCTAAGGGAAAGCATGGTCGGTCCCTTGATTGGTTTATGAAGGTTTAGGGAAATCATGGTCATAGGCTTGGGTTTATGATCTAAACCTAGGCTCAAGGAGACTTGTTTATACGTGGTAGGGTTAGGTGTACCTAGGATGTTGATGCATTCCTTAGGAATAGCCATGTCTACCAAATTTTGAACTTTATTTTGATCTTATTTTTCTTTTTGAAATTCTTTTTCTTGGTGCGAGACATTCGGCGCACCTTGAAAATCCATATTCTTGGGCACATTTTGTGGATATGTGGGTGCATGCGTGTGATTGGATGTATCCAATGAATGATTTATCGATCCTACACTAAGAAGGAGACGATCGAGTAGAGAGTTTATGGGGAATGAGTTTCGGACATACCTTTTTCAAGCTTGTCTACCTTTTCATAGTGAGAGCAAGCATCCTTGCAGGCATCCTGAGGTTGCTCTAGCTCATGCACGACTTTGAGCTCCCGTTGCTTTGTGAGGTCTTGGATTTCATCCTGCACGCCTACGTGTATGCAACACTCATTCTCTTGTGAAGCATGTGAAGTGATGCTCATAGGATTGGAACCCATCGGAACAAATATTTGTGGAAAATTTGGAGTGACTTGAGTGAAGTGATCCTCATGCCCCACTCCGCTTATGTGCCTATAAACATGGACTTCACTTTCAATTTTTGGAATTTCAAATTTTTGTTTTTCAAATGTTTTTGATTTTTGAAGATTTTCTATTTTTTTATCTTTCCAACGTAAAAAACTTTTTTTGGATTTTCGATGGAAAAAGGGGTTCTTGGATGATTGGCAAGGTTAGATGCTTGAATCTCAACACTTGCTACATTTGTAGCCTCATTTCTTTCATCGAATTTTGGGCTCCATTTGGTTTTCTAGGCATGCTTTTTCTCTCTATTTACTTGAGATGAATTTTCATTAGATCAATGTGCCTTGGGCCTCGATTTCTCTTTCAAATTGCCTTGCTCTTTCCCTCAAAAAAGCAATTTTTTCATCGCGAGTTTTAGAGGATTTACTTGAGCTATTGGAAAACCGATTCAGGAAATGTGATGAGGCTTTCCTTGGCTTGTTTTCAAAGAATCCTCTTAACTTGACATTGTTTTTGAAAAACAATTGAACTGTGCACAAAAAATGGATTACACACCAAGGATTTTTGAAAAGTGAATTTAGAAACAATACCAAATCAATCAATCCTCAAAGACTCAAGTCCCACCACGTATGTCAATTCTGTAGATGTGAAAATTTCACTCCAAGCCTATATAGAGAGTTGATGAAAACTTTCAACACTACTTTATTGCGCGAGCGTGCCAACTAGTTTCCCAAACTAGCAAAGTTATAAATTTGATTTGGCGATTGTGGCTAAGCGGAATCTTTTCGCTTTAGACCTTCATGAACCGATGCTGAAGGGTCAGCCTAAGCGGTTTGAGGATTTCAAATGTACAGGTGAAGTTTCAAATGCAAGTGAAAAAAATAAGGTGTTCATAAGAGCAAACTCGTACACTTTGTTTTCAAGTTCAAAATCAGTAAGTTCTCAAAAACAAAAACTGATTATGTTTTTTAGAGCTTGTTTCCCAAATTTTTTAAAGTAACTTAAATACCTCCACAATTCATGAAACTTTTAGAGGACATAGACTGGAATGTGGAAATTCTAAGACACTTTTTGTTTTAAAATTTGGGACTAGGATAATGCATAATTAAATCGACAAAGTGTCTCTCCTTAGACACTCGGGACTATTCTATCACAGAAATATAGAGACCCAAAGATTAGTCTATATATTGGTGCTTAAAGCTCTAAATTTAGTACACTTGATCTTGATGGAAAGCTATGGATATCAGATTTCTAATAAATCAAGTTTCACCGATTTTGGACAACTACAGACAGAGTTATGGGATGATTACCTAGTCTCTGTTGTAGGAAAATAGGGTTGACAAAAAGTTTTTAAAATTTTCCTGATCTTACTCAATTTTTAATATGTGTTTCTACGGTCCTAAAATTCTTCAAAATTTTGTTACAAGTGGGCTTGTGTGTGTAGATACAGTGTACAAAATTTTAGAATGACCAGAAGAGGAGTTTGGCAATGAAAAATAAAACAATCAATATATGCAGGGATGTTGAAATCAGATTTTCTAGTTTTAACAACATACGTGATGCAAACTCACCCGAATTAAAATGCAACAACACAATGTCCCAAAGTAAATTTATTGAAGGGAAAGGAATGAAAATATATCTATTAGCTTAAGCATAGAGGGGATTAGAAGATATAGAATATTTATAACATATAGAGAGGTTGAATAAAGAACACAAGCATATAGAGTGCGCAAGGAAGAAATGGAAATTTCAGCACATCTACTTCTTATTACATCATGGGGGGAGACAAAGCTCGATTAATACAACCCCTTTTGAATTGAATATGAAGATGAGATGGAGATGAATCAAAGAAGAGTGATACTTATACGGATTCCCAAGGATCAACTTCTAAATGGTGGTGAACAACCTCACCTTACCCTCTTTTCACTCTCTCTTTTTCTCACTTTCACTCTAACTTGATTGGCAGCACTTAGCCTAATTCCTACCCTCTTTTTCCTCTCTAAGACCTTCCCTAGCAGCCCACGACTTCCCAAGATGCAGCCCAAGATGTGCCAAAGCTCCAAGGTGCAGCCACTCTCTAACTCCAAGATGTCTAGATGGGATTCACGCCCCCCCTTTGGCATCTATTTAGGCCAAGGGGGGGCTCTTCTAGGCCCTTCCTTGGGGTGGGTGATCTAAGACCCAAAACCCAGCCTAAGGTCTTCATGTTCAAGTGGATGAGTGGTCCCCCTTGGTCAAATATGGACCAGCTCTATGTGGGCTGGTTGTTGGTTCAAACCATATACACCTAGCCATGGTTGGCTAGGTCCTAGACGTCTCCAAGTGCAATCAGTTGCTTCTTCAACTTGATGTGTCCTCCTTTGTTGGCTCATCCCATTTAATCAAGGCTACGTAGGAGTGTCATTTGATGTTTAGCCCAAGGATGTACGGTGGACAAGGCTAGGAAAATTCGGTTTGGTCAAGTTAAGGCATTTGATTTAAACTAGGTCATGCTTCATGTTTAACTCAAGTGACTTAAGCTTAGGACTTAGTCAAGTTTAACTAGGTTTAGCTTGGCAAGGCTATCTACTTGACTTGATCTCCGATGAAGAAGCGCCTTGACTAGACGTGATCCACTTCCTTGTCCCACGGCTTGACTTTCGCGAACTCTATCCTGGTTTGAGGCGGGTTCCAACCGTCACTTTAATCTTCACCAGATTTGCTCGAATATTCTGGGCCTTATCCTTTAACTTTAATTTGAACCTCTTTAAAATCTTTATTTTAAAGATTCAAAAAATTTCATTTTAAAGCAAAAGGTTTTTAAAACAATTCGGCTTTCGAAATTGGGAGTTTTTTCAGAAAATTTTATTTAGGGTGTTTACACTTACCTTCACACTCTTTCTGATTGCCGAAAGAGTCTTGGCTTCTTGTTCAATGAAGAAAATAATTTTAATTCCGCCACCATTTCAGTTTATGCCCTTGCTGGTGGAGAGACAAATGCAAAAGAAAAGTGAGAGAGATCAGTGGGCTTCTATTAGAGCAGCAAACTAGAGAGAGATACCCGAGGCACGGAGTTCGCCTCTTGTTTAGGTTAAGTGAAACCAGTTATTCGGTTTGTTTGGTTTTAGATTTATGAAAACTGAAACCAAATTCAATACTTAATTATATTAAAAATTAAAACTGAAACAGAATCGGAAATTTTTGTTCTTCTTGACTCTGTCATTTCGTTATGATTGAATAATGCTGACCCCAGTAGCCCACCCTCTTAAAGCGTTGTTAACCCTTTTAGCTTTATTTAGGTTCTTTTTTTCCCCTTTTTGGTTAGGCTGTAGAATAAGAGCCCTTACGTTTATGGGAGAGAAGACGTTTTGGCACTAGAATAAGAGCCCTTGGGTTTATTAAACCTCGCAAGATTCTTTGACCAACCAGGTAACTCATGCCCTAAATACCCTATCTGGCTGGCATCCATCACCGAATGACCTCTACCTGAACCTACAGCACCACTGCTGCTGCCAAACACGTTCTTAAACACCCAGCTGACCCTTGATGTTCGACTCCTGTTCGCCTTTGACCTCTTCTCCATCATCACCCGCCACCCTGTATTCTTTGTTTCAAGCATAGACATATTTTGTTTTCTACGTATAGCTTGGTTGTTAGGTTTCAATGAGATGAATAAATTGAAAAATGGAAGGCATGTCTTATCTTCACGCTCTTTTATATATCGAAAGAGTGTTGGCCTAGTGTTCAATGAAAAAAGAAGCTTAACTAGGTCACCATACTTGCCGGAGGAGAGACAAATACAAATGAAAAGAGAGATCAGCGGGCTTGACTCGGTCATTCAGTTACGATGGAATAACGCTGACTCCTATATATATATACATATATATATATACATATACATATACATATAGATACATATATACATATATATATATAGATACATATACATATACATATCCATATATATACATATACATACATATAAATATACATATATATATATATATATATATATATATATATATATATATATATATATATATATATATATATATATATATATATATATATATATATATATATATATATACTATGGATATATATGCCGTATATAAAGCGTTATTAACGCTTTTGGCTTTGTTTAGATTTTCTTTTTTTGCCTTTTGGTTAGGCTTTAGAATACTGGAGTTGGATATGGAGCCGTTTCCCTCTTGATGCCGTGCAATGAGCGGAGCCCACCTTCTTAAAGCGTTATTAACGCTTTTGGCTTTGTTTAGATTTTCTTTTTTTGCCTTTTGGTTAGGCTTTAGAATAAGAGCGCTTACGTTTATGGGAGAGAGGACCTTTTGGCACTTCGAAATGATGGAAACGCCCTTCAATGGGTGATCTATTTGCTCTCCATGGCCCTAGGAGCCGCCTTAAGATCCGTTCCGTATTTTGAGGCCTAACCTACGCTACGCCGCTTATTACTAACTGTTTCATTAGCCATCCTGGGAAACACGAACCTTTCTCCCATGCCACCACAATGACAATGCGTGGGGAGATTAATCAAAAACTCAAGATTCCCATCTCAAACAAAAGAACAAGCTGCCGTATGCTTTTTCTTCATTTGGAGAAGGTCCTAACTTTCCCTTGGTATCGAGAACTACTCAGTTTTCAAATGGCATGATCATTTTGATTCAGAAGAATGTGGCGAGTGTATCTCAGTTGTATGTTGTCGTGAATGACAAGATAGATCAGTATGGATTTTGATGGGTGTTGACTTCCCTTCAGATACCATAACCAAAATGAAAGGTTTTGAGATAGAAAAGGAATATCTTATTGAGAGTTATTACGACGAAACATAGAAATCTTAGAGAATATAACTGAGGCTATCAAGAAGTATAATTAAAAGCATTCTCTATATTTATAGAGTGATCGAGATAATTGTAGAAGAGTCTTATCGTTTTTTCTGGGAGGTGGGGAGTGGGGCGTTGGTTTCAAAGCATTTCTTTGCTTTAATTCATTCCTCCATCCTCCACTCACTTTCATGGTTTTAATCATGACTACGACCTCACATCTTTATCATTTCTTCACTGTTTCAAAGTTTCTCGGGTTTCACCATGACCGATCTGGTCATAACACTCGTATTTTCATTTTAAAACTTCGGGAAAATGGAAAATAAAAGAAGCAATATACATGTATCTAAATAAGCCAAATGCGAGTTAATAAGGCTCTAGGAGGGTGGGCTTCGGGATCCCCTCAATGCACCGCATCACCTCAAAAAATTAAAAGAAAAAGGAAGGCTAGATTTTAGGCGATGGTGGCTTTCACAGAAATAGCTGTACCCGACCGTGACAAAGCACAATCTTCAGTGTCAAATACGAGAATCTATTCTTTTACTTTTGGAAAGGCAGAGACGAGCTTGCAATATTGTATTGAAGCCATTAATGCGATTTTTACGACTCACTCCCGTCCTTGGGTCATGAATGAACGCCACACGATTTAAAACATCCCCTTTGTTCTTTCCACCACGCGCTCGCTCATGGCTCTTCTTTTTCGTTCTCGACGGCAATACCACCATGGCTGATCACTGTCCTTTTAGCATTCAAATGGATGAGAGCAGTTAGAAAGCTAAGCTCAGTGACAGCTATGAGAATTTACTTTGCATTTAAGGGATTATTACATCAATTGCCACTTAAATGCTATAATAAGGGACAGTCAATGCGGGTTCCCGACAGGGTCTCAAACAATTCACGTATCTCAAACGAATATTCTTAGTTGGAATCCTGTGTGTTCAGCGTCATATCTACATCAAATTAATACTTCGGTCTGTTGCATAATTTTGCTGCAGGTGGGTAAATCTAGGAGTCAAAGTCCTGGGACAAGACCCAAGCACGCAAAATTGACCCATGATTTACAATCAGAAGGGGAACAGGTGGGTTTTGGATGCTCCAGCAAGATGGAAATCACCGATGAAAACCATATACAGCCGCGGCCATCAGCGACTCGACCTGGCTGAGACATCAGGAGGCCAAGTCGCATCTGGTCCATTCACCTGTGCATTTGGTTAAAGCCTTTGAAGTTTTGAATTCGGAACCAATAATCTTTAAATCAACTTGTGTCCTGCTCCGTATTCGTGTCCTATGTTTCTCTCCTTGTAGACATGGCCAGCCCTGAATAAAAAAAAACAGTGATTCCAACCGGGACTAGTAACTAACCAAACCAGAACCGAGCTGTGGACCTCCTCATGCGGGTCGGGCTCCACTTCATACTGCCGGTTTGGCTATTGTTTGTTACTTTCCTTTTTTCAATTTTTATGTATTTCATGGCTTTTAGAGCTGGAATTGGAACCACCGGTTGGTCCTAGTTTCATTCTGGTTCAGATCCATACATGATTCGGGTTGGTTGTGAATTGGAACTGATCCAGATTAAATCCGCATCTTGTGTATAAATCTCGACAGGCTCTTGTAATACATGATTATGGGTTTTCAGCTATTTTAGAGACATACGAAGTTTATGTTGCATGCGGTATGAATGGTTGTGTTCTTCCTTATCTAACTATAATATTGTATTATTTCTATGATTGCTTAATGATTAAACAAGGTAATTTGGATCACGTGGGAAGTACTCTTGAGACATAAGAAGGAAGGTGGGTTAGGCTTTAAACATCTTAAAGCCTTAAATTTAGCACTAATTGCAAAGCGCTTGATAAAAGGAGGTAATTCTTTCTTCTATCAGGTTTTCACGAGCAAGTATTTTCCACATGCCACATTCATGGAAGCCCCGACCAATCATGGGCGTGGTGAAGCGTCTTAGACGGAAGAAGAATCATTGAGCAAGGATTATGCTGTTGAGTGGACGATGGACGCCAAATACGTATAATGAATGATCCGTGGTTGCCCAGTTGATATCTTTTTTAGGTGACACCTGATCAAGTAGTGGACAATCGGTCATCATGGTATAAGCTGCTACAACAGGATGGGAATTGGAACAGAGAAGCAGTGAGACGATCCTTTCTTCCTGAGGCAACGGAGCAACTTTTGAAGATCTTTCCCACTGGAGGAGCAGATCAACCTGAATGGTGTTAACTGCACCAGAGTACCAAACAACTTCCGGGTATGACGTTGCTTACCAGCTCCTACACCCGGTGGATCCTGGAGTAGCATAACAAACGTCTTCAAATCAGTTCTGGCTTACAGTTTGGAAATTAAGAGCTCAGTTAAGATACTTATATGAAGGTAATGCATGAAAGCCCCAACCCCGTGGTGCTCTGCCCGCAAGGTAATTCAGTTGATGAATCAGTATCATATTGTCTTCTGGTATGTCCTTTTGCAGCACAGATATGGAGATAGATCAGTTTATAATACGGGTCGACCCTTACAAACTTCACATAATTCCAAGAATGATGGAGGCAACTGGTGAATGGAATAAAAAATAGTAATGGTTGGAACAGGATATTTTAGCTCTTTATCGAATTACCATGTGGAGAATATGGTGTGAAAGGGATGAAAAAGTTTATAAAGGCAGGCGTCGGGATCCTGAAGAGGACTGGAAATTTGGCAAGGAAACTAGCAGATGAATTCTTTGTTTGTTAATTTACCTGTTCCCTTATATGTTTAATTCCTTAACAGCATCTTGAATTGTTCCTTGGGAGATCCCCTCCTGAAAACTTTTGTTGCTCGATTGGAGCCATTGCATCGTAATATCTCATTGTACTAATGAAATATCTGTCTTTGGTGTTAAAAGGAAAAAGGATAATCTAGTTTGAACAAACTGTGTTCAAATGGTAAGACTTGGATGTTGGAGCGCTTCGAAGCAGGCGGATCTTCGTTTTCTTTATATTGACTTGCTAGAGATAGTTTTGTCTGACATTTAAGTATGCATATATTGTCAAATGTGCTGACTTATTGCTATTAACTTGTTAAATGATTTAGAAGGATCATGTTTTGTTTGGACGAGTTGTTTTGTAACTAGTAAATTCTAACCGTTAGTTTAGGTCCTTAATTTGTTCTACATAGCAAGCAACGTTAGACATACGGCGACCATTTACGGAGCAAGTATTTAGATTCAAGCATATAAAGGAAAGCCAAAGGGAAAAGGACCCCCAACATAACCAAAAAAAGGAACACGCTGCAATTTGTCCACCGTTACAACTACGAATTACAGATGCAGTTGACGGTTAGTATCAGAGGAAAATGGTTTCAATAGAAAATACGACAGAAGGAAACTTCGAGTGACTGTTGCATGAATGACCGGCATAGACTTTTGCATTGAGTAGTTTGCACAAACAATTAATACATCATACATATAATCCCTGTGTTCTACATTTGATGCCTAAACCTCATTTAAATGAGAGAACTTATCCACTCCGACCTTAAGAATGTAATATTCAAAAGTAAACAACGATGCCTAATGAAAAGGACCTGAATTTCATGGACATTAAACTTCTGTAAGTTCGGGACTATCAGCATTCAAGTTTTTAGCACAGGATATGAGCCCAATCAAACACAATTGAGGAGAAATTTTTTATGGTACCACGAATGCAGATAAGGACGATCCAAAAGAGGAAGCCTTGTACGTGACTTGTATGAGCATCACTAATAACATTCTCCACGAGACTGCTAGTGAACTTTTAGCAATGAAAGCATAAAACACATTAGAAGATATGTACTCTTCAAAACTACTCACAAATCGGTTGTATCTGAAGAAGTAATACAATCTAAGGATCAGTGAAGGTACACCCATCAAGAATCATCTTGACAAATTTAATTTAATCAATATGGATATAAATAATATCCCCGTCTAGTATAGGAAAAGGCTTAGTATTTGTTGTTGTTGTTGTATGGATATGAATAATATACCAAGATTTAAAATGAGATTGAGGCTTTCAGCTTATTATGTTGGCACCCACTCTAGTGTTGGGTTGTGCAGTAACACTCGGGCGTTACTGCACAATGGTTGTGAATCAACGCCTCACCGAGGAAGGTAACGGCTATTAAGGCTGGTTACCAGCTTGGCCAAGCCATATAAGTGGTAGAAGGGGGTGACCTGCTGGGGAGAGGCCTCGGGAGCAGCCGCATGAGCCGGAAAACGTGAAGAGTCGTCGGAATCCGGTAAGAAAATCCCCAATTTTGTTTTTGTCAAATTTCTCATTTTTAGTTACTAAAACCGAGTTAAATCCTAGGGCTTTTGTTTGCTTCATGCTAAACATTCGAAAACAAACCTTAATAAGTGAAAATTGCCTCAAAACAAGCGTAGATTTATTAAATTTTTCTCAAATCCGAGTTACTATTTTTCATGAGTTTTTCGGCCAAAATGACATCACCGGTGACCATTGATGGGTTGGGTTGGAAGAGAAAGGGTAGGCGATCAGTTGAGGATCATTGCCGAAAATCGACGAAATCGACGCCGAAAAACCATGAGAACCGCCCCTTTTCGGCGTGTCCCTGGTTTTCGTGTTGTGTCAGACACGACGTGTCATGTCCGTAATGTAATGAGCCTACACTGATTCGTGTTGTGTCCTCCTATCACATGTTAAGAACCAGTTTTGTGTCAAAATAGGTTCCGTGTCAGGTTCTATATCGGAAACAGGTCAAGTTTGGGTTGTGTCTTGAAATGGATTTTTGGGTTAGAAACAGAACTCATGTCTATAGTTACAGGTTCTGTGTTGACACAATGACACAAGCTACCTACTGTGACACTCAATTTGGATCAGATATGGATCTAGGTATCAGTTTGAATCTCGGATAGCATAAACGGATCCAGATTGAGTTTTGGGTGATTTTAGGGTTGTTTGGGATCCGATTTGGATACGATTTATTGTGTTAGATCCATAGTTAAATAAATTTTAATATTTAATTATTTAAAGATTAAAATTAGAGGATTTTATGGTGATAAGAGTGACCTAGTGGCTTGGGTACTAGATCTTAGCGCTCCTTCAAGTAGGAGGTTATGCATTCTTTTACAGAACCATGCTAGAAGTGATTTTACTTGTTTTAGATATATTTAAATATGCATAATTGATAAATGTTTTATTAATGTTTATGAAATGTTATTTACAATTATGGGTTATTTGATATGCTTTTCAAATAGAACATGTTTATTACATTGATTGATAAAGAGCATGTTTTGATATGCATGTGTTGTATGAACATGATATTTAAATATTGTTTAAATGTTGTATGGATATAGATTTGATTTTGGATATTCGTGGATCTATATATGATTTGTCAATGTGATAAACTATAATTGGTTTTAGAAATGTAATGATGTGTAAATATACGAGTCGTACTTGTGTGGGTTATGTAGGGTCTTTAGAGACTTATAGGTCCCTCGAGCGATCCGGCTTAGGGCGAATACAGGGTGTGTTCTCGGGCACTCTGTCGTGAGAGTCGGTGTGGTTACCGTCATGGACGGGATTACCGAGGTCACGTTAGGGAGGGTCGGACGACTCTTGTGACCTTGGGGCCAGACATAATATGGGTTATAATTATCGTAACTAATGATATGTGTGTTAGTGTGTGCATATGAATTTGAGATCATGATTTAAAGATAATTGTGCTTTGCTATGAAATGATTGTGAAATTATGCATGCTTTTAGTATGATTTCTGTTTAAAG
The DNA here is from genome assembly GCA_036023115.1 of Brasenia schreberi. Lineage (NCBI taxonomy): Eukaryota > Viridiplantae > Streptophyta > Magnoliopsida > Nymphaeales > Cabombaceae > Brasenia > Brasenia schreberi. The sequence goes on from JAYKKT010000072.1 coordinate 180,500, forward strand.
ATGTTTAACCTCCCTACTGAGTTGTGTATAGGAGATCACCCAATTATTTTAAAGCTCATCCTCAAGTTAGCACTTCGAAGGCACACGGAGCAGAGTAGGAGTTTGATAGAGCTGCATTTTTATTTTAGATGGTATGATAAGTGTTAAACGATTTATAAAATCTTGTTATTCGGGGTTATTGTTAGGTGGGGACTGCACCATTTTGGACGTGTTGTTTAGAACTTCGATATGAATATTTATTTCAATTAGATATTTCATTGAGTTTGAATTAAATTAATATTGTATTTGGTCACTGCTTACCATCACGTTCGAGCGAGAAGCGGCAACGTGGCATCGGCTTGGGTCGGGTCATAGTCGCGACCCAAGCGGGTGTGACACCCACCATGTCTTCTAAGAGATTTTTGATACTCATGGAAAAGGCAAAATTTTTCTCAAGAATGTTACCAAACTAAAACCAAAAGCATTGAAGAAAACTTTTAAGAAAAAGAGATAAAATAAACAAAGAGAGTTTGGTAGGCAGGAGAAGAAAACAAAAGTGTAAGGATAAAGTGGTCAATCTCAGCAACCCAGCACAGAAAAGATTGAACTGGACATCCAACTGTTATCTGTGTAAAGGTTGCGGGAATAAGACCATAACGACCATCACAAGCCGAAATTGTCGATCAATTATGATATTTATCCGTAACCGATCAGATAAGGGCTTGAGGAAAGAAAAACCCAATAGAAAATCTGAGGGGTTAAGGAGTAGGAGTTGCTTTATAAATAAAGAGGTAGCGCAAAGATCAAGTACACACTATATATGAATGAAACCCTCTTAGGCAAATTCTACTTTGAGGAAACCTTGAAAAACCATATTATACATACTTGTTCACATACAGAGAAGATCCGTTGTTGCATACATAGAGCGAGGATACACCGAGCTATTATAGAGGACACCAAAAAAACAACCATAAGTGTCATCACTAGTATCAGAGTTTGGTTTGTCCCTGTAAACTACAAAATAAGGTACGCTTAATTAAAAAGAAAGAAAAATAGATGAGGAAGAAGACTCCCTATTACAAACAAGAGTCATCCCTTAGTCGAGATAAGGCAAAGGCGGCACGAGTCGGCCCAAGTAGAGACAGGGCACAGGCGGTAAGAAACGGCCAAAGTCGAGACAGGATAGAAAGTGGCAAGATTCAACCAAAGTCGAGACATGGCAGAAGACGCCAACAGCTGGCCCAAGTGGAGACAGGATAGAAGGTAGGCAAGAGCCAACATAGGAAAGAAAGCAGAAATAAGAGAACCAGAAAACCACTCAATGAAAACCTGACAAAAGAGCCAGAAGAAAAGAGGAAATAGAGCCGATTGGATGCTAGCCAAAGGCAACCGTAGGCCAGTTAGAAGAGAAGAGAAACCAGAGACGGTCGTAGGCTAACCTGGAAGTAGAGGAGGAGAGGTGGTTGGCCACCCCCTTTCCCGCTTCTCTCTCTCTCTCTTCTCGTGTAAAACTCTCTCTCTCTCCTCTGCTTTTAAAGCGTTTAGAAAACCGCTTGACGGTTTCAGAAAATCGAAGACAGAAACCAACAGTTTTCCAAAAAAACGCCTCGGTAGTGGACTGAAAAGTCCATTCTACCCTAACCATTTTTTTGAAATTTAAAACTGTCACTAGATAAAATTACCAAAATATCCATATTTTCATCCTTATTTGGGTGAAAAATTTGTTTTGTACTCTAATAGTTTATAAAAATTACAAAAAACTGAGAGATTAAATTACTTTTCTGCCCTTACCGGTTAAACATATTACAATACTATCATTGTATCAAAAGACAGATCTATCCCTATCTTTTGTAAAAATTAAAGATTCAAACCGAGAGAAAAATTATGCATTTACCCCCGATCAGTAACGAATTTTCAGAAATACCAAACATCGATTTTACTATTTTGTCCTTAGTCCTTTTGGAAAATTACAAAACCGGATAAATAGATAAAATTACTGTTTTACCCCCTGTGTTTTGGGAAATTATAAGAGTGAGGAATTTTTTGAGAAAATTAAAGATTTATCTCAGTTTGATTTTATATTATAAATGAGTTATTTTTAGCGCATTATTTGGTTATTGTGCATAGTGTTAATTAGAATTATGTTATTTGTGATTTATTGCTTAGTGAATGTTTTCTTTTTAGACCGTCCATTTGTTAATATTACCAAACACGGAAAAATGAACTAAGGAATATATGTGTCGAAACTAGGAAAGAAGAAAAAATTAAATAGTGTAAACTTTAAAATATGAAAGAGAAGAATATTGCTCGCTCTAACACTTAAAGGTGTAGAGTATGTTTTAAAAAAAACAGTGTGTCCGATGCAACAAAGCAACAAATAGAAATGTATAAGACATTTCTTAAAGATGACAGAATAGCAAAAACTATCATGTTTACGTAAATGGAGGATGACCTGATTAAGGTCTTCGAGGAATTCGAGAACGCGAAAGAGTTGTTTGACTCTATAACAACTAAATCTAATACAACTGTCAAACTACATGCTCAGTTGTTACTAAAAAAATATAACTCTTACAAAATGAAGGAAGGGGATAATGTAGTAAAACATGTAAACCACGTACTCGTAATGGCAAGAAACCTAATTGTGGCAAAATCAGTCATCTTGAAACCGATACAGATATCGATCATATTAAACAGTCTTCTCCCGTCATGGAACATGGTCATCACTGTCCTTAGACTAGGGCTCGAAATCAAACTTTTTGAATATTGTTGAACCTAGTAATTGAGTAAGAACACACGAGTAAAAAGAAAAAAGAAAAATTGCTAATAGCATAAGATAGATAAGGTCTAACTCTAAACTCAACTAAAGAAGAAAATATTTTTAATTAAATCAAGTTTGTTCATTCACAGCCCAAAGTAGTGCCGGTGGGGGGTGGGTGATACGTATTACTTGACTCGATTGCCTAATCTTCTTTGTTGAAAAAAGCATCCAGCGCGTTAGCAGCACGCTTGGGGGGGAGTTCGACTTTTCACGGCCTCCTCTTGTAGCAAAAGAAAAAAAGCAAAAGTCTGCCTTGCGTCGTTCGATGCTGACTCGGTGAAGAGAGAAAACAATCGGCTGCCGGCCCATTGATTGGAGATGAATAGGTCCAAATTTGCGCAGTGTAGCTTCATATTTTATAAGTTGGACCGCAACTCCGTAGATTTTTGACTTGGTGCTTCTCATGGCTGGTTCTCGGTAGCTACTGCTATGGTCGATCGCCTAGCTCATTGATCAAATGCATCTGGAAGACCCTGCTTTACGTAACATTGAAAGGGAATTTGCAGTGGTATTCCGATGGTGAAGGATGTCAGCGTCTGCAGGTAGATAGAGAGGCTCATTTTATGGTAAAAGGCAGGCACTGAACCAGGTTGCTTGAGAGGCTCGAATGAACATAGCTTGATTCCGTGAAGTCGCGACTACAACTAACGCAACGCCATTTATGTGATTGATGCCCACCAGACCCAGCTCCTAGTCGCGTCACTCCAGCTTCCGTGAACAGCGGCACTTACTTCGTAGGGTCATTTTCGCCATTCATTGAGGACCGTGTGAATCTGACGCTTTCTAAGGCGAGAAACGCGGTTGGACATAGCGGGCGGGCGGGGGGACGGCGAGGAGGAAATAAGCAGAAAATGTATGAAAACCAACCAACCTACTCTATAAATCCTCATGGGTACGAGAAGAAGAAAATATAAAGGCAGAGTAACACGAAGAGGAGGAAGAAAAAGAACCCTCTGAGCAAGTTTCTGAGAAGAAGAAAAAAAAGGAGAAGTAGAAATTCTTGATCGAAATGCAGGCTGCAATAAGTTCGTTCAAAGGCTATGACAGGGTGAGCCAGGAGCAGGAGAGGTTCCGCCAAAGAAGGAGAACCAGAAAGCGGATCGCCATCATCACCATATCCTCCCTCGTTCTCATTCTCATCATCGTTGGGGCCGTCGTCGCTTCCCGTGGCCTCGGAAAGGATAAGTCTGACTGGCCACCGACATCGAGGACACCAATGAGCCGTCCGGACACCATCAAGGCGCTGTGTAACGTTACAAGGTACCCGAACTCCTGCATCTCCAGTCTCTCTTCTGTTGCCGATTCTGGATCTACAGATCCGCAGCAGCTCTTCCGCGTCTCGCTCCAGGTAGCCCTCCGCGAGCTCTCCAACATCTCGGGCCTGCCAGAAAAGTTCGCTGCCACCGTCAAAGACGAGAGGGTGAAGCAGGCGCTCAATGACTGTCGGGACATGATCAGTGACGCCATGGACGAGCTCAACAGCACTGTCCTCATCACTCCATTGGTAAACTACTTTGACCAATTCCTCGCTCGCTTTAATTATATCAGATTTCTCAACACATTTCTTGGAACTGAAACTAGGAAATTATTCATTATTGAGGTCTTAACGCCAGTAACAATTCTTTTATGTGACCTTCACGGGCACGGCGCCACAGTTTTGCCAATCAATGACATGACGTCGCGTTAGATTGAGAAGAGTCTCCGGCTTGTTTTACTTGACGGACTCTCTCTCTCTCTCTCAAAGAATTGATGGCCTTCGATGAGAGTATTATTGTTGTTCCTTGCTTTAGAACGTTATTATTGTCGTCTCGCCGGACTTACAAATCTGTTTCAGCATTTTGGTAACATCAGTGTCTAGTCCCTCCTTCCAGCCCTGCACTGCAAATGTGAAAATGATTAGTGGGAGCCGACTTAGCTCCTACCCCATCTCATCTCAATCAGATCATTGTAGTTTTGATTGGAGTAGAATCCATTACAGCTTAATATATTTTTACTGTTTACCTTTCGGTTCTACCGTACAAGTTTCAAGGGCACCCAATGTGCGTTAATACGAAGAAAATCGGCCTTTCTTTCCCTTCAAATTACTCATTCAAAAGTTTATTTCCACACAAAGCCATCTAAACAATCATACCAAACGCCCTGCATAGTTTTTTGTGATAAAATCTGTCGCCGATTGTTTTCCGACTTGTATCCGTTACTTGGCGACTACATCTTGACTTGGAAATTAGATGTACATAGGTTGAGTCGCTAATCGACACCCGTGACTTTTGGCTTGGAGCAGCAAAGTTTCACGCTTACAGAGAAACATCCAACCGATGTATAACTTCCATAAAGATGAGACAAACTTATTTATTTTCACATTATCTAATTCATTCTGCCCAGAATTCATATAACCGGCCGAAAATCGGCCTTTCAGATATTGTTATTAATGGTATCATTGCTCGTCTTGTAAATCAGAAGTCTGGATATTTACCAGCGACCGAGGTGGACGACCTGAAGACTTGGCTCAGCTCGGTCCTCAGCAACCTGGAGTCATGCCTAGATGGGTTTGATAACACGACAGGTGGGTTCAGAGAAAGGCTGGAGTCAGCACTCGTTAACTCGACCATGTTCACCAGCAACAGCCTAGCTATGGTCAACAAGGTTCTCACCATCCTGCAGGGCGTCAAAACCCCACTTAACCGCCGGCTGCTGGGCTTGCCTTCATCACGGGGTAGTAGTAGTAGTGACTTCCCATCGTGGGTAAAGTCAAAAGACAGGAAGCTGCTTCAGGACGTCTCGGACGGTACCAAGGCCGATATCGTGGTCTCCCTGGACGGGTCTCCAGGCACCGTAAACTCCCTAAAGAAGGCCATCGACATGGCGCCAATCAAGAGCACCAAGAGATTCGTCATATTTGTCAAGAAAGGGAAATACGTCGAGAACGTCATCATCGATAAGAAGAAGCAGAACGTGATGCTCATCGGCGAGGGCATGGACAAGACCATCATCTCTGGCAATCTCAATGTCAAAGATGGGATGCGAACATTCTCATCTGCCACTTTCGGTAAGCTAGCTGTTTAAAGAGTGTAGGCTAGAATTAGCATGTACAGCAAATTAAATTGACCATCGAGTTGTAAGTATCTGATTTTCTCGAGCAGCTGTGACGGGAAGCTCGTTCATAGCTAGAGACATCGGATTCGAGAACACGGCGGGTGCCATCAAGGAGCAAGCAGTGGCAGTGCGGGTGGGCTCGGATCGTTCGGTATTCTACCGGTGTAGGTTCGACGGCTACCAGGACACACTGTACGCCCACTCCAACCGGCAATTCTACAAGGATTGCACCATTTCTGGCACCATCGACTTCATCTTCGGTAATGCGGCTGTGGTGTTCCAGAGCTGCACCATCCTAGCAAGGCAGCCCTTGAACAACCAGAAAAACACCATCACGGCCCAGGGAAGGACTGACCCCAACCAGAACACGGGAATATCTATTCATGCCTCTCAGATTCTCCCCCAAGGAAACGCTGTCACATCACCAACGTATCTAGGCAGGCCGTGGAAGCCATACTGCCTGACCGTGATCATGAGGACTCAGATAGGGGGCTTTGTGAACGGTGCGGGTTGGATGTCATGGGACGGATCTAACAACCCGCCGGCTGACACCATCTTCTACGGGGAGTATCAAAACACAGGTCCAGGATCCGGAACGGAAAACAGAGTGAAATGGAAGGGATACTATCCGGCCATCAGTGACTCTGTGGCTGGGAGGTACACTGTTCAATCCTTCATCGGAGGGAATGAGTGGATTGCAAGCACCGGAACTACCTACTCATTGGGTTTATAGACATCTGAAACCAGACAGGGAGCGGGGAAGGGATCTACACACTTCTCTGCTGCTATTTTATTCTGCCTCCACGAATTTGTTCGTTGGTTATCCCATGTGAAATTTGTTTATACAACAATACACGATAGCAATTTGAATAAAACTAATAGATCGCTGTTGTGGCCTCGAAATTGCTTCTCCTCTATTTGATTACGGTTTCATTTTCTTGAAACTGGATGGAGACCAAAAAACCAGAACCAGTCCAGGACCGGACCATTCCAACCCTTGAGGACATCTATCAACGTGTTGTTCTTAGAAATACGATACGCGAGCAGGAAAGAAAACTGTGTCGAAGGCGACAAAGACATAAAAGAAAGCCCCAAGTATCCAACCAAATAGGTTAAAGCATTATGGCCAAGTTGAAATGTTGCATTAGTGCCATATTAGAGGTGGTTGCACACGAGTGGGAAACTATTTCCAATGGAGATAACAATCGATTGCTCAACAGAGGAACCCTCATTGTTGAAGATTGTAAAGGCAATCTCTCTCTAGTTGTAAGTGGCTTCTTCCATATGTAAAAGAGGGATTATGTGCAAGTTAAAAGAAACATCGATCCATTCAAACATCTACAAATTAATTTCAGTTACTTTATGTATTTTTCTAATCGCTTTCCTTTGCTTTTACTTATTTACCACCTTTTTCACTGCTTTATAGCACTAGTGATAATTGCTCTTCCTTTGCTCTCTTTCCAATCAACTTTGTCCAACTCGTTGTTGATCAACAATTGCTTAGGATTATGTTTGTACACCTTTGGTGTGCCCACACATCCCCGTAAGGCCGTGTTATGTAAGTTAGTGATTGCGTGCTAACAAAGTGTGGGTGAGAGGGACAAAAAGTGACAAGTGATGCCTATTTGGTCCAGGTCATTCATGTTCTAATGGTAAATTAAGTAATGAAAAAGACAAGAAAGAAGAATTGTATAATGATCCCATCTTGATGAACTTACTCATCATTGTTTGTCAAGGCAAATGCACATGAAGTAATGATCCCCGTTGATAAAACTTGCTTTTCCTTAACTACAAGTGTTATACATGCATGAGATTGATGTCATGTGGTCGCTTCTTGTATGGATATGAACATAAGCGTCATAAGTATAGTCAAATGCTAACTCTAATCAAATACTAATATATTAAATATCCATAAATCTAAATAATTCATTCCAAAATAGTGAAGTCCTATCAGACACAAACCCCAAAACATAACTAAATTTATGTCCAAAAATCAATCTCTAATCTAACTCATATAATCTTAATGAGCACTCTCGAGCTAACAATTATTGAGCACCATGCGCTCGAAAAGTGTTATCTTCAAGATAAATTATAAAATGATAGGGTGAGCTCTGGCCTATAGCTCAATAGAAAAGTTATACATCTTTTAGTAGAATTCATTCCACAAACATACAAGTTTCATAAACATTTCATAATGAAACAATATTCATATTTGAATTAATGTTTTCAAACCCTTACACTTGTACCCACACATAGAAATTACGATAGTTATAGCTTATATTTTGCTTATAGCCATAGGAGTCATTGGCCCTCCCTTATACAACCTTGGTCACCTGTCCACAATGGTCGAACCACGTTGACTCTCATGCTAGAGTGCTCGGGACCTTAAGTCTCTAGAGACCCACACAAACTATACAAATATTGCTTATGTATTCACATATCATTATGTTTTAAAATAAATTATATCTTATCACATTCACAAACTCGTATTGGAATCCACATATATCCAAATCCATATCCATACAATATTCAAATACCATTTTCATATCAATACATGGATATCAATACATGCTTTTTATCAATCAAGTCATAAACAAGTTTACCTCAAAAGCGTATCAAATAACCCATAATTTCAAACGTCACTTAAGAACTATCAATAAAACATTTAACAACCATGCACGTTTAAATTCATCCAAAATACGAAAAATAACTTCTAGCATGGTTTTATAAAAGAGTGCATAACCTCTTATCTGAAGGAGCACTAATTTTCGGTGGTTCTTCTTCAACTTATCGGCTCACCGAAGTCACCTTAATGTTGCCAATGATAGCAATCCTTTAAAGGGTTTTCATAAATGGTAATCTTCCCTAACCATGGCAGTCGCCATTTGTGGTGGCCTGCCACTACATTCTACCAACGCCCAAATCAGGCATTGTTCTTCTTTTTGCTTAGGCGGGTCTGGATCCATATCGTTTCAACTGTTACAAAAAGAGATTATGATGTATAGATATTACATGACCATTCATTACTTGATATAACTTTTGAATCTTTATGTTCTAAACATTATAATGTTTGGACTAAGGATACAATCTTCTTTGCTACATGTACCGTAAGTCAATTTTTTGAACTCATCAATTTGAAGTTGTGAACTTTCTTTTAAATGAGGATCTAAAATGTGGTTTATTCATGATTATATGTTGGCATTATTCCCTTCTAAAACAAGTACAGCATTTGGTAGGATGTGTTTTTCTTTGATCTAGCTCACCTCCACAACCACTATGATTGGTGTCACCCTCTTTTATGACAAATATTTCACCCCACTCCCCCCTCTCTCCATTTTGTTTACTGAAAATTGTTTGCAATATTCTATATCACTCTTTTGCTTTTCTAGCAGAATCTTCTTTCTTGTAAAATTGAATTTGTATTTCCTAACATTACAAGTTAGTTTACACTTTAGAGTGATTTTCAGCACTTTATAAGTTAATTTTTTGTAATGTCAGTTTAGAAGGAGATTATATAGTTTTCTTTAGTAGTGGGTGATTTTAGGCTATTTAAGTAGTTCATGGATAATGTATTTAATAATTGTATAATAGCTACACAAAGCTAGTTTTAAGTGAAATATGTTATACAGAGTGCTTGTGGAGAAACTCAACGCTACAAGTTCTTTCTTCATGTGATTTTAGTTTTTGGATGCCTTTTTATCTTAATTTTCTGTCATTCTATCAAACAAGAAAGGAAAAGTCATGAAAAAGGTCTAGCAAAACTAGTTTAAAGGAGAAAAGAAGATAAAGGAAAGATTTTGCTAAAGGAGAAGAATTTGTATTTGTGAGAAATATATGGTTTCTGGATCTTTTGTGCAACTATTTGTACCATGCTTTGATGGTAATTATGATTAATAGGCCATTTTTGTGAAAATGTTATTAAGGTCCATGGGATGGTGGATTCTTAGTATTTCTAGTGTGGGTAGAATCAGTAGTAAGATGCTCTTCTTCTAATAGATGCTCAAAATGGAAAAATGAGAAATACAAGTTCAAAGACCTCCAACCAAACCATTATCTCCTTCTATTGATTGTTTGATCTTGGAGACTATTTTTTTAAAATGCCTCCAAGCAAATACCATTTGATGAAAAAGATATATTTGGGAACAATGAAGACAAACAAGGCACAAGTACTACAAGCACTTTGCGATGAATTTCAAACTCTACAAATGAAGATGGATGAATGAATTTTAAGTTCCTTCTCGAGAATTGTGACAATCATAAATAAGAGACAGATTCATTGTGAGGGGTCGTCACTGTTGTTGAGAAGATTCTTCACTCTATTATAGTATTTGTGGACCAATATCTCCATTTTCTAATGGAGCCAAAAGAATATAATTACTTTAGATGAAAATTTTGGGTCTATATTTTGCAAGAAAATACTGAAGCTATTGAATATTTTAGAAACCATAAAGCACTTGTTGAAAAAGATATGAGTAACTCAATACAGGCTCTCTCTCTTTTTCTAGTGAAAGAACCTCACTATTATAAATATGGCATGGGATATTTTCTTAACAAGCAGTAACATGGAAAAAAGTTTTAGCATAAAGCAGTCCATTGGAGTACACGTATTTAAGATAGAAGCGCTACACTTGTTCAAAACATGCCTGTTGAGAAAGCATAGAGTGGATGAGAAGTAGCGATAGATCATTTTAGAACTTTTACGTGTATTTTGTATGCCTATGTCCCTAGATAGAAAGAAGAAGTCAGTTGACAAGGGGGTGTAATATGTATTCCTTAGTTTTAGTGATCAATCAAAAACTTATAAATTTTACTATCAGAAAATTCACATCAATTGAGATTCAAGTTTTCGTAATGACAAGAAATTTTTTGGGTAAGACGACCCATAACAAATTTTAATGAAGAAGATGATGATAAGGAAACCAATAGGACTCAGCAATAGCTTGTTCCAGCTATTAGTGTATGACGAATGGATTGAACTAAGCACCTAGTGGCTGATATGGTCGTAGGCGTGCTACTTCTCAAGGGGAAAAGTTGGTAATGTTCTGAATTAGTCTTCCTCAGTCTCACTTGTCCACAATACACCATTTTCTGCTGCCTTTAAGTTTTAAACGATGTTGACAAAAGCTTTTGGGATAGTGATGGAAAAACTTGTGACAATTTTGTACTGTCAGATGAGTAAAATTTAATTTTCTGTTTGCCTTCAACTTGAGGCCCATACGAAGATGAGGTATCGTTCTCTGTTCATCTATTTATTTGATTTAAGTAAGATGATTAACTTCAAAGACTAATCACCTTACTAAATATAAGTATACAAAGTTTCGTGCCAACCCATTAGTTGTAAACGAGGGATTGATGGTCATAAATAAGCTAATCAATAGGCCAAATGTTGTATATATGCAAAAGATTTTTAACAAGTGTGTGTGTCTGTGAGAATAGCATCACTGTGCTCTCAACTTTTTGTTCTATAACTCTAATGTTACGAAGTCATTCCTTCCATTCCATTATTTCCCCGTGCATGATTCCTCATTTTCGTGTGGGTTGTTGTCCCTCTTTTATCTATGTATGTTCTTTTATAATATTCATGAAAAGGGAAAGAGAAGCATTAGCTAATGCGTGCCACTAATACACACACCTCCTTTTGAACTCACGATCGTGATAAAAGCTGCCTTGAAATGCTTTACCCACCCACTCATGTCCCAACGTGGAAACGGGTTGTGGGTGTGAGCACAGCGAACCCATCGCCAGCTGATTATATGTTGTTCTAGCCACCACCTCCTCATCCTCATCGCCAGCTGATCAGCTTAATCATGGAACTTTTCTTCTAATAATTTGATACACAAGTATGAATTACATTGCATCTAACTTTGTAGAGTCATGATGCACTGAAGCCTCATTCTAAGCGTACACCTAAATAATACAAGTTCCACTAACAAGATGCTTCTTTCACTTGGCATGATCAGTCTCATGGAACCCATTTAAGTTCAAAACAACTGTATGTAACTTACTCTTAGTTGGATCTCAGGCAATGTTTGGCTTCGGTTGAAACAGCATATGAATGAATGAAAATGGATATGTAATTGTTTTTGGGAATTCGTAAGCTGACTCGTACGTGGATGACAAGTTGATCAATCATTAGAATCATAAGTCCTCTTAAAAGCCTACTGAATTTAGATTAGAACTTTTCTGGTATATTTTTGATGGATCCGATATTCATTAACCGGCTCTGATGGACTCACAATCAGCTAATTATGTTTGTCAAATTGGGTACCATTTCTCTCAAACTAAGAAAGAAAAATAGAATGACCAATCCAACTGCTTGTTCTTTCTCAATGATTAATCAGCATGCTACAAGACACTATTGAATCTCGACACAACCGTTGCCCGCTAGAAGCCAAGCTGCCCAGGAACAGAATATATGGCTGTGCCCCCCTCGTTGCCAATTATACTAACCGAGAGGCCCACGAACTGCGTTCTCTCTCTCTCTCTCTCTCTCTCTCTCTCTCTCTCTCTCTCTCTCTCTCTCTCTCTCTCTCTCTCTCTCTCTCTCTCTCTCTCTCTCTCTCTCTCTCTCTCTCTCTCTCTCTCTCTCTTTCTCTCTATAACGAGCTAGTTAGTTGTAGGAGGTAAAAGGCAGCCAGTCAACTTGATAATTAACGATGCCTACACGACGGTGCACAGCTACCGCAGATTATTGTCCCTGTTGGTCCTTTCATTCGTCATCTGCGCAACCTGTGCATTCCTCCAGTTGGAGGTGAAACACAGCAGCTGGATTTGATATCAAAAAATGTTGCAGTACCCTTCACTATGATGTTTGTAACACCACAGTGCGATCCGCGCCACAAAGCCAGACCGCTGACATTTATCAGCTTACCGAGATTGCCATAAAGTTGACAATTGCACAAGGCATGCAGATCAGTTCCAACATATCATCCTTGTTAGATGCGAATTACTTGCCTAGCTATGCTGAACAGCGCTTGAGGGACTGCGATGATATGTACAACGATACCGTCAGTTCAGAGATCGTTCCGCCATCTCAACCTGCTTGTTAGCGCAGCAATGACGCAATCTACCACTTGCGAGGATGGTTTCAGCGACAGAGATGGATACAAATCACCAATCAGAGAGAACAATCATTACTTCTTCGTGTTGTGTAGCAATGTCCAGGCAATTAACGCTCTTCTGGTGTAGTCATTGGTATTCGTCTTATGGTCTCTGGCCGCTTTCGCTTTGATGTTAAGTTGATGATGATGTTTCGGTACATTCTATAGTGTAGCATTACTATATAGGGCTATTTGGATCGAGGATATCTCATCTTATTCAGCAGCCTAATTGGTCTTTAATTATTGGTGGTTAGAAGTGGTGGCACACACACAAGTATTACTCGCTTCAGTTGTGTGAGCATGCCGTCATGATTATGATCTGAGAAACTGTAGGCAATGAGATGCAACATGGGCCAGTTTAAAAGCATAAGATATAATGAATGTTATTCGAAGTCCCAGTAGCAGCATCTTCTTCATCCTCTCTCTCTCTGTCTCTCCACAAATTACTTGATATCTGAATTTTATTAATTTTATCACCATGGTGGCATCATGTTTATCCTTCAGCAGAAGAAGGGAGAGAGCCGCGCTAGCATCATAAACATCCACCGGTCACCACATCGAAAGTTCATCCTGTCCTTATAGAAGTTAAATAACTTATTAAATTTTAAAATCCTTAATTAACTGGTTGACCACCATATAGAGTTATTTTCTTCTTCTAAAATCAAGATCACATAGCCCAAAAAGCGTACGTGGAAGAATGTAGTATTCAGTGATGATACAAAAGGTTGATTTGATTGTGACGGGCGCGCGTCAAGAAGCTAACTGCAGAAACGCAAGTTTGTCTGACGGCACCAGAAAGAAGTACACACGTCTTTTCACAAGTTTTTCCCACCCACATTCAAGGAAAATATAACACCTCCCAAACTATTCGAGAAACCGATTACACGATCAAGCAGTGATAAAATATGCTAGCTAGTGTGGAAGGCGCATAATTACTCAAGATAGAGATGCAGGTGGCAATCCCAAGCAATATTATTACATTAAAAAGATAATTCAAGTAGCTTAAGCTCCACCTAATAAAGATTATGGGAATGTGATGAGCTGCACATCAAATTGGACGAGTTATAAGATTATGGGGAACTCAGTTGATCTGACATCAGAATGAATCAGAAATCAAATTGATTTGATAGATGTCGATGTGGTTATGATTTTCAGGCATAGATCGTTCAACTACCAAAGGCCACGGTTGTGGTAGTGGCACACTTTAAAAGGCGATCACCCATGTTCTTTTTTTTTGTTCCTAACCCCCATGAGACTATTTATTGTTGCATTGCATCACCGTCCAAACTTATGCTTAGCTTTTTTTAGCCCGAGTATAAACCATGGGCTTATTATATTAGTCCTCGCGGTTTTAACAGTCGGATGGTGAAATTGTTCTGGAGGAGGCTTCCATAGAAATGAAGTAGGGATGAATATTTCACCGAAACAGTACTAAGTATTCAAGAATTCAGATAACAGAAGCCAAAGCCTAATCTAAAGGCTCTATTCATTATAATTCCAGAAAATTACCTGTCTGTTAACTATGCAATTATGAATTATTTATCAACATAAAACATATATATCTCCTCGCTCTTTAGATCACATGCTGACTTAGGACACCAAAGCAACTTCGATCCTACATAAACTGAGAAACCGATACATTCCAGCCATATAAGTTCAATTACAGATCGATATTCAGATTCAACTCACACAGCTAACCAAGGCGTTTTGGATAACCGACTCATTATCCAAAACTGGGTTTGCTTTTGAAGTCAGATGTTTAAGAGTCTTAGTATTTTGATTTAATTATATAATCTGTGATCATCAGGATCGTCGTTAAATAAGGGTTTGCATTTTACAATTCAATTGGGATTAGGAAGTTCCTTTACTTTATTAGCTCGAAAATTATTTAGTTTAGTTTAATTATTTGTCTTCCTTCTTTTCCCTCTTCTTATTATCGTGGAAAGCCCGTTCATCACAAGCCTTTTGTCACGCCATCAGCATCCACCTTCCGCAATCCGTCAGCCCTCATCATCAATCAGTCTTGGTCCAGACCTAACCCACCGCACTCTGCCCAACCACCACCTTCACTAAACCCAAATTTGTTTAAACTTGAACAGACCAAGCCGAGTCAAAATGAACCCGGTAGACTTGGTTGACCAGAACCTATTCTGTTTCACCGAGTACTCAAACCTTGTTTAAACCCTATATATCGATCATATACATATCATTGCTTGCTAGTACTTTCCAACAACACTATACTTTAATGACTAGAATCTTCCGCTGTCACAGTCTTCCTAGCTACCTCGGTGTCACCCAGTTGACAGCCTTTGATCCGACTTGAAAAAAATTCACATAAAAAAAACCATGCCCAATATAATATTTTAATGTCATGGAAATCGCCAAGTGATCCTATACAATTATTAATAGACCCAAACATATACACGGTTGGCAAAAACTGTAGAAATACATGCATAATAAATCAATATGCAACAAATGTAAACATATTTCAATCATCAACAACAGTCACAGATCCAAAGTAAGTCATAAACAAATCATATGAAAAACAAAAGTAGAAGCAATAATCAAAAGAAGAACTTATCTATAAGAGTCACTCTTACGGACTTGCCTTATATAAATCAGTATCCCGCTATAAATATGTACGGGTACCTACACCTTCCTCCCAAGATAAAATGCACACACAATTCAAAAGACACATACCTAGCTTCGAGTCAACCTCGACCATGCCTCAGTCACCTATAGCTAGAGGGAAGGACAACTAAGAGAAATCACACTACAGGAATACCATGAGTAGAGGGGAGCAGAGAACAAACGCGGGAGGAGAGAGAGTGCTCAGAAGTAAGTTTTTGATTAGGGAGCTCTAATCTCTTATTTATAGACTATGTATTGGATCACGGATCGTGGATCTAATCCAAACAATATATCTCTCCTTCCCGTAATCGTTTCTATGCGTAAGCACTCTTAATTGTTAGATCAAAAGATTTTCGTGCAAAAAGATACCATCAAAGACAATTACTAAACCCATACTCAATCTGATGTGCACACATACATATGGTCTAGCATCACCTCCCCAAGCTCTTTGAACTAACTTTCATGAACTACCAACTATATAAAAGGACATGTGAGTTTGTCTCATTCTTCAATATGGGACTAAACTTTATCTCCTCTTTGTCATCACATGCACAAGTCCCTCACATGTGACTTTTTACACTTTAGGATTTTCACATATATTAATGATATATCAATTGAATATTTGGGATATGAATATGAATTAAATGTTATTAATGTATATGTGTTTAATAAACCCAACAATCCCTCACAAAATCCTGAAGTGTAAAAGTGTCCTCCCAAACCAACTATCATACTATACTTTAAGTAATACTACGTTCCAATTTGAACTGTTACCTAAGTTATCCAATATTACCCTTATATAAACTCGGTGAACATACGTCTTGAACTTGAACCTTGAGTATAAAGGTGTCTATTGGTAACAACAAAATAAAAACCTATGACGTAATTTGTAGGGGTAACGTATTAATGGTCATGTATCCATATCCTGTATCATGATTAACTCTAGGGAACAACTCAATTCCCTTATTGTGGTCTCACAATGTCAATCGCTTAGATGGACATCTCCAATGATGTATTGTTAGCATCCTATCCTAGTACTCGATCCTATTCAAAGAATAATCTCTTAATAAACTTATAGTCATGATACTTTAGCTTCACAATAGACAACCACACAAATACTAAAAGTATCACATAATACAAAGTGTCATTCTATTCACACAACACTTCGTTACTATTACATTGAACCTACTTCATGAGATCTCCACTCTGTTAGGTTGGGTTATCACTGCTTGTAAATAAATTATGGGTTTTAGTATCATCTCCAACTTTAATTTCTCAACTAAGACCATTGATAGACGCTAAGTCAAATGATCAGTTGTATTATCTTTAGAACTAACAAAATCTACAACCTTTATCATATCAAACACTAGAGCCCTTAGAGACTTGAGTCTGAGTTAGATGTATTTCGTTTGCTTTTGATTGTACTTCGAACTACTGATCTTAGCAATTATAGTCATGATATCACAGTGCACTAAAATTGTAAGAAACAGTTTTTTTACCATAGATAAACTAGACATGAGTCTCTTAAGCCATTCAACTTCCAATTCAGTCTCATTCAAAGCACATATTTCAGCCTCAAAGGTTGAATGAGCCAAAATAATTTATTTTTTAGATTTCAAAGTGTCAGTATAACCACTCACAAAAAACACATATCCAATGACCCATTACTCCTAGAGTTCTTTGCTATCTAAGTAGCATCACTAAATCCTTCATTAATAAAAGGATATTTACTCTAATGTAGTCTAAGAAAAATTGTTTCCTTCACATAGCGAAATACTTTGTTTAGAGCTTTTCATTGGATTTTATATATACAATTGGAGTATCTATTAAACTTACACACAATAAATGCAATACTTGATTATACACAGTTAGTTAGATACATCAAACTATTGATAATCTAATAATATCGTAGTTGAGATATAGAAATACCACTTTCATTCTTATACAAAGCCTTAGATGAATCGTATGGGGTATTGACAGATCTATGGTTTATATATCTAAATCTTCTAAAACTTTCTCAATATAGTAAGACTCAGAGATTACTATACCATTAGCAGACTTTGTGATTTTAAGCTCGAAAATTATATAAGTTTCACTCATATCCTTCATCTCAAACTTAGTATATAAGAATGACTTAGTCTCATTTACTATTCTCATATCTGAACCAAATAATAATATATTATCTATGTAAAGGTAAAGAATGATGAAAATATTATTAACTGACTTTCTGTATACACACTTATCATAATCATTAGAAATAAAGCCAAAAGATGATTATATAATCAAACTTTTCATACCATTATTTAGAGACTTGTTTCAAACCATATAATGATTTAACAAGCTTACACACCTTATACTCATTCTCATGAGCCACAAATCCCTCTAGTTGATCTATATAAATTTCTAAATAGAGATCACCATGAAGAAAAACAGTTTTTACATCTATCTAATAGATTGTGAGGTCATATAAAGAGGTCAGTGCTATAACCATTTGGATGGTAATCATCCAAAAAACTGGATAATAGGTATCAAAGTAATATATTCCTATCTTATGTGTATCATTTGGCAACTAACCTTATTTTATTATCAAAGTAATATATTCCTATCTTATGTGTATCATTTGGCAACTAACCTTATTTTATACTTGTTGATTATTCTGTTTCTATTATGTTTCTTCTTAAAAATCTACTTTCAACCCATAGTAGAACAATGAGGAGGCAAATCCATCAATTCTCAATTATCATTGGAGATAATTGATTAGATTTCATCGTTAACAACTTCCTTTCAAAACTTAACCTTGGGTGAGGTCATAGCCTGCCGAAAGGTGATAAGACATCCTCAACATTGGAAGTAACAAAGTCACTTCTAAAGTCTTTTGATATTTTAGGTTATTTACTTCTCCTTGGTTTACTAATTTTCTCAGGGTCATTTGGTTTAGAAACAACACAATCTGAGCGACTCCCATATTTATCATCCTTTCCACGTGATAAAAAATAAAGCAAGTAGTAGGGTCAGAATTTGTAAAAGATATACTTTGGAGAACTCAAGTCTTCATGAAAAATACATTCTCAAAGAATATAACATTATGAAGCTCAACTATTGTATTAACAGTTATATTAAAAACATCAGATCTAATGATCAAGGATCTGTATGCATATATTGTCTCCATATAATACATAAATATAGTGTCCACTGTTTTAGGTACCAAGATTATTTCTCTTGTGTTTAGGAAAGAGTATTTTCTCAAAACATCCATACACTTTGAAATATTTAAGACTAGTCTTTTAACCCTTTCAAAGCTCAAAGAGGTTATTTTTCTTATGCTTATGGAGAATTATATTCAGAATATAGCAAGCCGTATTCAAAACTTTCTCACATGTAGGTAGGTAACCCAAAACTTTGAAGTAAAATATTAATCATATCACACAACGTTTTGTTCTTCTATTTAGCTATCTCATTATACCGAGGAGTCTACAAATCAATAACCTCATACACAATATCATTGTTTTGACTGTATAATTGAAAAAAGTTTAAGGTATATTCTCCTCCCCTATCAGACCTTAATTGTTTAAGTATCTTGCCTATTTGAGTTTGTATTTCATTTCTAAATATTTGAGACTTTTATAAAGTTTCATCTTTACTTTTAAGCAAGTAAATATAGCAGTATCTACTGCAATCATTAACAAACATGATAAAATATATTTTGCTATCCCTTTTAGTCATTCTATTAAATTCACAAATATTAGTGTGCACTAAATCCAAAATCTTGAATTTTCTTTAACCGTATGAAAAGGTTTTCTATGTTGCTTCACTTGCATACATATATTACAATTGTGTTTTCTATTTATGATAGTCTTAGGAATAAGATTTAAATTCATCATTCTTTTCATATAATCAAAGTTTACATGACCCAACCTAACATGTCATATATTAAATGATTCAACATTTTACAAACAAGAAGATGATGAAACAAAATTAGAGATTTTACTAACATTAAAATTCATACAGAAATCAACAATTAGTTCTACATGAATTTTAAACAAATCCTCTACATCACACAAATAGCATTTCCCAAAGAAATACCTTATACTAAGTCATGTAATGTTGACTTTATTATATTTGCAAGCTAACCATAATCTCTCCCTAACTAAAGCGGGACTATTGAGAATATTTCGGTGAATCGTTAGAATGTATCTAACTAACTAAACAATTAGAACATTTTTCAAAAGAAACTTTAAGTCCACATACCCTTTGCCCTTGACTTCATAAGTCGAATGATCTTCTAAGGTCAATGTTTGTTCATAAACAATATGGTAAGATACAAACAAAGATTGTTCACTGTTGCAGACCTACCTTAGAAAAATCAATGCTTTGCTATAATTACGTAGTATACGTGTGCCTTCCTCCCAAGATAAAATGTACACACAATTCGAAAGACATGTACATGGTTTTAAGTCAACTTCAACCATACCTTATTCACCTATGGCTGGAGGGAAGGACAATGGAGCAGTCACTCCAAAGGGAATACCGCAAGCAGAAAGGAACAGAGAACAGAGGTGGGAGGAGAGTGAGTGCTTATGAGTAAGTCTGTGATTAGGGAGCCCTAATCGGTAATTTATAAATTGTTTGTTGCCTCATAGATCGTAGATCCGATCCAAATAGTGCACCTCCCCGTCCCATAACTATTTTCACGCATAAGCACTCTTGACCATTAGATCAAAAGATTTTCATGAAAAAAAGATAAATTAAAGACAATTCCCAAACCTAGGCCCAACCTGTTGCGCATGCGTGTATGATCTAGATGTCCTCTCCAAACTCTTTGTACTAAGGTTCATGAGCTATCAACTATATAAAAAAACATGTGGATTTATCCCATTCTTGAATATAGGACTAAACTTTATCTCTTCTTAGTCATCACATGCACAAGTCCCTTACATGTGACTTTTTATATTTTAGGACTTTTACATATATCAATGATATATCAATTGAATATTTAGAATATGAACATGAATTAAATGTTATTAATGCACATGAGTTTAATAAACCCAACTTAATTAACATTAAATCCAACGTGCATTTCATTCTTAAGATTCCTAGCTGGCTTAGGACCGTAAAACAACACAAATTCTGCGTCATATAAACCTTATAAATTTATTCTATAGAATAAGACCTTGTACATTTTTTCCCAAAACAAATTTTAAAAGAATTTGAAGGCTAAAATTAAACTACTTGGACTAAAGTTTATCTAGCCTGACGAGATCGATGGAAACGTGAACTTTTACATGGTTTACTACACTGGGCTCTAATTACATCGATCATAATACTCTGTCTGTCTAATTTAAATTAAATCATCTTGGATCAACAAAAAGCAAGATGTAATATGTAATCGACGCGTTTTCAAATTTGTTGAAGTTTTATCTTTGCAAGGCGCTTGAACTATTGTATCTGCTAAGTACGAATGTGAATGATTTGAGAAGTCGCGAGAGTACATGTCAATTGTCCTGACGTGTTTCACATACAAAATGTAGTTTGGAACCTCAGACTTGTACGTACTTTCTATACCCAACATAAGTCATGGATATGATTTGGCTCACAATGTCTTCATGTGAGCTGATTCAAACTCGATAAACCGAGTACAAAAATAGGTGCTCATTTTTGCTAGCCTCGTATATAATCTCAGTGAGTAATACTTAGGTACTCTTTGTATATAAATTCACACACATACAAATGCATATATACATATATGCATACATTTGGGCCAAACATAACAACTGATTTGTTAACGAGCGTGCTGATCATTTAGGTTGCAATCATCTTGATGCTTATTTTGGGTCGTCTGGTCCGCAATATGATGGCCAAGTTGGGGGGACATCCTCGAGTGGTGTATGAACCGAGATAACATCTCAACCAAGATAGTGCGCCCGGCTCAACTTACGGGTCCAGCAGTCTTATTCTACCCACCTCCACTTGGTGGAAATTGATTGAAGATGCACCTTTTTGAAACGAAAAAGCAGTGACAGAAAAGGTAATAATGAACCTTTTCCAAAGATGAGCTCATAATACAGTATACTAGCTAGTAATACTACATTGCACTCAATTGACTTTTTGTAAAACCTTTTGTGTGTTTTTGTGTAAGCATGTTGTCCTTGACCACATCAAATTCACTTTATCATCTCTGTCAGTCCCTCAATTTTTTAAATAAACGGTGTTTTTTACTTTTTAAACTCAAAACTTCATGTGAATTGAAAGGTAGAGATGTTTAAGTGGGTTTGAGCATTAATAAATATGCACATTTGTAACTTCTCATATATATGCATGTGTAAGTATATATATATATATATATATATATATATATATATATATATATATATATATATATATATATATATATATATATATATATATATATGAAGGCATTTAAACCTTCCCTAACCATCTACCAGGGTAATAACAGGAAATTGAAGTTAGACGCAGATACGAGAAAACCAGACGTCGGGAGGTCGTTGAGATCTCTCTATTTGACGCTAATTAATTTGTGAAACCCGTCACTGCATTTTGGACATATTTCTGACCGGTTGGTTGCTCCCCAGTAGTGGAAGAAAGTTCTCTCTTTTCTAGTGTTTAGTAAAGAAATACGAAGTTACCGTAACAAAAGAATTAAATAAAAGAGGCATCCAATAGGAGTAGGCCCCTTAACTATTTAGGTGGATCTTTAATACGCAAGGCGTGATGATCTTTGGTGCATATTTCCAGCAAATATGCAAGATCACCTCAACGGTATGATTGCATTATCCACTGCTTTTGGCAAATACTTTGATGGACATCGTTTTCATGCACCACCTTCCACAACACATTTGTTGTAATGCATGGTTTCCTTTCATCTTCTAGTGGCTAGACAGGACCGATCAAGTCTCCTAGGAGAGGACCCCCAGGCAAAGAATTGAATTGTTGCCGCTGACACATAAGTTTGACGTGCACGCGCAATTCCATCTAATTGGGACCCTCCACAGGTGCATGTTCGTGGCCTGATCACACGCAGATTCATAACCGTACGGTAATTATTCTAAGATTTAATCAATAGAAATGAATTTATCTCAAAGTCGTAAGCACACCAACAATGAAAACGTAGGTACAGAAGAAGATTGACGTGGTAGTTATATATTTTGACTTCATTCTCTTGCTGTTATACGCAACCGTTCTACTTTTAAATGGAAAAGGCGCCTCCTTTTACGGGTTGAGTCCCTTTTTACCGAAGATCGATGCACGAAGAATGACGACAGAAACCTGAATGCATGAATACAGGGCAATACGTCGACAAATTAATGCTGTACAAAGTTACTTATACCTTGTAGCCCAATTCCTAATCAGCGTAGAAGTGGAAACTGCAAGCAAAAATGCACACGTTAATTGAAGACATGATACCTTGCTTTCGTATTACGCAATGATAATGAAAATCGGAGAAACTTTACTCTCGAAAAAAAATGAAAGTCGGAGACACCTCGAGGAGCACATTTTTCCCCCTTGATACTGGAAACACCCCGAAATCCCACGAATTTCTCAAGTAAAATCTGGTTTTGTAAAAGCAGCTCCAATGGACTATTTTGAGTCTGGAAACCCAGGAGCCTTCCAGGCAACCCTGTACATATGTTTTGAACTTTATATGTTTTAAATATGTGTAATATAGCTTTGAAAACTTTAAAATATGTTTTGAAACCCCAAGAAGCGGCTTGGCCCGATGAAAGCAGGACCAGAAGAGCCAAAGAGAGCCCGGAACCGGAGCACATGTCGAGCCCGGCACAACAACTCTCATATTGAATCCACCCCCAAGATCTCGAACGTCCAAGACCCTGTTATCATCAAACATCACTTGAAATCATCTCCGGAAGGTGAAAACAGAAGCGGACGATCATGTTGGCGAAGAGCCAACGCAGACGGAGTACTGATGCTGTCAGACCCCGTACAAACCGTTCGTTTCGAACACAGCCTGAAGGAGTCAGAATTCAGTTTGGATTGGATCTGGACCATATATATCCAGATCCCAATCCAATCCAATATCCACATCCATGACCCACATCACCTTCTCATAAATGGAGGTGGGGCCCACTTGAATTTCATGTGGGATTATGGGCATGAGAGAGAGTGGGGGAGGATAAGATTTGGGAGTGATTGTAATTAAGCTTGACTTGTGTGTCAAGTTTGGGGTTAATCATGTGGGTTAGCCTAATTAACATGGGTTTAAGCTTGTATTAGCCAAAACCTAACCTAGGGTTGCACCAACATGATGCAATTAAGGTCTATGGGTGATGCAAAGGGAGCTCCCTAACCCAATCCTAATCAAAAACCCCTAATCCTAGCCTTTTACCCTAATCCTGGCCTAAACCTAGCCTAATCACCTAACCCACTTTCCTAATCCCGGCCTAATCCCAACCTAATCACCTAACCCACTTCCCTAATCTACCCCTAAACCTAGCTTAATTTCCCTAAACCTAACCTAATCCTAGCCTAATCACCTAACTCACCTCACTAAACCTCACCCCAAAACCAACCCACCTAACTAAACCCTAAACCCCTAGACCACCCCACCTAAACCTAGCACACCATCTACCTAAAACCCCTTGTATTAAAATATCTGGCCCCTCCCCAAAACCAGCCCACCTTATCACCACACCACCACCACCTAAACCACCTTACCACCTCCTCAAAACCAGCCCCAACCGCCCTTCACCAACCTATATAAACCCCCCCCTAAGGGGTGGGTTTTTCATTCACTCCGGTCCACCTTGGCCCAGTCGACCTTGGTCAATCCCCTTCCAACCGAGCCTTCCACCTTGCTCCACCTGCGCCATTGCCTCCCAGCCAAGCTCCACCTCCACCACCACTGCTTCCACCTCGCACCACCTTCATCTCCCGACTAAATCCCATTCACCCGAAGCACCCGACTGCCCCTCTTCCATCCGCCAGCTTTTTCCCCTTTCTGTTAGTACCCTACCCTTAGCTCCACCTCTTCTTCACTCTCCCTCCACTCTCAACCACCTACACCACCACCACATCACCCCAACACCACCTATCCGTCATCCTCACCCATTCCCCTTTTCACCAGTCCTTAGCTCTACCTTATCCCCCACTCTCAACCATTTCCACCACCCGCCTTGAACCACTTCGCCTAGTGACACCCGGCCACCCCACTTGGCTTCCTAGGACCTGCCCATACCCCTTTTCACCAGCCCTTAGCTCTACCTTACACCACACCCTAGCTAGCTCCCTTCCCATCCACAACATCCCTAGCCACCTTAGCAGCCGGCCACTACCAAGCTCCCCTTTGTCGGCCACTCCAACCGACTGTACCAAATCCACTCGGCCAGCCATATATCTCCCTTAGGCACTCCCTTAGGCTCCCCTTTAGCCCTACCTTCCTTTATACCAGCCCATCCTTTAGTGACCTTCCTTAGTCACCTTAACCCAAAGCACCAAGGCAGCCCCTTCCTAGCAGCCGGTCACCTTCAAGGCGTCCTTCCCGCGCACCCAAGGCACCCGGCCAGCATCTCCCCTTGCCGTTCCATTTCGAGAAGCTCCCTCTTGCAGCCCAAGGCGAAGCCAAGCCTACGCTCAAGCAAGTCACCTCCGGACCAGCTATAAGTAAGTGCCTAACTCGGTCCTTAGTTGTAGACTTGCTTAAATTAAATTTGATATGGGGTTGTAATAACGGAGCATAGTCTCCTCCCGCTTGTAATAACGTGGCTTGGCACACCCACACACACGTGCACTCTCTTAGTTATGCACGATTTTAAACACACACGGGCCTAATCAGCCCCTAGGATATAATTTTATGTATATACTTTAAATTACGTAGGGTTTTGCTTAAGTTGGGTGTGTTGTCTTTCAATTCAAGCACGCACACACATTGAGCCTTCACTCTTATTTGTAAGACCCAAGTAAGGGCCTTGATATACTATCCTTTAATTTCATGTTGTGTGCGTAGTACTTCAATTCAAGCACTCACACACATTGAGCTTTCGCTCTTATTTCCAAGACCTTAGTTAAGGCCATACTGCAATTTATATTTGGGTTTAATTTCATGTTGTGTGCGTAGTACTTCAATTCAAGCACTCACACACATTGAGCTTTCGCTCTTATTCCCAAGACCTTAGTTAAGGCCATACTGCAATTTATATTTGGGTTTAATTTCATGTTGTGTGCATAGTACTTCAATTCAAGCACTCACACATTGAGCTTTCGCTCTTATTCCCAAGACCTTAGTTAAGGCCATATTGCAAGTTATATTTGGGTTTCATTTCATGTCGTGTGTGTAGTATTTCAATTCAAGCACGCACCCACATTGAGCCTTCGCTCTTATTTGCAAGACCCAAGTAAGGGCCCATATATACATTATATACGTATTTTCCTTCGGCATTTACATTACAAGTCATTTCCCTTCGGCATTTACATTTCAAGTCATTTCCCTTTGGTATTGTCTTTAAATTCAGGTTTTCCCTTTAGAGTAGCGTGAGTTTGCATTGCACATACGCCATACTACGAGTTAGGACGCATATTGCATCAAAGCAAACCCCATACTCCTGCTCAAAATCGCCACATTTAGTGGAGTGTTCATAACACACACCTAGGTGGCCCGTAAAGGGATAAAAAGAAAGACTTAGGCACGTGCAAATCCACGTGATCTAAAATCTGAAAATCGTAAAAAAAAAAGACCTGAATCAAACACCTCGAACCGCTTTCATAGACTTTTTCCACTCAAAACTCGATTTTTAAAAGCATACAGACTGACCCTTGCGCATCGATGCAAGAAGGTCTGCGACGACAAGAGATTGCTTGCTCACAGTCGTCACGTTAGAAGTCAGGTTTAGAATATATCTTCGCTAGCTTAGGTAAGCTAGTTGGCACGCCCTGTTTATTTAAATAGGACTTAGACACACGAAAAGGTTCGCTCCAGGCCTAAGAACCAGGAGGCGGAGATTTTCTGCGTCTATAGATACATCCTCTTCTTTCCCTGCTTTTAGTGCATCAATCAACTTTTCTTCCCTGGCTTTCTTAGGTTTCTATCAGAGCCCCATGCAAGCTCTTCCAACCCTAATTAATGCAGAGCCAATTGTGATTCCTTGCTTCATTCCAGCTTCATGTTCGAAAGAAAACAAGTATATAATGATTGATACCCAAAAGAGAAAGAGCGCAAGAATCTGCCATAACACAAACACAATGATGGAAACCCTGAAATATGTTGATATCATCCCCTTTTTGTTATGATGGGAAAAGAAGTCGAAAAACAATTCATAAAAGCTTAAAAAAAATTCTTAAATCGAATTTAATAAATTATTATAAAATTAAATATAAATAATTAAATAAATAGGAAGCACATAAATGTTTTTCTTAAAAAATGAGAGGTAAAAACCATTGACTTAGCCAAAAAAAACTTTCACTATATAAAATAGATAATACATAAAGATATCTCTAATTATCAAGAATATGAACACCCTTATCCATTATAAAAAGATAAAAAATATATCAAAAAATAAGAAACAATGAACACACAATTAAGCAGCTAAATAAATTAAAAAATAATAAACAACTCAAAAAGAGTACAAATAAATCTCACATCTTTCTTAATAATATTGTGATATGGTTGTCTACTTGCTAAAAGACATAAATAAAAAAGAAATTATTTTAGT
This sequence comes from Brasenia schreberi, assembly GCA_036023115.1. Lineage (NCBI taxonomy): Eukaryota > Viridiplantae > Streptophyta > Magnoliopsida > Nymphaeales > Cabombaceae > Brasenia > Brasenia schreberi. The sequence continues at coordinate 207,802 of JAYKKT010000072.1, forward strand.
TCACTTACTCAAAAAAGAGAAGAAAAAAAAGATTTCTAATATATTATATGACATCTCCAACAAAAAATACGACAAAGTGTTCACCAAAGTACTGATGCCACCGCTTAAGTGCAAATGCCAATATCCGCGAAAATACATAACATGTGAACCGTGAAGTCTCTCTTTCCACCTTTTTCTTTGTGTCTCTCTCACTATATTAAAAGAGATGGGATCCACCTCCTCCACGTCAGGAGAGGAGGAACCCAATGTGCTACACACAAAGCAGAAAAGACCCTTCATATGGTTCCTTTGATTATCACACCTCGCCGCCATCCTTAGCCACGAGCCACCCTCGCCCAATCACTGTCACTGTTCGTCGCCACATTGACCTCCATCATAATCACCCTGTCGTCCAACCCATTGACGAGTCTTGCCGCCACAAAAACTGCCTTCTACCTTGTCAATCAGCCGTAGGTATCCCTTGTTGCGTTTGGAACCCCAGCTACCTCCCTTCTCTCCCTTTGTCCATCTGCGTTTTCCCTTGTGTAGAATAGAATGTTGAAGTCCTTCATTGTACCCTAGTTCCTTCCATTAAGAGTTGGTCCAAATTAGATCCAATTAATTAGACCTGATCCAAATCCTTATCCATACTTGTTCATTTCTTATCCAAACGGGATCTCATTTTCTTTTAGGTCCGATTCAAAACCAACCTAACCATGTTCGACACGAACTTGTAAAGCCCAATCAGTGATACTAGTTCAAAATCATTACGGTCCACTTTTACCAACACCAAAACCCAATTCTTGAACCAAAAACCCGACCCACTCCTTTTGTCCAAAACGCCCATTTAAACAAAACCCACTTCATCCAAATCCAAATCAACTTAGCTACCCCGTTCCTAAAACAAAACCCACTTCATCCAAATCCAAATCAACTTAGCTACCCCGTTCCTAAAACAAAACCCAAACCCATTTCTAATTAGGATCCAGACTTGTGTCAATGATAGGAATCTGGTATCAAGCTAAGAGATCCACTCAAGTTCAACCAGATCCAAACCTTATCATTTAGGTAATCCAAGTCCATTCCAAACTTGATCTGGTTACCTTCTCCTGATCCAAATTATGACCTTATTGGACCATCATTCATTTCCTTATATTTACAAAGCCGAATAAACCTTATCATATTAGATCCAATCCAAAACCCTTTTTTTAGTAATATTTTTATCTAAGCAATGGTTTTATAACAAGAAGTAAGTAATTTGATAGCATAAGAGATCAACCCTCGATAGGATAAGAAAACTGTCGACGTAAACAGACCCGTATTACATAAAGAAAATTGAAGAAATTTATTTCCTAATCTTTTGTAAGAAGATTGTGTCACGAGATTGAAAATTCACACAAGTAGATTCAACTTGGCAAAAAACATACGTTAGATACAGCCAGGCAAGGAGAAAGTCACCGTCTTTAGAAACTCCGCGAGAACGGGACATTAGATAAGCGTCAGTATAACATAGGCCAAGCCAAAGATATTTTACCTTTTCCAAACGCAAAAAGGTTGCCGTTGTAGAAAACGCGCACTTGAAGAGGTAACATGGACACGTGAACGTTCGTGAGATGTTAGTCACATTGATAGCTGCATGAGGACTCTTCTCTCACGAAAGAAAGCATATATATATTTAAACATGTCTCTCTTATTACTTTTCAAAATAAAAAATAAAAAAAATGGTACGGGGACTTTCGGTGCAGCTTATATAAAGACGACCTTGGATACCATAATAACAACTTGAAGTGTTCTTTTCCACTCATCTCTCTCGTCGATCGACCAGCTTCCGACTATGCAGAGAGGAAAAAAGAACAAAATCTTAGGATGGTCTTCAGCCCTACTATTCCTGATCATTCTCTTGGCCGTGGTCCTGGGAGTCACATTAGGAAGGAGGTCACATAAAAATGAAGCCACTAGTACCTCCAAAGTCATTTCCTCTGCTTGCCAACACACCCTCTACCCATCAATATGTGAGTCCTCCCTACTCGACTCAGCCCCAACCCAGCTCGAACAAACCCAGGTCGTAGGGCTGTCGGTCCGCGTTGCGATCGATAAGGTCAACCAAGCCCTCTCCCATGCCCGGAAGTATAGCAAAGCCTACCAGCCACCTGAACAGTACGTCTTTTCCGGCATGGATGACTGTGCTGAGCTGCTTGACGACACTCTACAACTCCTCAATGATGCCGTCAATCGGAATAATAACGCGGCCAAAGAAGACGTGCGCACGTGGCTCGCCGCAGCCCTCACTAACTTGGACACATGCATCGAGGGCATCACCACCTTCTCAATTCCAGATGGTAGAGATACGATGAAATCCTTGGCCTGGAACGTCTCGCACTACATAAGCAATTCTCTTGCACTCCACGGGCAATTTGCCCCTGAAACTGGCCGGAAGCTTACCGAAGAAAACGGCAAGTTGCCGAGTTGGGTAAATAGGAGGCTGTTACAAACTCCGGTGTGGAAGCTAAAACCCAACGTTGTAGTGGCCAGGGATGGATCGGGGACGTGTGATTCGGTTGGGAAGGCGGTGGCTATGGCCAAAGGCGGTGAAGAGAGGTTTGTGATATACGTGAAAGAGGGGGTGTACAGAGAGAATGTGGTCGTGAAGAGATCACAGACCAACATTTTTCTGATCGGCGATGGGAAGGGTAGAACCATCATCACCGGGAGCAGGAGTGCAGCGAGTGGCTGGACCACTTTCAGGTCTGCAACCTTCGGTAAGTAAGATAATTTTATATGTGGTTAAGTTAATTTCCTGCCTATCTTCTTCTTACGTCTCGAGGTTCGAAACCGATGGCGAGTTTTATTTTCTCCAAGACATCTCCGGTTGAAACTGGAGAAAACGTTTCGTTGTGTTATTAATTGCGCATAGTACCAACAGTCCGCAAGACTTTGGTCAGCATGACAACAGCAGTTCTCCGCCACCCACGCAACTGTTGTTTAAAGTCCATATATGGACTCCTTAGCAGTCGACAATGGTCGTGTACGTAAGCCCCGCAAAAGAAAAGATGATTCCTAACTTGACAGACATGCATATAATGGATTTTTCATTTTGTCTGGTGAAGATAAAGGATCTTCAATCAAGCGAAAGGAATAGGAAGGCAAGCGACCAATATTTGGTTGCATTTCAGCTTAGTCCTTTCATTTCGATACAGCATGAGAATACTTTGCAACGCTAGCTGCAGCTCTATATAAATCATCTAAGGCTGCAGCATGCAAGGGACGAAGTCACCTTTACATCCAATGCACGCCTATATATTGAACTTGAAATTCCAGGAAAAGCATGCCTATATATGTGAAATGAGATTAAAAAAACGGACGGATATAGATATAGATAGATATATGAAGGGAGAAAAAGAATAGGAGTTGCTAGACCCCATTTTAAAATAGACAATCTGTCAATTTGGATAGTTGGATTTTGGATCGTTATATTGAAGAGATAACAACAACTACTACAACAACAACTAAGCCTTTTCCCATACTAGACGGGGTCGGCTACATGGATTCTTTGTTTCCAGAGATCCCTATCATGTGATATGTTAGCAGTTAACTCACAATAAGCTAGATCATTCTTTATTGTTTCTTTCCAACACTTTTGTGGTCGTTCTCTAGTTCTTTTAATACTTTCCAAATTTAGTTTTTCATACCTTCTTACAGGTTCTTCTTTTGAACTTCTTCCTATATGTTCAAACCATCTTAAAAGATATTCTCTCATTTTATTCTCTATTAGTGTCACTCCTAATTTGTTTCTTATGTATATGGTCTTTTCTTGTATGACCACTCATCCATCTCAACATCTTCATTTCTGTCAGAGACATCTTTTGTACATGTTGATGATTAATTGCCCAACACTCAGAACCATAAAACACATTTTAACTTTAATGGTATCTTCTTATCACAAAGAATACCTGATGCTCCTCTCCATTTTAACCAATCAACATTAATTTTATGCGTAACATCTCCATCAATTCTTCCATCACTCTGAAAAATTGACCCTAGGTATTTAAAACTTTCTTTTTGGCTGATGCAATGTGTGCCAATTTTAATTTTTATGTCATCTCAGGTAACCATCAAACTTACATTCCATATATTATGTCTTTGTTCATAATATATTGAAGAGATAATGATCAAAATTCAAAGAGAGTTTAGTTTTAAAAAGAAAATATATTTTTACTTTTTACTTTTTTATCTCAACCAATCATTGTATAATCCGACAGTTTACATTAGGGTGGATGATATAACATAAATAAGAGTTGCTCGTTATATATATATATATATATATATATATATATATATATATATATATATATATATATATATATATATAAACGAAGTTGGTTCATGTTTCTTTCTCGCATATATATTTGATTTTAGCTCTTCACTAATCTCTTTTTTGAATTATTGATTTTCTATATGATATAGCGGTGTCGGGTAGTGGATTCGTAGCCCGAGATATCACCTTCGCTAACGAAGCCGGTTCAGAGAGCGGCCAAGCTGTGGCACTGCGGGTCAGCTCGGACAAATCTGCTATTTTTCGGTGCAGCGTGTTGGGTAACCAAGACACGCTGTATGCCCACAGAGGCCGCCAGCTTTATCGCGATACCGACATCCATGGCACGGTGGATTTCATCTTAGGGAATGCAGCTGCCGTCTTCCAGAGCTGTGACATACTGGCCAAGAAGCCCCACCATGATCTGAAGGTCACCCTCACTGCACAGAGCAGAACCGACCCGAATCAGAACACGGGATTCGCTATCCAGAACTGCCGTTTGGGCCCTGATGCGGACTCCTTTGCGGGCGAGGATGACCAGTATCATGGAGCAAGGGTATTTCTGGGGCGGCCGTGGAAGGAGTACTCGAGGGTAGTGGTGATGCAATCAACGGTGGATGGGTTCGTTGACCCAGCTGGTTGGCTCGAGTGGTCAGGCAACTTCGCCCTCAACACCCTCTTCTACGCCGAGTACATGAATACTGGAGGCGGGGCAGGGACGTCTGGCCGGGTCCGTTGGGAGGGATACCATGCCACCCTGACCCAGTACGAAGCTGCAAAGTTCACCGTAGCTGAGCTTTTGGGAGGAACCACTTGGTTGCCCCGAACAGAAGTTGCTTATAACCCTGGTCTCTTCTAGTCTACCTCAACCATCGGCCACATGCTATTATTAGCTAGCTAGGTGTGTTTGCGGGTTGAATCGTGTTACAATAGTGCGTGGCCCGGTACTTGCAGTTGCTCGAATAATGTTGTGTCTGTCTTTTTTTTGTTTTTGAATGGAAATGCTGTCTGTCTTGTAATAAAATGGACATAATAATTAAATTGTCTGGATTTGGTTATATCTCATGAACTCTTTTTTCCCCTTTTATTTATGTATAAGAGTGTGTTCGTGTGGGTGTGTTCAGAGATGCATGGGGTCTTCAACAATACGTCATGGCATTTGTCTATGATCGATTTTCCCCCCTCGAAGTATTGAATCTTGGTATTTTGAGAATGCAAATCAGTTTCAAAGATTCAGACTAGTTCAGTCGATCGACTTCTCAGGTATGCAATGATCTCAAATGGAAGCTGTTAGCATGCATATAGCCTTCAAACATGATGTCGTAATCAGTTTCGAAGATCAAACCATTCTTTTTATGCATGTTGTTGTGATAACATATTGGGGGTTCTTTTTTGGATTACCAAGACGGGTTAAGCAAACCCGTTATAAAAAGAATGGTATATACAAAATAAGAAAAGGAGAGAAATCACTGAAATAATCTTTCCCAACCAAAAACAAAAATGGTATTTACAGGGAACTCAAGTCTGAACATGTAGAGCAGACTGCAAAAGAGATTCTCCTACCAATACAAGTATGGCAGCAGGGTGTCGATCGAACTTGGACTAACGTTATTTGCAGATGGGAGATGATATTGCAAGCTGTTCTAAGCTAGATCTACCTATATTTGAGTGAACACTTGTAGGATCACTATTTTCATTGAAGTAATGTGCAGCCACATTAAGGAGGGACCTATGCAAATGCTCTAATTGTATGTGTAACGACGACATGATCTACTCTACAAGTTATGATTGCATTCTTTTGGAACCCTTTCCATTCAAGTTCTTTATACGATTGATCGATGGATAACAACTGTATCGGTTGACATGCTTTAAATAAAACTGATCTCCTCATAACATGAACCCATGTGAATATTGCAGGTCGCACCCACATCCCACTGGATATTGACCAACAACTTCTTCTCGATTTGCTTTTGTATGATTAAATCAAGTGTATGACATAAAACCTTCCTTTCTAGCATCTTAACAAGCTCAAAAAATTCTCCAAGTTAGTGTTTGTTGATAATTCGAGATTTCTAAAATGAATTTTTTAATTTCATAATTTGTAACTGAATCAATAAATAGAATTGGGTTCATATCATATGAAACCTCTCAATCAAGCTAACAATAAATCTTTTTAACTTTACATGCACACTCTCAACGCTATACAATACAACAAAAAATTATTATTATAATATGTATACACCATAAATAACACCATTTGTATGTACATATATATAAATGTATACATATATATATGTGCATACATACATGTATATATATACGAAGAATATTTTGTACCTATTTATTGTGTGAGTGTCATAATTCAAAATCCTATTAGTTTATGCCGACACAATATTTTTATTATAAAGACCCAACCATTATTTCTTAACATAGAATATTACAACAACAACAACTAAGCCTTTTCCCATACTAGACGGGGTCGGCTACATGTATTCTTTGTTTCAACATAGCCCTATCATGTGTCATGTTAGCAGTTAACTCATAATAAGCTAGATCATTTGTTATTGTTTCGTTCTAACACTTTTGTGGTCGTCCTCTACCTCTTTTAATACCTTCAAAATCTAGTTTTTCATACCTTCTTACAGGTTCTTCTTTTGATTTTCTTTCTATATGTCCAAACCATTTTAAACGATATTGTCTTATTTTATCCTCTATTGGTGTTACTCCTAATTTGTTTCTAATAAGCTCGTTATGTATAATCTTTTATTGTATGACCACTCATCCATTTCAACATCTTCATTTTTGTCAAAGACATCTTTTGTACATGTTGATGATTAACTGTCCAACACTCAAAACCATAAAACATAGCAGGTTTAATTGTTGCTCTATAATATTTACCTTTTAACTTTAATGGTATCTTCGTATAAGAAAGAATACCTGATGCTCATCTCTATTTTAACCAACCAGCATTAATTCTATGCGTAACATCTCCATCAATTCTTCCATCACTCTGAAAAATTAACCCTAGGTATTTAAAACTTTCTTTTGGGGGATGCAATGTTGTAGACGTGAAATTTTCACTCCAAGCCTATGTAGAGACTTGGAATAAAACTTTCAACTCTACTTGATGCGCGAGCATGCCAGCTAGTTTTCTAAAAACTAGCAAAATTGAATCTGACGGGCGATTGTGCCTAGGCGGATTCCTTTTACTTTAGACCTTCTTGAACCGATGCTTAAGGGTCAGTTTAAGTGCTTAGGGATTCCAACTAAATAGGTGAGACTTCTAAATTCATGTGAAAAGCAAAGGTATTGAGAATGAAAACATGTGCACTTAACTCAAGTTTCAAAAGTGAACAAGTTCTCAAAAACATAAAGTTCTATTTTTAAGACTTGTTTCTCGAATTCTTTTGAATGCCTTTAAGACCTCTTAAAATCATCAAAATTTTATACATCGAAGCCTGAGATGTGAAGAGTTTGGAACATCTTTCAGATTATGATTCGGAGTTGTATTGTTGTAGAATTAAATCTGGGAAATGCCTCTTCTCATTCACCTAGAACTTTTCTGTTACAGAAATATAGTGACTCAAAGATGAGTTTGTATCTTAGTGTTCAGAGTTCCAAATTTAATGAATTTGATTTTAATGGAAAGTTATAGATGTCAGATTTCTAATAAATTAAAATTCATTGATTTTAGAGACCCACAGACAGAGTTATAAGATAAATACCCAAGCTTTGTTGTAAGAAAACTGGTTGGACAGACAGTTTATAAAAACTTTTCTGATTTTGCACAATTTTAATTACGATATTAGATGACCCTAAAATTTTTGAAAAATTGAAAAGCAACAACACAACATCACGAATTGAAATTGTTGAAGGAAAATGAATTGAAATATACTTAATAGCTTAAGCATAGAGGGAATTAGAGAATATAGAGTGTCTATAAAATATAGAGAGGTAGAATCAAGAAATCAAACACATATAGTGCATAATCAAAGAAAGGAAAATTTCAACATCATTTAATCCAATTACATCATGGGGGGAGACAAAGCTCCATTAATACAACCATTTTTTAATTAAATTTGAAGAAGAGATGTAGAAGAAATAAAATAGAGCAGCATTTACATGGACTTACATAAGAAAACATCCTCCAAGGTAATGGTCGGCTACCCCTTTCTTCAACCTTTCTCCTTTTGATCAAACACTCACCTCTCACAAACTGTGGCCTAGATTCTACCCTCTTTCCCTCTCTAATGCTACTCCTTTGCAGCTCTCACAAACCTCTCAAAACTCTCAAAGTGCAGCCCCTTTTGCTGGCCTCTCCTTTCTCTCTCCAAGATGGTTCACGCTCCCACCCTTTGCCTCAATTTATAGGCCATTCCTTGGGATGAGTGACCCAAGGTCCAAACCCAGCCCCAAGGCCTTCCCATTCACGTGGCCTTGGTGGTCCCTTGTGGTCAAATGTGGACCAGCCCCATGTGGGCTGGTTTAGTCTTGAGTCCCATGCCTTGGTCCTAGCCGACTGGACTTGAAGGCACTCGGCTAGACTTGATCTTCATACCTTGGTCAATTTCTTGTGTAGCTTGTCTTAACCTTGCTCGATTTTGATTTGATATATGGGCTGGATAAGACTTTGATAAACCTTTAGAATCAACCCCAAATGTCCATCTATTTCATCTTGTAAAATCTGACCAACCTTGGTCTACATGCGGCCCTTGATTCAAGCAATTTGTGGATTTCAATTTGACTTGATAAGATAAACACTCGAGCTGTCTTGTGAGGGCTCATTTGATTTGATTTTGATGAAGATATGCTTTTGACATGGTCCACTCCTTTGCCTTCGGGCTTATCCTTCGTGAGCTCGATCTTGGCTTGAAGTGGGTCCCACCTGTTTACCTAATTCATGCATATCCTTCGGACTTTATCATTTTAACTTTAATTTAAAACCTTTAAAAGATATTTAAAATCTTCATTTTAAAGCAAAGGTTTTAAATCATTTGAGCTTTCAAAATTTGAGAGTGTTAGGAAATTTTTTTTTAGGGTGTTTACAAATGCGTGCCAAATTTAATTTTTATATCCTATGAAGTAACCAAATGATCAAACTTATATTCTATATATTTTGTCTTTGTTCTACTAAGTCAAAAACCTTTACTTTCTAATGTTTCTCTCCACAATTCCAATTTTCTATTAACTTTCTTCTTAGACTCCTCCACTAACACAATGTCATTGGCAAATAATATACACCAAGGTACTTCATCTTGAATATGTTTTGTTAACTCATCAATCACCATTATAAATAAGTATGGACTTAAAATTGATCTTTGATGTAACCCAATATTAACTTCAAAGAAGTTTGTCATTCCTTCATGAGTCTTAACACATGTTTTTCCACCATCATACATGTCTCTTATGAGGTTTATGTATGTCAATGGAATACCTTTTTTTCTAAAGTTCTCCAAAGAACCTCCCTCGGTATCCTATCATAAACTTTTTGTAGATCAATAACTATCATATGAAGGTCTTTCTTTTTTGCTCTAAAATGTTTCATAAGACATCTTAAAAGGTGAATCGCTTCAAGAGTAGATCTCTCTGACATGAATCCAAATTGGTTATATGTTGTACTTGATACTTGTCTTAACCTACATTTGATAATTCTTTCCCATAATTTCATAGTATGACTCATTAACTTGATACTCTGATAATTCACACAATTCTAAATGTCTTCCTTGTTCTTTTATATGGGTACAAGTGTACTCGCTCTCCATTCATCGGGCATCTTTTGGTTTCTCTATATTTCATTAAATAGTCTTATGAGCCAAGTGATTCCTATTTATCCTAAGACTTTTCAAACTTCTATAAGAATATTGTCTGGTCCTGCCTATTTACCACCCTTCATATGTTTAAGAGCCTCTTTGACTTCATTCTTTTGAATAAGTGGGTAAAAATTATGGTTTATATACTTTTCTGATTTGGCTAACTCTCCTAAGCTAATATTAACATCTTTATTTTTATTAAAAAACTTATAAAATTAGTTTTCTATCTATTTTTTATATCCTCATTTGCCATTGGATTTTTCTCATCCTCGTCTTTCATTAACACTGGATATTATAGTAAGAAAATACTTCCACTTAGCTTATAATACATTGACTCAAATATAATTTTTGTCCTTCCCTAAATTTAATAAACGATGTTGACGGAAAAAGTTTTATTAGTAGATATAAATCATACGATAATAACAAAAGGTACCTTATATCTATTTATCTTATAAGTGCAAGCAATCTTTAATATCTTCAAAAATAAATATAAAAGTTGAATTAAAGTATGATTTAAAAATTCAATATCACTCATATATTCCATCTTCAATATGCTTTGATGTCATGTGTAATAATGACGATGATACATTTCATATAAAAGTTGCCACAAAACTATTCAACCACCAATTTCTTCCTACTTTGTCTTTATCCTCATATTATAAATGTGTTTAACTAAGTCATTGCTAACTTCAATTATGTCAATATTTGCTTCGACTTACAATAATTTGTTGTTGTTTTCTTTATCAATTTGAATTCAACATCGGTAAATCTATGAGCAACTGCATGTCATAAATACAATCCAAAAGGACGATTATTGCATCCCACTACCACAATCAACTTCTATAATCCATCCACCTCATCATCTCATTTGTCAATTTGAATTCAACATCTTGCTTTCTTGATACTGGCCCAAAGTCTACTTTAATATCAGTTGCTTTCTTACTTCTTTATTCACCATTTCTATCTCATCCAAGCCAAACTTTTCTTTTTTCGTATTTCTATTTCGAATGAATTATTATAATCACAATGTAATAATCTCTTCCAACTCTTCTTATATATTGAATCAAGTAAATACCATATGTAAAACACTTAACCATGTTCAAATATAAATGATTAATCAAGTTCATCACCTTCACAATCAATTAATGCATTTGATGTAGAATTGCCAATTTTTTTACTAGTATTATATCCAGATTTGCATCCTTCACTTAACATTATGCATCAACGCCCTCAAAAAACTTTTAAAGGACAAGTGGAAGAGAGGAAGAAGGGAAGAAACTTCAAGCCATACGCACATGAGCCATACACCAGACATGTGTGGGTGTGTTTGCTCTTCCAGCTAGATGTGTGACTCATGTATAGCTTAGACACACATGAACATGTCTGGTTGGAAGATTAAATGTGCCCATGTGTGCTTAAACTCCAAAGTAGTCATGTGTAGGTAGGTATGTTTATGGGGTGAGGCAGGGTCAGGATCAAAGTCCCCACCCCCATCTCCATTTCAAAACATTATCCTTATCCCATCCTCGCGAAGGATACCAAAAATACCTTTGTCCCCATGTCTTCACGGGTTCTTGCAAGGACTTGTATGGGAAAAGACAGATGCTCAAACATGGGTTGAAGCTTACTTTACATATGAAATGAAACCTAATTTATACTGACAATGAGTTCATTAATTTAAAAAAGAGCTAACACTCTCTTTTATTTATTTTTTCTTATAATTTTTAGATGAGCCTAACTTTCTATAATCAATTAGAAGAAGGGTCGGGGCTGGGTTCACGGAGCATAGACTAGCTATCCCATTTCTATCTCGATCCACATTGGGATACCCTCCCCAAGAACATCCCTATGTATAGGGGCATGTACTATAAAGTTGAGACACTCCATGCATATTAGCTGTATATTCAACATGCATCTTCCCATGATGTGTAGAGAAGGAGGGGATGCGGGAAAAGGGAAAGGGGAGAAACCTACTTAGTGAGAGCGGCAGTGATGATAGAGAAATCCATGATGCATGTAAGCTTAGTGAGTGAAAAAAAAGTGAGGGCTGAGAAGGAGAAAATAGTGGGAGAGAGCAATATCCCAAAAGAAGAGGCCAAAAAGAGTTAGAGATAAAGAGAAAGGGATGAGATAGAGAGAAGGAAGAGTATTTTGGGGTAGAAGGGTGTTAGAATTACGTGGATAATAAAAACAGGTGTGTGAGTAGCATGTTTATTTTTTTTAAGAAAAGTTCCTTTCTTAAATCATTATCAAAGCTTTTAACTTCTTCCTCTACCGTTGTCGCCATGGATGTGTATGCATTCAAACTTAAGTAGCGTTCTCTTGTTTATTCAAAGAATTGTTCATTCTTTTGGATAATGATGTTATGTACTACATTCCACTACCCAAATCATAAACCTAAATCACCTATTACCCCTACTTGACCCAAATCACCCGACCCAAACCCAAAATTCAAATGAACTACCCATAAAGAGCAGATAAAGGGGTGGGAAAAAAACAACGGCATCGATAACCGTACACCCCACCCCACACATCCCACCCCGAGAACCCTAACACCCCAACATTTCAAAAGCAAACACCACCACCAACCACTAGTGCCGACCCCAACCCCATACACCAGCAACCACCACTGCTTTCTTCAGTCTTTCAAGGACTACTAAACATTGCGCGGATCCATTTCTATAGGCATAGCAAAGACGTATGCAGAAGACAATTGACCACCACCTTACAAGAACAAAGACAGAAGCAAGAGCCGCATCAAAACAGAAACATGAAAGAAATCCTTGGACTTGTTCTAATGCTAAGATTCGTGCTCGAGCCATGAAAACCGACCAAAGTGTTGCGGATTGGAGTAGATTCAGATTCAAAGAAACATTGGTGCAAACCTGCATTCTGATTGGTTTCACGTACGCTAGGTAACAAAATGATTAATGCCAACCAAAGCGTTTCGTGTGTCAAACTCAATTGGGATCCTCTCATCAGTGCTTTTTTATCATAATTAAAGAAAATTCATGGCAAAATATATGATTGTTAGGCATGTTTTGATCAAGAACCCACTCATAGGGAAAATCTCTATTTTCCGGTTGAAACTCTAGCACTTGTTACAATAACTAATCCGTTGGTCCACTGACCAGGAAACCGTCTTCATCTAGTGGTGCATCCAAAAGGGAAAAGTGGAGAATAGATATCCAACCGGCTGATATATATTCTTCAGTGAGAGAATCTGGCTGGAAATTGTCCGCCCCTTTCTCCTTATCGTTCATCAAGAAAACATGTTTTCCTGACAACCACCATCCCATTCACTTTTGCCACCTTGTAACCCTTGACCACCTAGCTCGCCGGATTATGCTCGCGCCATTGACCATACATCATGTTGCACCATCTTCTTCATTGCGATCAATCTACAATATGGAGTCTGACTTTGGATCGGATTCCATTAGTTGGATCCAACCTACATCCAACCCATGAAACTTGACCAACTTTAGGTTTGGTTGCCTAAGCCCAAGCTCGTTTAACCCTGTATTTTTGACTAGTGATTCCTCGCTTATCTGTGATCGAAACCCTGCATCTTGAAATAGTTGGGCTACGTGAGATGGGCTAAGTTGCAAGTGACTGAGTAGATATAGAATGATTCATAGGGTGGTTGAATTGTGCAGTATAGGATGATTCATACGGTGGCTGAATAGTGCGGTAAGGTGGCCGCACTATGACAACCAAGCAATGTGTGGTTGCCTTGGTTAATATTTGTGGCTTGATTTGAGATATTTTATTGTTGGATGGTGGTTTGCACTCAAACTTGATGTTGGTTTTTTAATATATATTTGATGCAAACTCTAAATACTAATAATTTTCTAAACTAGATTTTTTCCACTTAACATTCTAACTAATTCCAATTTTGAGAAATTTGGGATTTTAAGGCATCATCTTGATTTGAGATATTTTATTGTTGGATGATGGTTTGCACTCAAACTTGATGTTGGATTTTTAGTATATATTTGATGGAAATTCTAAATACTAATCATTTTTTAAACTCAATTTTTTCCACTTAACATTCTAACCAATTCTAATTTTGAGAAATTTTGATTTTAAGGCATCATCTCCACTATCTTCACAGCCATTATTTTAAAATTATTTTCATAACAATGATTTATTTTGAGAAAAAAATTGGGTGTTTATAGGGGCTCCTCAAGAAATTTTGAAAAGCAAGAATTTGTTTAGGAATTTCAAAAACTTTGAGAAAAATCACCCATGTGTCATTATTTTAAACTACCTTTTGTCATTGTTTTAATGAGTTTGGATCCGATTTTCCAATCAAAATCAGATCCAAACCGATCCAATTATCGAAATCAAATGCATGAGTTTTTCTTTCCCCTTATTCCGTCGCTCTCTCTCGCTCTCTCCCCGTCAAGCACGCACCGGCGCGGCGCTTCTCTCCTGCTGCTCACCGTGACCGTGCGGCGCCGGCCGCCAGTCTCTCCTTCTCTCTCTAAAAGTTTGCTTCCTTTCGTCTGAGCACGGTTTATCTTTGGTTTGGGTCGGGACTGGGCGCGCATTCCTGAAACCGGTAAGTCAAATCTCTTTGGTTCGGCTTGCATGTGTCTACTCCTTCTTCCCTGCTTCCTCATCCTTGTTGTTTGGCGGACTCCTCTCATTGTCTTGAGATTAGGTTTCCTGTAGAATCTAGTGAGATAAACGATAGTAATCATGCTTGTAAAATTTCGATTTCTATCTATGCGGTTTTTTATTGTCTTTGTATCGATAATGCTTATTATGTGGGCGAAAGTTTGGGGACTTGGTTAGACTTAATTCGACGGAGACTTATTGATGTGCCGGCGTTTTTGTGTTTTTGGTTCATTTGTTTCACTGCGTATCGAGAAAGAAGTTTTGGGTGGATTTAAAATAAAGATACCTTAAACGAACTCGCAACAAAATTTTGGTATTTCCGCAACGGGTACATTGCACTACTGTAAAAAAAATACAATTTTGACAAAGAATGATTTCCAATAATTTTTCTCAAAGAAACAAATGGAAATGAGACATTAGGAACCATATCAAACCTAAAAATGTTTGCAAAATAACAATTTTACAAAATTACAAAACCTCTCCAGTTTAAAAACAAAACAAATCCACACCAGACCTCAAAAGCTCGTTTGATCGAGGATAGTCCTATTCGAGGACCCTACACCAATCAAAGGGTTAAAGTAAGTGTTGTCTTACGCGTATCATACGGGCGTATCGTATCGTACTTTAATATTAAATAAATAAATAAAAATATGAAAAAAATCAAGAAAAAATAGAAAAAATATGGTAATTGCTTTGAATTCATATAATGCAAAGTTTAGTACATATTTAGCATTCAACATTGAACAATTGCATTCAAATTTACATATTTTGAAGCAAAAAATAAAATACATTTATATTTTACATATTGCAATCAGGATCATCAACTAAATAATCTTCGTCTTCTCTTTGCTTAAGATCCTTGTCATCATCATCACCATCTTCTGCTTGAAAATCAAAATCTTCATCTCCTTCATAATGTTGTTGCGCTCCTTCCAAATTAATCCATGTAATGTCTTCTTCAGTTAAGAGGGCATTTTCTTCACTATCTTCTATAATACAGTCTTCTAATATATCAAAATTATTCAAACTTGTTAGATCAAATTGGCTTTCTTTTCTGTTTACTTTTTTCAATTGCCTACAAAAAAAAAGATAAGTAATTAGTAAATAATATTAACAATTGAAGTCAAACAATATATTGAATTGAATATTTAAGTACTAACTAATACAAGATTACCTTTTGTGAAGCCGCATGTTACAACGAATAAAAACTAAGTCATTCAGCCGCTTATGTTCCAACCTGTTGCATTTTTTTTATGGATGTGTTCAAAGACACTCCAATTCCTTTCACAACCCGTTGCACTATAGGTTTGGCTCAGAACTTTGACTGCAAAATCCCTAAGTTTTGGGCAATCACTTCCAAACCTATTCCACCAAACATCTGTAGAAAAAGGCAAACATTAGGGGCATAATCCATAATAATATAAGATTTATTGATTTAAGAAACTTAAATACAAAGATAAACAATTTACCTGGACGCATAGTAATGCGGTTGCGAATTACTACAGGCAAACCCATCAGGTGAAGAGCATTATCATAGATCTTCATCTCTTGATGTATAGTATCTACCCTACTCTCATTAGGGATTAATCTGTCTATACAATCAATGATGCCTTGATTAACCTCACCGCCTCTTTTGAAGCTTGCTGAGTACCTGAATGATGGGTTTAAATAATATGTTGTTGCATGAGTAGGCTGATGCAATTGTTTGTTTAATCTATTATCTATAATTTTCCACACGGGTACATAATCCCTCTTTTTTCCATTAAAATTATTTCTAATGGCTTCTTCTATCCATGGCTTCATAATGGTAGCCCATAGATGGTTTCTCCTCACTATCAACTAATCTCAAAACCTTCACCAAAAGACATGTAATCCTCAACAATCTAACACATGCATTCCAAAATGTACTCTTAAAGACTGTCTCTGAAATCTCATTCAACTTTTTGTTTCTTCTATTTTGAGGCAACTCTACAAATTGTTGCCACTCATCTGAGAAGAATATTCTCTTAAATGCTTGCTTTTGTCTCACAATACACTGTACAGATAAGAAGTTAGTTACAAACCGAGTTGCAGCTCTATGAAGAAGCTCTACACCATTTGTATATCTCCTTATCATACACAATACAAATGCATGGCTTTAGATGAATTTGGTGATATCTTGATAACACTCAGTTGCTGCATTTATCTCATCTATGTCACCAATATCCTCAAGGATGAGATCTAAACAATGGGATGTGCATGGTGTCCAATAGAAAGTCTCATAAGTATCAACTAACTCCTTTTCAACTGCGTTGCAGTTAGCTGCATTATCTGTAATAAATTAGACTACATTTTCTAGCCCAACCTCACATATCACCTTATCAAACTCTTGTCGTAGGATCTCTGTAGTGTGTCTCTCCAAATCATCATCATCTTCCTAAAACATCATCATCATCATCTTTCTAAAACATCTCCAAATCATCATTTTGTTGTCTCCTCTCTTGTATGCTCTCAATTATTTGAAGACATTGCCATTTAATGTCTTCTAGCAAACTTATAACTTTACCCATGCAAGGAGCAACTTCTTTCCTATTTCCTGTTAGGTGGTGTTTCAACCGTGAAATTCCACCACTAACCACCTCTCACAAAATAAATATCTTATCTTCAATCTGAAACCCTCAATTGGTGTACCCCACTGCCATGCCGGATCATCAGACCGAGAATGAGAGTCTCTAACACCCCTTCCTGCCATCTCAATTGAGCACTTCAATTGAATAAAAGACCTGAAAATAAAAATACTTCATAAATCCCCAATCTTCACATAACATTCAAATAGAGTGTCTCCCACCTCATGAATGCAATAAAAATGATATCCACACACGTAAAAATTTCATATTTTGTCATTCAAAAAAAGAAAAATACAAATAACACAAAAAAACAACAAATACAAAAGAAAAAATAAAGAAAAAACACTAAAAATATACCAAAATTCGAGTTAGGAGGATTGCACGGATACCGTAGAGCACGTTTTTCAACTCTTGAACCCCAAGAAGGAGGAGAACCACGGAAGGGAAGCGTGAAAAGCTCTAAAAAGACAACAGAAACCTGCAAAAATGCAGGTTTTTGTTCGGCTAGGGACCCTTTATACGGGTCTCTAGGCGTATCATGGGATACGGATCGTATCTCACGATACGACACAATAAGTTGGGTTTTACGATACAATGCCCTGTATCCCACGATACGATATGTATCGAATAACACTGGTTAAAGTTGTCTGAGACCCTACACATAAGGGTTAAAGAGGTTCGAGACCCTACACTCATCAAAGGGTTAAAGAGGTTTGTAATTGGGACAAAGTTTTGGTATAGTCTATGCCATATGATTGGTTGTACCTCTTTGCTACTAACCTTTTTTATATTGCAATAAGCTTCCATTAGCCGTATATTTGACCGTATACACCATTTGTAGCCGACTAGCTTATATCCTTCTGGTAAGTTTACAATGTCCCATGTATGGTTCTTTTCTAAAGTCGGTAACTCACATGTCGTGGCCTCTCTCCGTTAGGAAGAAGTATAAGGAATAGAGTATAAATCCACATTTTTTAAACTGTTGATATTGTTTAGAGGTACTATGATAAGAAACAAACTTAGAAATAGGATATAGAGTGCATTGTCTCATACCTTTTCTAAGTACAATGGGGAGATCAAGATCATTCTCTCTTGATTGGATTGGATCTATAGTCGTAGAAGACCCATTGTCGCCTGAGGATTGGGCATCACTACATTCTGTTCTTTACGCGTATACACTTGTATTTATTTTGTGGCTAGGTCATTTCCAGTATCTTCCTTAAAAGCAGGTTCAATAATAGTAGGGTTGATGGATAGAGCTAGTGAAGGAACACTTGGGACCTGATCTTTAGACGAAGAGAAGTAAAGAGTAGATTTAAAAGATGTAACGTCCAGGGATACATAATTTTTTTATTAATGGATTATAACACTTATATCCCTTTTGGAGGAAGAATACCTAATAAGCATACATTTTGTAGTTATAGGATCAAGTTTATCTATGAGGTGAGAATACAAGGGCACGTAGCATACACAGCCAAGAACTCGGGGAGGAACATGGAACAACTTGTCCAAAGGTTTTATGACTTCATACGGTGACTCTCCATTGAGAATTGTGCTCGGTATCTTGTTGATAAGGTTGATAGATGTAAGTATAACATCCCCCAATAATTCTTTAGAGTATTATATCCAATAAGTAAGGTTTTGACAACTTCCATAATACATCTATTATTCTTTCTACAATATCATTTTATTAGGGAGTATAGGAAAGAGGTTTGGTAAAGGATTTCTTGGTTTTCTAGATAATCTCGTAAATGACCATACATATATTTTCCCTATTGTTTGATCGAAGAACTTTTAAGGAATAATTGAATTGAGTTTCAATGAATTTGTGAAAAGTAAGAAATATAGTAGAAACTTCATTTTTTTATTTCATTAGATAGATCGGAGTAAAGCGAGTACAATTATTAATGAAGGAGACAAAATATTTGTAACCATAGATGGAGACTATTTATTTTATTGAAAAATAGAAGAGATTACTGCATACATCTAGAACTCTTGGGGAAATGTCGACCCCTCTGTGGGAATCGGCTGCACTCTCTTTGTTTTCTATCTTTAAGAAAACCTAAAGAGTTACAACAACATAAGCTCTTATATAATGAACTTTCTAACTTAAAAGCCAAATATATCCTTACTAAGTAGTAGCCTCTCAAATATATCAAAATGTATTGGTTTCTTCGGTCTTCTACACTCCTTCTCATGTTGGGTGAAATATATTTATAACTCCCAACTTGCTATACGTTCGGTCTAATATACTCTTAGACAATGCTTGGTTAAAATATCAACAACTTCATTTCTCTAATTTCACGTATTGTATGCTTAGTGTCTTGTTTGATATTTTTTCTCTTATGAAATGACAATCCACTTCTATATGCTTTGTCCTCTTATATTGAACATGATTTATAGTTATCTGTATTGCTACTCGATTATAGTTATCAGTATATAGCGGTATTAGGAGATTTATTTTTCCTTATAATTCAGTAATCAATGAAATTAACCATTATCTCCTTACTTATTCCATGAGCATTTGCCTTATACTCAGCTTTCGTGTTTGATCTTGCCTCCTCTTAAGCTACCATATCCAAGAGTCTTCTCAGTCGTTAGATCCTGAAATGTAGAGATGTTACTGAGCAGTTATGTGATTTTGTCATAGAGTTGATTGATAATAAATTCACTTAGAAATTAGGAACATGAAGTATCGATGATAATGAAAAAATTGGGTCTTCATACTGCCCTTCTTAGTAATATGGGTGCTAGATCCATTTGCTAATTGAACTCATTATTGGTTAGGGAACAACAGTAGTTGGAGAGTCCACTTTTACTCCCAGTCCCAACCATATGATCAGTGATACCCGAGTCATAGAAGTAGAAGCAATTGTTGTTGCCCGTGATTCAGAGGTAGAGGGAAGATCTGCAAGTTGAGATTCCAAACCCTCGATACGCTACAACAACTGTGGGATAGTGTTCATTTAAGCATTTTGTGAAGCATCCGTATAGTAGGACTTGTTCCAGTATGTCGAGGGTCTACCAATTATGTAACGTCAAGCGTTACTGCACAACCTATGCAGTAACACCCAAGTCATGAAGGGCCTTTAAAAGAGGCCTTCATAGCCCCATTATCCAAGAAAAGTTGGGGTAGCCTCAGACTGGTCGGGAAACGCGAGAATCGACCGAAAAACATGAAGGGTTGCCGGAATCTGGTAAGAAAAGCCCATTTTATTTTTTGTCAAATTTCTCATTTTTAGTTGCTAAAACGGAGTTAGATCATAGGGATTTTGTTTATTTCATGCTAAACCTTCGAAAGCAAGCCTTATTACGCGAAAATCGGCTCAAAACAACAGTAGATTCATGAAAATTTTCTCAAATCCGAGTTACTATTTTTCATGAAGTTTTCGGCGAAAAAGACCGTCGGCGACCATTGATGGATTGGGTTGGAAGAAGAAGGGCAGGCGATCGGTTGAGGACCATCGTCGGCCTTAATCGTCGTCGAAAACCGACAAAATCGATGCCAGAAAACCATGGGAACAGGCCCTTTTGGGCGTGTCCCTCGTTTCCGTGTCGTGTTGTGTAAAAAAATGTCATGAACCGATACTGATTCATGTCGTGTCCTCGTATCACATGTTAAAAACCAGTTCTCTTTCAAAACAGGTTTCGTGTCGTGTTCTGTGTCGAAAACAGGTCAAGTTTGGGTCGTGTCTTGAAATGGGTTTCTAGGTTAGAAACAAGACCCGTGTCCGTAGTTAAAGGTTCTCTGTTGACACAGTGACACAAGCTACCTATTGTGTAACTCATTTGGATCAGATATGGAACTTGGTATCGATTTGGATCTCAGATTGCTTAAATGGATCCAGATTAGGGTTTGGGATTATATTCGGATACAGTTTGTTTCGATAGATTTATAGTTAAATAAATTTTAATATTTTATTTATTTATAATTGTTTAGAGATTAAAATTGGAGGATTTGGAGGTGATAAGAATGGCCCAGCAGCTTGGGGACTGGATTTTAGCGCTTCTTCAGGTAGGGAGTTATGCATTCTTTTACAGAACCATGGTAGAAGTGATTTTACTGTTTTAGATAGATTTAAATGTGCATGATTGATAAATGTTTTATTGATGTTTGTGAAATGTTATTCGTAATTATGGGTTATTTGATATGCTTTTCAAATAGAACATGTTTATGACACTGTTTGATAAAGAGCATGTTTTGATGTGCATGTGTTGTATGAACATGGTATTTACATATTGTTTAAATGTTGTGTGGATATGAGTTTGATTTTGGATAATGGTGGATCTGAATATGATTTGTGAATGTGATGAACTGAATTTGGTTTTAGAAATGTAATGATGTGTGAATATACGAGCCGTACTTGTGTGGCTTGTGTGGGGTCTCTAGATACTTGCACGTCCCTCTTGCGATTCGGCTTGGGGCGAATACAGAGTGTGTTTCCGGGCACTCTGCCGTAAGAGTCGGCGTGGTTATCGTCGTGGATGGGGTTACCGAGGTCACGTTAGGGAGGGTCGGACGACTCCCGTGGCCTTTGGGGCAGACATAGTATGGGCTGTAATTATCGAAACTAATGATGTGTGCGTGTGTGTGAGTGTGTGCGTATGAATTTGAGATCATGATTTTAAGGTAATTGTGGTTTGCTATGAAATGATTGTGAAACTATGCATGCTTTTAGTATTTTTCTGTTTAAAGATGTTTAACCTCCCTACTGAGCTATGTATAGGAGCTCACCCCATTATTTTACAGCTCATCATGAAGCTAGCACTTTGAAGACACACGAAGCAGAGTAGGAGTTTGATAGAGCCACATTTTTATTTTAGATGGTACGATAAGTGTTGAATGATTTAGAAAGCCTTTTATTCGGGGTTAATTTTAGGTGGGCCCTCCACCATTTTAGACGTGTTGTTTAGAACTTTGATATGAATATTTATTTCATTAAATATTTCTTGAGTTTGAATTAAATTAGTATTGTATTTGGTTACTGCTCACCATCACGCCTGCACGAGAAGCGGCCACGTGGCATAGGCTCGGGCCGGGTCGTGGTCGCGCCTCGAGAGGGTGTGACAAATTAAGTCTTACATTGTTATTTTGTGACTAGTTTTGCTATAATGCGAGCATTTGATTTTCTCCTTTTCATCATTAGAATTAGGACCTCTCACACTACTACAGTTGTAATTTCTTCTTCCTCTACTTTGTTGACTCTCAATCTTCCCATAGAAGACCCTTTTTCTGGATTAGAAACATATGCTTTTTCTGATCTTATTTCTTCTTCCTTGAGAAGCAATGAATCGATTGTGCCCAATAATCATAACTCTTTTTTGCCTAGTATATTCACTTTAATTACCTCATAGTCAAAAAGAATTCTCCATAGGAGATCAAAGACTTCTCGTTTTTTCATTTCATCGTTCCGTTCTTTAGAATACGGTGTACACCTGATTTTATTTTTGATTAATTTGTGTATTATGATGAAATTAGTAGTTGTTTACTTGTTTTGCTTTAATATAAAGTTGTGTGCTTACTATTGTCATCATATACTTATGTTAATTGATGTCTCACTTGTTCTACCTTGAATATATAATATTATATACCTTAGCCATGTTGCCGCACCCAAAATTTTTGAAATTTGCCGTATCCTGCACCCGCACCTGCACTCGTGTGACATAGCTTATAGCTGATGACCTTCTTAGATAATTTGACATTTTTATATTCCAGAATAGATACATATTGCATTAATTATACTTTTTCATTATTTTTCACGTCAAAAGACATTGTGTTTCATAGTTTGTGTTCTAAGTTGCTTGAATCTTTTGCTGAATTCATAAATCCAGGTCCACCAGGAAAATGTTTATGTTGTTTCTAAGTTCAATTCTTTCAAGAAAATAGCAAGGTCCATGGAATATGGAGAAGAGGACATCGCTTTAGTTTCACTGCAATCAGTTTCTAAAGGTATTCGCTTCAAATTCATTTATCGCTATCTTCTGTTGTTGCCTGTGTAAGAAGGAAACATATGAAAGCATGTATGAAGTATGAAAAGATTTGGGTGATTGGGACCAAGTGGACTACCTCTGACTGGCACTCTTCTACCATAAGTGAGTCTTGGTATCACTAACCAAGAAAATGATAAAGACTCTTCTAACAATTGGATGGAGGAACCAATAACTGCTTTTAGCCATTCCTGTAGAATAAGCTGTCAGATCGAATGAATCAAAAGATTCAAAACTCTGCCGCCTATTGCATGAGTTAGTTCTGGGGATATGGTCATACATGTATTCAAGAGGCTCAAGGACTAGTTGCATGTACACATATACCAAGTCCATTCTACTTTATACTTTTTGGGTTTGTGAATATTCAGTGTCCACTGGTACCTATGACTAAGGTTTGTCTATCAGGGATGTACGGAATAACATGATAATATTTTATTTTTGGGAGTTATCATGTGATTTTATTTAGATAGAATTGACGGAATATAGTTTCTTCAACTTTACAGGCTATTATGGAGAATGTGGAAAAAGAGG
Organism: Brasenia schreberi; assembly: GCA_036023115.1. NCBI lineage: Eukaryota > Viridiplantae > Streptophyta > Magnoliopsida > Nymphaeales > Cabombaceae > Brasenia > Brasenia schreberi. The sequence goes on from JAYKKT010000072.1 coordinate 231,651, forward strand.
TGGATACATGGAGTTTACTGGTTTTAGTGCAAGCGTGAGTTAGCATTTGCATAAGATTGCATCCCTCATTTATATAAGTGCTAACGTATCTGGTCAAATTCTTACAAGCCTGGTTATGAATCCTCCAAAGGTGCTTTCTCACCTTCTCCCTCTTCTTGATGTCCATTTCCTTTCTTCGTTCATTCTCCTCCTGCTGAATAACTCACTTTAAATTAAGTGATCTTGTTAACCTTTCAGATTGGTGATCCATCTTTTAATTCTTACTCTGCTGAAAGAGATGGAATCCATTCATCTCTTGGAAGGCGTGCTAAGGTAGAACTCTCTCTCTCTCTCTGTGTGTGTGTGTATGAGCGAGCATCTGTTTCTGATATATTCTGTCCGAAACCTGTCAGTAAATAGTAAATATTATATTGATAAAGTTTGTATGACCAGGCCGTTTTGTCAGCAAAATACGTATCAGTCCCTATTCTCAACCAGTCCTGGTGATGAAATGACCCTGGTAGCAAATGTGGTTTTCATTTACCTGGAAGAATCTTCTGACATAAATGAATATCTTGGATGCTTATGCTTGAAGATTCTTTTAACAGTTTAGAAGGGGTTAACTGCAACAAAGCTGAGGGCGCAATGTACATCTTCCCTCGCATCCGCCTGCCAGAAAGGGCAATAAAAGCTGCTGAAGCGGCAAAAACTGCACCCGATGCATTCTATGTTCAGCGCCTTCTTGAGGCAACAGGAATTGTTGTTATCCCTGGATCTGCTTTTGGTCAGGTAAGACCGAATTACTACATACTTGATCTTCACAACTCCTTGCAAGTTGTCATCTTTGAACACCGGTATTCAGATTCTGCTAAGCAAACAATAATGTCCACCTCATAAGACGGTAAAAGAGTAGATACCAGAGGTTCGTGGTACGTGCCCCTCTGTTAGAAGCTGTCGATGGGAAACAGCTATACCGCACATGGCAATTCTTTCCCACTAGGTTGATAGAAAGATTTATTTACAGATGAATTCATTGCTTCGCCCTCCCCACCCACCCACCTAACCCACGCCCCCCACCCCCTCCATTATTACAGATAAATTGGAGTATCTTAAAGTCTTATGCGCAGTGTGTTCCATTAAGAACCTTCACATTTCACTTCCATAAGCTAGATGGCTGGAAGGGATTAAGCAGCGCCAAGTCAAGTTCAAATCGTGACTTCATTTATCTACCATTTTGTCTTATATGTGATGGGGTTATGCGTCTGTCTCCCTCTGTTTGTGTACGCGCATGTGTGTGTTTGTCTCGCTTAAGCGTCGTCTTCTGTTGATCTTCTGATGGCATCTGAAGATGTGGTTTTGGCTTGCAAGGTGTCGGGGACTTGGCACTTCAGGTGTACCATACTTCCCCAGGAGGACAAAGTCCAAACTGTCATTTCCAAGCTGGAGTTCCACAAAGCCTTCATGGAAGAGTTCCAAGATTAAATCTAACTCAATTTGTTGCATAGGCGCTTCAATTTTGTTGATGATACACCTAGCAAATTTGTACCGTAACTATGCAGCGAGAATCTGCCTTTAAATTAATAACAGATGATGCTCAAAGAAAGTTCGTTGAGCTGGGGAGCTGGGCATCGATATTGAACACTTTTTTTTTCTTTTCGAATCTACCGACATCGAACACTTTGTAGATGCTCCTTCATGGTCCGCAAGTTCTTGCAACAAGTTGTGTGCGTTTAGGGATTTAATAAAGCAAGCATGAGATAGGATCGAGTTACTTCAAGTTGCAGATATGTCAAGACGCTATTTGATTTGGTACTATGCAACTTAGACACGGTAGTGATAAAGCAAATCAGGGATGATCCTCCCGTTGTCCTGCACCTGAGAGCATGGTAAGTAATTCGTGCGGATAAGTCCTAAACATGTATCAGTTTTCTACTCATCGTTTCATGAGCTTTCTCATAGACACGTCCTCCCATCTCGCAATATAAGATAGATTATGTAATAAACTATCAATATCGCGATGGAAGGCGTTCTTATATCATTAAGCTTTTTCTTGATGTAATTTCTTAATGCCTCCTGGTCCCATACGCATCCAATGAACTGTTTGAAGTTCATCAAGCAATTGAACAGCTAAATTGTGACGTATTAATGATCTCTTTCTATAAAAGAGACGATGTTGTTGATGTCAACCACTCCATTTATATCGTCACGTCAAACCGCGCTTGTTTTTTTGTTGTTCTGCAACTATACCAATGATATTGGGTGGCTACAAGGATAAAATGCAGTTTTGTTGCCTTGTTTGGTAGGGGCAGGCTTGGCGGCTCTGTTCAACTATACTAACACCAAGAGTTCTCTTTTTTCACCATTATATTCATTGGAATGAATGGCTAGATAGATTCATAAAGGAAAGAAAGGAAAAAATCATTTATAATTCTGCAAGATACTTTGTTTCCTCAAGTTTTGTCTCCCTTAGAAAAGTTTGTCGCCCCAATTTGTATATATATATATATATATATATATATATATATATATATATATATATATATATATATATCTAAAAGATGAGAAGAAAAAACTTAAAATAAGGATTATTCCGAGAATGCTTGGGATCCATAGCTACCTTGTCTATCGATTTTGGATTTGAAAACTCCACACTCTTAGCTTATCATTCATCTAGGGAGATTCCAATTAGGACATCCTAACCACCGAAAACCATTTTAAAATGGCATGATTCGTGAAGTTCACCGTCTCACAAACGTCTCAGGAAGTAGCTTCAGTGAACTTGCAAATTCGTGAAACGCCATTTCATGAACGTGGGCAGAACTGGCACATAATACGGAACGTTTCCTTCATTTGCTGTTAGAAAACCTAATGTCATGAGAGGCTGGCCGAATGTTTATGAAATGGATTATCACAAATTGTGATGATGATGGGGAGTGAACTATGAGTCTTGGTTGTTGGATAGGAAGGTTGGGGTTAGGCAGGCAGACTCAACCTCAGTGAATAGCACTCGATATTCAAAGTCCTGGCCGCCTGTATCTTCTTTCATGACTGTAGAGACGAATCTTTTCTCAGTGCAAATACTTTTTTGCTTGCTATTTGTGATATTCGACACTCTTTTAATTCAAAATCTGTTCAATTTCCTTTCTTTTTTTTACGGGAAAATCTGGTCATTATCTCTTTCGGCGCCTTAACAAAGTTGGTAAATGATTGCTCCTTCGCAACTTCGGTCAGCTGGAATTTTTGTCACAGTTAGAGCTACAAAGCTCCCTTTTGTATACTATATATATATTGTATATATCTACATTTTTTTTTACTGGTGGCAGTCTTGCCTAACCCATCTTGATAATCCAAAAAAAAGGTTGGTAAATGAGCAAGATCGCCGTGCTCCTCATAAAAAGAGAGACAAAGATCGGTCTCAGCAAGACCAGCTGACATGATCAGATATTTGGATTTCAAACACGCATTCCATCTTACAAAGGGAACTTAATGCTACTCCAGTTCTTGATCTTAGCCAGTGTTGAACTTCTTGGATTCTTGCCCCAAACACAATTAGGCATTACATTCAGCACTCCTATTATGCTCACGGTCACGGACGACAAATTTGACCAGAAAAACTTGTTAACTAGACGGCATCGCACACATTAAATTCGAAATCACGCCACAGGTGGATAGAATAGATTATTGGTAAAACTTGAAGCCTCAACATTTCCGTGTCATTCGTTACCTCATCGAATGCATGCTGCCAAGCAGTCATGTCGTCAGCCAATCACCGCTCAAGCTATTGTGAAGGAACCTGTTAAGCCGATAAGCTAATCATTCTCCCTAGTTTTACTCATGAAAATGGTTAGATCGGTCATGTAACCGTTTCTTGTGAATACTCTTACATATTCTAACAGCCGGATAATAGCTCCATAACAGAAAGTACAACCTTTGTATTGGAGAGGAGGAGCGAAACATTGCTCTATAAATACATAGCATCATAAAGAAGAAAATATCAAACCTCCCTAAGAAATTCAGCCGTGAGAAACTACAAAAACTCACAAACCTCTTATTTTATTTTGTTCTTTGCATAGTTAGAGAAACTATGTTACGATAAAAAAAACTGAACGAGCAAACTAGAGGATCAAACGATCGTCGGAAAAACCAAATCATCCATCATAACCTGCATTTTACTTCCTTTCATGATCATAAACCGAGAATCTCCCCCTACAAAATTCCGACTTTACAGCTGATTGACAATTGAGATTGCATGGAAAAGTGCATCCGAGTCCCCCAACTATGCTAGAAGGTAGAGAAACAGAGAAAATTATCGTTGAACTCAAGAATAAGTAAAACATCACTCAAAAAGAAACAATAACAGTGAAGCCAAGTTAACTCCATTTGTTTTTGTTTTTTAGATGAAATACAGAACAGAACTTCGGGACTTGTTTTTCGACTCTGCTGCGAATGCTGCCAACCACAGCGATCCTATGATCGGCTCACGAGTTCACTAGGAGAGCTCTTTTTTTTTTTACCGGAGAAAGTTAAGAGGATGGTTTATTGACCACGGCATTCGACTACGTGCAAGGCCCCCCTTCTCATTTCTACGTGGGAAAATCAATCCGGTGGGCGCCTCCTCCCTCGGCGGTAATTGTGAATATTATATATTTAATGGGAAGACATAAACGATGCGGAGACTCGCGAGGGGGCGACTTTAAAGGGTTGTGGGTCTGTTTCGTAAAACCTCCGCATCTCTGCTTTCATTGTCTTCTTCTTCTTCTTCTTGTGCAATGGGAAGCGAACCAGTTACAGTCGAGACAATCAATCCCAAGGTAGCGCCTTCTTGGGTGTTTATTGCTGCTGTTCTAATTCGTTTGAACACGGTGCGTATGTTTGCTGTCCGAGTGAGTGTATATGGTTCCTCCAATGAGAAAGGAAGAGGCAAAGTATGAGATTCACTCTTCCATTATAGCGTTTGCTGGTGGGACTCTTATGGTAGAAATGCTTTTTCTTTCTCTCCAGAAAGAAAATGAACTTCCTTCAGCGATTTAAGAGGATTCTAAATGATTAGCACTACTTTTTTTTTTCTCCTTCTTTTTCCCCTTGATATGGTTGCAATCTTTCCGATCTTATGTTGCCTTGCCTACCTGGCATGGTTTCAGTATTAGCGGAATCTCTTATTTGTAGCACCGTGAAGATAAGAATTGCCTACCAGAAAATGATAAAACTCTAATCCATGAAGTCTCAATATAGATGTTCATCCTAAAAAGTGGTAGATGCCTTTTTCTTGCTGATCTCGGCATTCCTCGGCATCGTACCCTGTACAGTTCATCTTCTGTTACTGACTCGGCTGGAGGTCGCCCTATAGGTGCATTCGTTATGTCACGTGTGAGAAGTGGAAGTTTCTTTCCCTTCTCATGTTCGAATCCCCTCAAGTAGTCTCTTCTCTGCAAGGCAATGGGAATGATCCTAGGGTAGGGGCCCAGGGGTTTGACTGCCTCAGTTACGGCCAAGCTGCTCGTTCAGTTCCGTGATCCCATACGATCTAGTCATTTCCCGTACCTTGTCTTGGCTTTACTAGCTGAACTACATACTGAGGGGCAGCATCTTTCTTCATTCCCAGAACCCTTCCACCTAAGCTGGCTTGACCGTTTGCCGTTTGCTACGGAATTACTAAGGGTGCTGATAACATGGTTTAGGTAACAGATTTATTGAGCGCAGACATTAGCTCTTGTGATCCAAAGAGATTGATGCTCACTTGGCACATTTGGTAAACTGCACTACTATATCATTGATAATCGAGGTGGTTGATGCAAGATGAGCCACTATGGATGCTAAGTAATTGTTCCATTTTGTTCCTCAAATTGCCTACCCATGAGATGTTTGGATACTTCTGTCTTTTATCCCTATTTCTTGAATCTCTCACTAAATCATGGTTTAAAAGTTTCATGGTATCTTGTGTCTTGGGACCAATGGATTCAAAGATGATCCAGGTCGCCGAGTATGGATGGACAGACTTATTGTCAACCCAAGTTGGTAATTGTCCTGCTGCGCCATCACCATTCCTCATTCACAGCCAGAATCTACCATATGATCTCTTGGTTGGATGATTGGTGGCCTTGTAAAATAGCTGCTGATTGCAAAATCATCACTGATCAAACTTGAGTCACAACCAGATCAATTTCTTGATTGCCAATTCCCTTGAAAATTATATGCTTTACGATCCATGTATTGTTTGTCTCAACAAGTACTGCACTGATGAAACATAAAATTCACTGGAGTTCAAGCTGACTTACAATTCCACTCTTAAATAGTTACTTTTTTAGGCCTGCCTATTTTCTGTACATTATAGAATTGTATATATACAAAACATGCAATTTGTAGTAGATATAATTTTTCTTTTTATTGCCAGGTTATTAAATGTGAATATGCTGTGCGTGGAGAGATTGTGACTCATGCTCAGGTAAATCTAGGAATATATTTTTGTTCTTCAACAGCTCTGTGTTCCATCTCTGTAATTCTTTTAAAGGGTGGTGATATCTTTATCCATTTCTGTGTTTCGGAAATAAGTTTTCCCAGTTTGCAGCCTTCTGTAGTGATAAAAGAGCTCGTCTTTAGAGTAATATTTTCCTTTTTCTTTTATCAACGTGCAACTGGTTTTGTATAACCAGCAACAAGACATCGATACTTGACATTTCACTAATCTCTACTTACCAAGCATTTAGAATTTTTCTACCTATCATGTGTGTATTTGCAAAATTCAATTAATTTATAGTGATTCTTATATTTTTTCTTTGGCAGCGTTTGCAACAAGAGCTTAAAGTAAATCCTGGTTCTCTTCCCTTTGATGAGGTGAGTGCTCCATCTGCCTGTAGAGCATATTAACTTATTTTAGAAGATGGGTATCTGCCTGATGCCAAATTTCCTTACAATTTTCAACAAATAAGTTCTATTTAAGCAGCACCTTTATTCTAAAATGTCACCGGTATCGTAGCCGAGCCCGTCTAGTATGGGAAAAGGCTTAGTTGTTGTTGTTGTCACCGGTATCGTGGTTTGTTAGTCCAGTAGTTCAAGATTGCTTTCTACATGCATGACTATCTTTAGCCTTTATTGGTGGTGGTTTTCCAGCTTATAGGTTTCCAACTCTTAGTAATGCATTTACTCGTATTCTCTTTTTCTCAACACTGCACACGTTTTGCATCTTTCTGTGCCTCGTGCATCTTTGTGTGGACTCTTATTATGTGGTCTATTGGTAATTCATGAATTAGTCGAGCTGTTTATGTTTTCTTATTCTTCTTTTTTTACTGAAAGAAATGCTTGTGTTAGTTCTCGCTCATGTAGATTTGGTGAGAGTAACCCTTGAAAGATACGGATAATCCTCAAGTCCTCAAGTTATACATCATGAATAAGTTCGAACAGCGTTGATGGTGTTGTGCACAACATGTATTGTCATTGACTTCCTACTTAATAGATATAATGCTCAGAGTTGCTTTGAGTTTTCTGCAGATACTCTACTGCAACATTGGAAACCCTCAGTCTCTTGGACAGTTGCCAATCACCTTTTTCAGGGAGGTCAGATTGTAAGAACAACTTTTTTTCTTCTTTACATGGATTAGCAACAGTCCAGTTTATTGACTGTTCAGCATATTCTTGGTTTCTAGGTTCTTGCTCTATGTGATCACCCAGCCCTCCTCAACAAGGCTGAAGCTTGTGAGTTGTTTAGGTATGCAAATTTCAACTTAAACCTTTGTTTATTTGTTAGGTGCGCTTTGGATCATCAATGAAGAAAAGGTTTGGTTCAACTGCCCAAAGTGCTACTTGAGCAAATGTCACATTAGAGAATTCTTCATTGGAATGACTTGGGAGCTACCGCTGAGTAGCTCGAGTTTTGAAACTGGACTGCACATTTCAGCCAGTATAGTTAATGTCATCTGCTTCAAGCCACCTTTAGTTAATAGCTCTACTTCACAGTAACCTTTACTTTCTCAATACAACTGTTTTTGGCGGGTATGGTTGCAGAGACAGCTTAGTTCCCTATCTCTAAACTGTCTTTTCCTACTGCTCCATTTCTTGTGTCCATCAATTTTAGGAAACTTGTACAATATGGTACAATACTGTATGCGCATTGGTACTTCTATTGCAGAAAACAATTTATTGCACTGTGTATTGAATGATATGGTGTTTCCGGGCATTATATCGTTCAATACTAACTCGTATCATACGATACAGTGTCACTTTTCGGAAAGTGTAATTTTTAAAATCAAGGTCTGGGGTGAGTTTAAACCATCTCTAGGCCAGCTTTTTGACCTACTTTCTTTTCCCATGACCAACCCCTTTCTCTCCCCAAATTCCAAATTTTCATTCACCAATGGTCGTCAATCCTAAGTTTCAAATCGAGGCCTGGGGGTGATGCATGTATGTGATTTGGCTTGTTTTGATGGTCTGTTTATTGTTCTTGGTGTGGCGTATGCCATACAACTTTTCATACTTGTAAAGATTTATTTGCATTTTCATGAAACTAAAGAAAATAGTTCAAAAAATTCACCTTTATCATACCGTAGATAGGGGCATATCAGTACCTGCACAATATAGGTCCAATACAATATTTACAACGTTGGGGGTCCGTACATCCCTCCAACTGTTAGAAATATATACGTCCATTCCAAAGTTCAGCATATAATTCTACTGCACGTACTTCTTGCCATTCCATATCCCTTTCACATGTATATTCCCATTAGCACCGTGCAACTTTATAATTATGTTTCCCTTGTTGTATCTTTCTATCCATTTTTTGCTTGAGTGTGCTCATAATCTGTCTGGATGTATTTCAGTTCTGATGCCATTGCTAGAGCTCGACAAATTTTGGATCAGATTCCAGGAAAAGCGACAGGTGCATACAGTCACAGTCAGGTATTTTGTCCATTCATTTTATCTTCCAATATGAATTTGGAACTTTTTTCTTTTCTTAGTGTCATGTTGCTGACGTGATATTTTATGTCAATTGGTTATAGGGAATTAAGGGACTGCGTGATGCTATAGCAGAAGGAATTGCTTCACGTGATGGTTTTCCATGCAATCCGGATGACATCTTCCTCACCGATGGAGCTAGTCCTGCTGTATGTCGTTCCCTCAGTCATTTTCTGTTAAAATGACTGCTTGCAATTTCTGTCAACAATGTGAAGAAACAATTATGAATTCAGAGATGCTTTTGTCATGCCACAGGTTCATATGATGATGCAATTGCTTATAAGATCTGATAAAGATGGAATTTTGTGTCCCATACCTCAATACCCCCTATACTCTGCATCCATTGCTCTCCATGGCGGCACTCTTGTATGTCTCTGTCTCTTCCAGGATCATTGTCATAAAAATCAGTACACCTTTGATTGATCGTGAAAGGATAATTGCTGTATTTGTTGCTTGCATCGCTAGTAACATCTGGTCGGACATAAGCAACTGAACTTTTTACGGATCCACAAAAAGTTTTGTTTCAGCCATAGTTCGATTGCTAATACATTATACAAGGACTGGTCTGAGATGCAGCGGTACACCTCATAATCATGGAGCATCTACCACTTCATTCCTATTTTTGTCATGTGTGTGCCCCATTGTACTCGTCACTTACAGACATGATATGGCAATAGCTGCTTGTATGTAGTCCTTTCAAACATACATGATTTGATATACCATTGCTGTTGGCGGTGTGCTCTTCTCTACCAATTGTACGCACCATGCCTTTGGCCAAGAACATAAAAGAATAAATAAATCTTTTGTCTAGCTCCTGCTTGCTGATGGAAGTGCTGATGTCTCAAAATCATCAAGTCCGCACACACACACACATACATAAAACGGATGCAAGAAGCATATAATTTATTCTCCATCTTTGATTTCATTACAGGTTCCATACTACTTAGATGAAGCATTTGGCTGGGGATTAGGGACTTCTGAGCTGAAGAAACAATTGGAAGAGGCTCAATCAAATGGAATTACTGTTAGGGCCTTGGTAGTAATAAATCCTGGAAACCCTACTGGTCAGGTATGTGCTAGCCCTCTATTTTGCTTATTAGAACTGATACTCTTTCCAAGCTTATTGTGAATTTTTTTGCCTATAATTGTTTTCTTCTTTATGTTAATAAATCTGAATTTTGATTCACAGCATTCTCATTATAGTGGCCTAGCAGTCGCTACATTGAATGACAGAAACTGCTTTCTGATGCCTTGACCGGAAAACTTAGTTTTTAGGTGCCAACTTTCTTGGACTCGTAGGCTATTGCATAAGGCAAATAAGCTTTGATTTATTGACACATTCAAAATTTATTTTTTTAACCTTTTCGCAACCTGTTTTCCCCAGTTTAAAGAGGAAGTGCATAAAAAGCTTAATAATAAAGAAGGTGAAAGACATACTTGTAAGATATTGAAGGTTAGAGAACAGAAAGAGATAAAGTATGCTGTATCAAAGATGAAGACACAAAGATCCCGTGTTAAGCGAGCATATCAAGATAAGATGAAAAGAGAAGATTTCCATAAGCTTTTCCATAGAACTGCAAGTCTGCAATTATTCATAATAACTTGTAAGAGATAACTAACTAACTAACAAACAACTAGCCTGTTTGAAAGATTAAAGTGAAATGAGCTCTTAAGCTTGTGAAATCCTAAGTCACACAGACACTTCTAAGGGGTGGAATGTCGACCTCGACACTGGTGCGATACCGACACTGTGTCGGTGCGGCATGGCAAAAAAAAAGGCAATTTTTTTTTGTAACTCACGGATAAATGGGTCCGGATAATGAAGATTGATTTGTGTATTATGATGAAATTAGTAGTTGTTTACCATTTATGTGTTTTGCTTTAATATAATGTTGTGAACTTGCTATTGTAGCTGAATACAATATTAGCCTGAATGATTTTGGGTGCGGACAATTGGTTTCTTATTACTCAATCTGATTGGATTCTTGACTCCATACTGTATGCCTTTGCACAGAACTCTGTCACCAAACACATTTGAAGGCCAGGAACATTGCCATATCAATAGAACAGAAGAGTATGACATCACTAGTGGATCCTAGCACAAATACTAGTATATACTATATCCTACAAAAGATCTCGAAACTCTTTGAATCCATAACTTGGATATTTTGCTGCCCGTAAAATCATTCTAAGTTTTCGATCATTATGAGGGAACTTGCTAATTGATACCTACGTGCACCAAAATTAGCAAATACTAGTTGTATTATGATTGATTTATGTAGCTTGAATATTATATATAATATATAATATTATATACCCTAGCCGTGTCGCCGCACTCAAAATTTTTGAAATTTGCCGTATCCCGCACCCGCACCCGTGTGACATAGGTGAAATCTAGTGACTTTATGGGGCCAGATGATATTCTCATAGATATATGAAAAATATGTGGAGAGACAAGCACCACTTACAAAATTTGTTGAGTATTGTATGACCAAGATGTTGTTAAAGGAACGAAACAATTGTACACTTATTTAAGCACATACTAAAGAACATAAAGATATTCAAACTTGGGCCTATTATAGGGGTATCAAGTTAATGAATCTTGGCAAAAAGTTACTGAATGAAGGCCAAATAAGTATAAATGCAATTGGAAATTGATTTGGAGTTATGTTGAGATATGAGATATGCACTAATTAAAACATTTAAAGAAATAATTGAGTTCAAGAAGAAAGAATATTTTGATGTGTACTATAGTAGCATGATAACATGAGGTATTCTTTGAACAAACTTAAAAAAGATTTAAAGGAGGCTTATGACATGATACCATTTGTTATTCTTTCAATGACCTTGGGAAAATAAAGGAATGCCTCTCCTATACAACAACAACAACAACTAAGCCTTTTCCCATACTAGACGGGGTCGGCTACATGGATTTTTTATTTCCACATAGCCCTATCATGTGTCATATTAGCAGTTAACTCACAATAAGCTAGATCATTTTTTATTGTTTCTTTCCAACACTTTTGTGGTCGTCCTCTACCTCTTTTAATACTTTCAAAATCTAGTTTTCATATCTTCTTACATATTCTTCTTTTGATCTTCTTTTTACATGTCCAAACCTTCTTAAACGATATTCTCTTATTTTATCCTCTATTGGTGCCACTCCTAATTTGTTTCTAATAACCTCATTATGTATACGGTCTTTTCTTGTATGACCACTCATCCATCTCAACATATTCATTTCTGTCACAGACATCTTTTATACATATTGATGATTAAATACCCAACACAAAACCATAAAACATGGCTGGTCTAATTGCTGCTCTACAATATTTACATTTTAACTTTCATGGTATCTTCTTATCACAAAGAATGCATGATGCTCCTCTTCATTTTAACCAACCAGTACTAATTCTATGCGTAACATCTACGTCAATTCTTTCTTCGCTCTGAAAAATTGACCCTAGGTATTTAAAACTTTCCTTTTAAGGGATACAATACAACAACAACTAAGCCTTTTCCCATACTTGAGGGATACAGTATGTACCAATTTTAATTTCTATGTCCTCTGAAGTAACCAAATGATCAAACTTACATTCCATATATTCCGTCTTTTTTCTACTGAGTCAAAAGCCTTTACTTTCTAATGTTTCTCTCCATCGTTTCAATTTTTTTATTAGGGTTGTGTTAGGCTTCCGACAGCCAGCGTAAAATTTTGTCGGACTTACCATGGATTCTACAAAAAAAAAAACAAAGAATCCATGTAGCTGACCCCATCTAGTACGGGAAAAGGCTTAGTTGTACTTGTAGTTGTAGTTATAGTTGTAGTGTAGTTTTTTCTTAGACTCCTCCACTAACACAATGTCATATGCAAATAAGATACATCGAGGTACTTCATCTTGAATATGTTTTGTTAACTCATCAATCACCATTATAAATAACTATGGACTTAAAGTCGATCCTAGGTGTAACCCAATATTAACTTCAAAGAAGTCTGTCATTCCTTTATGAGTCCTCACACATATTTTTGCACCATCGTACATGTCTCTTATAAGGTTTATGTATGTCAATGAGACCTCTTTTTTCCAAGGTTTTATAAAGAACCCTCCTCGATACCCTATCATAAGCTTTTTCTAGATTAATAAATATCATGTGAAGGTCTTTCTTTTTTGCTCTAAAATGTTCCATTAGACGTCTCAAAAGGTGAATCACTTCAACAAATATGCCTAACATGAATCCAAATTGGTTCTCTATTGTACTTGATACTTGTCTTAACCTACGTTCGATAACTTTTTTCCATAATTTCATAGTATGACTCATTAACTTGATACCCTGATAATTTGCACAATTCTAAATGTAGGTATAAGTATACCCGCTTTCCATTCTTCGGGTATCTTTTGGTTTCTCTATATTTAATTAAATAGTCTTGAGCCAAGTGATTCCAATTTCTCCGAGGATTTTCCAAACTTCAATAGGAATATTGTCTGGTCCTACCGATTTTCCACCCTTTATATGTTTAAGAGCCTCTTTGACTTCATTCTTTTGAATACGTCGGTAGAAATTATGGTTTATATACTTTTCTGATTCAGTTAACTCTCTTAAGTTAATACTAACCAGTGTTATCTGTATCGTGGGAATCTATGATACAGGTTATCGTGCTGTATCGTTCGTATCGTACGATACGAGCGATACATCCAAAAAGATTTTTTTTTCAAAATTTTTTCCCCAGGTTTATGACCTCTCTTCACTTCTCTCGAAGGCATCCTCCGGTATGCTTGTTTGGGATTGCAAGCCGTGTATGTAACATTTAAATTCGGGTTAGTTTATAAGAAATTTATTGAATAAGAATAATTTATGAACAAATAAAAATTGTGACAAAATCATTTACTTTTCTGTTGCCAACTTTTAGGTATATTTCTGCTACCAGTTTCTAATTTCATGAAATCGCAAACAATGAAGAACAATTTGGTTGTCTCGATTCATTGAGTGGGCATTTCACAACTTCACTATTTTAGGGTTCACCTTACATTACTTCCATTGAGTTGAACATGATCAGCATGTGTGAGACTTAACTCAGTCTGTGAAGTGAGATCAGAAGTAATTAGATTACATGATTTTAACCCACAACATCCATCTATCATCCTTCAGTTTCAAACCACTTCAAGCATTAGTTAAAAAGTTAGTCTCCAGCAAGAGAAAAGAGGATATCATCAAGTAACAACTGGGGTGTCATAGACTCAATAATCAAAGAAATGGAGCTCATTGTTTTGCTCACATATGAAAATTAGCAAATGTGCCAACTACATGTACAAAGATAGCAGTTTGTTAATTTTGATATATTACATGAGTGTATTATGGAAGATAACGAAGAAAATGCACTCCTAACTAAAGAAAACATTGCATGAATTAATTTGGAAGGAGTACAACATCATCAAGGAGATGAAAATTTTAATTTTGAAGCAGAAGGTGGTGAACAACTTTGAATCTTCATCAAGGAGAATATGAAGATTATTTAGTTAATGATCTGATTACAAATTTACAATATGTAAATGGATTTCATTTTTTGCTTCAAAATATGTAATTTTTTTTCTTCAATTGTTCAATGGTGAATGATTAATATGTACTAAACTTTGTATTATATGAATTCTTTGCAATTACCAGATTTTTTATATTTTTTTCTGATTTTTACTGATTTTTCTTGATTTTTTAATATTTTTTCTATTTTTTTAATATTAAAGTATGATACGATACACTACGATATGATACGCCCATATCGTGGAGTAAAATGATATACGATATGATACACGTCGAACAACACTGATACTAACATCTTTATTTTCGTTAAAAAGCTTATAAAAATAGTTTTTCTATCAGTTTTATATATGATCATTCGCCACTAGAATTTTCTCATCCTCCTTTAATGCATTTAACAAAATTAATATCCTTAGTTTTCTTATCTTTAGCTCTAGCTATCCTAAAAATATCTTTTTCACCCTCTTTTGGGTTGAGTTTTTTATATAAATCCTCCAAAATTTTAGCTTTTGCTTTACTTACGGCCTTTTTCGCTTATTTCTTTGCTTTCTTATAAGCCTCTAAAGTTTCACTAGTTTTCTTAGCATAATGTAATTTGTAACATGCCCTTTTTGCTTTGATTTTATTTTGCACTACTTTACTCCACCACCAAGCTTCTTTTTGTGTCGGTATACCTTAGATTGACCTAACACATGGTTTGCCACTTTCCTAATATGTATAGCCATATTTTTCCACATATCACAAAGTGTACCAACATAATTCCAAGCATCTCTTTGAAGGACTTTCTGTTTAAATATACCTTGTTTCTCGCTTTTGATGTTCCACCATTTAACCAGAATAGCTCGATGTACTCTTTTCTTTTTTATCCACTTTTTTACCTGTAAATCCATAACTAAAAGTCGATATTGGACAGTGAAAGCTTTCTCCTAGAATTACCTTCTAATCTTTACAACACGTTCTATCTTTTTTCCTAAAAATAAAATAATTAATTTGTGTCTGTGATAAGCCACTCTTAAGTAATTAAATGTTCATCTCGTTTTTTGAAGATTGTATTGACTATAAAGAGATCAAATGTCATAGAAAAATTTAAAATCTCCTTACCTTGTTTATATCCCCAAAACCAAAGTTTCCATGAATACCTTGATATCCTAATGCCTCTATATTCAAAACCTCTGCTCCTAACACTAATTTCAACATCATGATTCGGTAACCATATCGTATATGTCTACTACACTATCCTTTAAATCTTTATTTATGATAATACCAACTAACCTAACACAACCCTCCTCCTTTATCCCGGCTTGGGACCGGCCATGCAAGGGTGATCACTTATATGGGCAGAGTTCCTCTCCTATACATCATTCTTATAAAATGATAGACCAACAACTTGTCTTAGGAGTTAAAAGAGGATAACCATTTTTTTTGGTGATAATATCATATTACACAAGGTAAACCTTATCTCTTTACTCTTATATATGAACTAACAAAGTACATCGAAGTTGAAGGGTCTTAGTGCATATTACTTATAGACGAGACTCAGTATGGTGGATAAGACAAATTATAGAGTACAACAACTACTAAGTCTTTTTCCATACGACTTCCACATAACCCTATCATGTGTCATGTTAACAGTTAATTCAACATAACTTAGATCATTCTTTATTGTTTCTTTCCAACACTTTTGTGGTCATCCTCTACCTCTTTTAATACTTTCAAAATCTAGTTTTTCGTACCTTCTTACATGCACTTCTTTTGATTTTCTTTCTATATGCCCAAACCATCTCAAACAATATTCTCTCATTTTATCCTCTATTGATGCCACTCCCAATTTGTTTCTAATAACCTCATTATGTATAAACCTTTCCTTGTATGACCACTCATTCATCTCAATATCTTCATTGCTGCCACTAAATGCCCAACACTCATAACCATAAAACATGATAGGTCTAATCGTTGCTTTATAATATTTACCTTTTAACTTTAATGGTATCTTTTTGTCACAAAGAATACCTTATGCTCCTCTCCATTTTAACCAACCTACATTAATTCTATGCGCAGTATCTCCCTCAATTCTTCCATTCCTTTTGGGGATGCAATGTGTACCAATTTTAATTTCTCTGTCCTGTGAAGTAACCAAATGATCAAACTTGCATTCCATATATTCTGTCTTTGTTCTACTAAGTTGAAAGCCTTTATTTTCTAATGTTTCTCTCCATAGTTCCAATTTTCTATTAACGTTTTCCTTAGACTCATCTACTAACACAATATCATCTGCAAATAACATACACCAAGGTACTTCATCTTGAATATATTTTGTTAACTCATCAATCACCATTATAAATAAGTATAGACTTAAAGTTGATCCTTGATGTAACCTAATATTAACTTCAAAGAAGTATGTCATTCGGTCATGAGTCCTCACACATGTTTTTGCACAAGGTTTATGTATGTCAATGGGATACCTCTTTTTTCTAAGGTTCTATAAAGAACATCTCTTGGTATCCTATCATAAGCTTTTTGTAGATCAATAAATATCAAGTGAAGGTCTTTCTTTTTTACTCTAAAATGTTCCATAAGACGTCTCAAAAGGTGAATTGCTTCAATAGTAGATATGCGTGGCATGAATTCAAATTGGTTCTCTATTGTACTTGATTATCTTAACTTATGTTTGATAATTCCTTCCCATAATTTTATAGTATGACTCATTAACTTGATACGCCGATAATTCACACAATTCTTAATGTCTCTCTTGTTCATGTATACGAGTATAAGTGTACTCGCTCTCTTTTCCTTGGGCATCTTTTGGTTTCTCCATATTTCATCAAATAGTCTTGTAAGCTAAGTGATTCATGTCTCTCCTAATATGTTTCAAACTTCTATAGGAGTATAGTCTCATCCTACAGATTTACCACTCTTCATATGTTTAAGAGCCTTTTGGCTTTATTTTTTTTGAATACGCCGGTAGGAATGGTGGTTTATATACTTTTATGATTTGGCTAACTCTCCTAAGCTAATACTAACATCTTTATTTTCATTAAAAAGCTTATAAAAATAGTTTTTCCATCTATTTTATATATCATCATTTGTCACTAGAACTTTCTCATCCTCGTCTTTGATGCATCTAACAAAATTAAGATCCTTAGTTTTTAAAAATATTTCTTTCACCCTCTTTTGAGTTAAGTTTTCTATATAAATCGTCTCAAATTTTAACTTTTACTTCACTGCCGACCTTTTTCGTTTCTTTCTTTGCTTTTTTATAAGCTTCTAAAGTTTTGTTAATTTTCTTAGCATAATGTAATTTGTAACATGCCCTTTTTGCCTTGATTTTATCTTGCACCAGTTCACTCCACCACAAAGTTTTTTTTATGCCGGTACACCTCCCTTAGATTCACCTAACACATCTTTCGCCACTTTCCTAATATGTAAAGCTATATTGTTCCACATATCACAAGGTATACCAACATAATTTCAAGCATCTCCTTAAAAGACTTTTTGTTTAAATATACTTCTTTCTTGCTTTTGAGGTTCCACCATTTAGTTCGAATAGTTTGATGCGCTCTTTTCTTCTTTGTCCACTTTTTTATCTCTAAATCCATAACTAAAAGTCGATGTTGGGTGGTTAAGTTTTTTCCTAAAATTACAATTAATTTGTGATAAGCCACTCTGATAAGTAATTAAATATTCATCTCATTTTTTGAAGATTGTATTGACTATAAAGAGATCAAATGCCATAGCAAAATTTAAAATCTCCGTACCTTCCTCATTTATATCCAAAAACCAAAGTTTCCATGAATACCTTGATATCTTAATATCTTAATGCCTCTTTACTGATATGTCCACATATCCATTTAAGTCTCATTCTAAACAAATCATCTCCCTTTGTAGAATTCATGGAAAATAAATTATAGAGTGAATATAAAATTTGAATTTGGAAGAGAAACCTTACAGGTAAAGGTTCTAGACTTGGTAGAACACAAATAGAATGCAAGGTTGGTACAAACAAAAAGTGCTTTAGATCATTGTGAATACTACCGGTCAATCTTTTACCAAGCATAAATTTGATGTGCCTTGGCACACACAAATCTGAAATTTAAGTCTGCTTGGGTTGATATTGATGACGGACTTAAAATCAGGAACAGCTGATTAAGCTTGGTCCAGGTTGGGTTAGATGCCGTCAAACTGGACATGGGTCTAGTAGGTTGAGTTTTGACTTGGATTTTTAGATCCAAGTTACTAGGTTATACAGTAAAACACGATAAGGGACTTGGTTTGAAGGTAATTAGGTTGAGGTAGCCAAGGGTCAGCAACGATAGGTTACCAAGAGACGACCGGCGGTAGGCAGAGGTCGATGATATGCTGATGGCGGTGTGTGGCGGTAGGGATGCGGTTTGGCAGCCAAGGGGCTGTGGGGTTAATAAGGTGGCAAAGGGCAGCAATAAAATGAAGGAGATGGTGGCGAGTTGGTGGTCCAGGCAGACCTGGTTGGTGAATGTAAGGAGATGGTGGCTGATTGTTGTAGAGAGAAATCGACAGTGGTTGATGTTGACAATTAAGAGAATTAGACGGTTTGGGCTGGCCTAGGGCACCTCAGTGACAACTGATTCAGAGAGAGAGAGAGAGAGAGTCCTTTTATAACTGATTATACATGAGAATCCTGTTCAATTGAAGAGTCTACACTAAATAGAGTTTTAGCAGCAATTGCCATCTGTGTTTCTTTTTGCTTATCCACTCTAGACTCTCAATTGCAAAAGCGGTTGGATGATGGATTCCAATAGGTTCGTTTGAACTGGTTCCTGTTAGAATTTCTTTGCCTCCGAGACACTCACATTTCAAGTGTAGAAACTGGAGTTGGATCAACCCCATTATGGGGTTCCAGTCCGGTCCCAAATCTTGGATCGTATTAGAATTGATGGAGATCTCAAATATAAAATTTAATGTATGTTAGCTATAGCAGATAGGCGCATTAGGCCTTCTTTGAGATAAACGGTGCACTACTTATATTGAAAGAGAAATACTATAAAGTAGCAGCGAGAACAAGAATGCTTCAATGTTGTGCATTTAGTCGTTATGTTCTGCTGGAGATGTTTTTGTTTGACACAAAGATCTCTATGTGAACCATACTAAGGACTTGACCCATTCTGTTAGAGACAGACTTGGTGAGACATCAGACATCAATATAAGAAAAGCAAGAGACATGCTTAAGGTGGTCTGGATATCTGGAGAGGCAGTTCAATGAAGCTATGGCGAGAAGGTACGAGAGAATTAACTGGTGAACACTTCAAAAGAGATAGGGGAAGAACAAACATATTCAAGGGGATCCCATATGGCCGAACCTACTAAGTGTTTTGGTTGGTATCTTCGAAAATGCTTGTGACTTCGGTAGATAATCAAAAGCACCAACTCTAAGTTGTCTATCTTCTTTTCATTTAGAATAACGAAGCTGTCTTTTTCTTTGCATGTGTTGCTTTTGTCCCCTCTCATTTGAACCTCTAAGAAGTAAATGCTTGAAAGATTGCATTTCATGTGTAATTGATAATCATCAAAGGAATCAATGATTGATTTGCTATTTTGCCTTACTCTCCGGACAGAAGAGAATTAGATAATAATTAATATATGTTTTTTGGTGAATTAAGCACTTGCCTTTTAAAACTTTAAAATTGAAAGGCTTGATTTCTCTTGCACTTTTTATTATGTTTAACCAGAATGGATCAAAATACTTTAAGCTGTTTTTGAGGTAGCAAGTTTCGTGATCCTTAACTGCTCTACCATGCTTTTGAAGCATCATTTGTTCATCTTTTCTGTTATGCCTTTGAAGCATCATTCATTTGATCTCTTGTTATTAACTTCGGGAACAGAACTTTGTTATCAGTATCTATATCAGTAGAAAGGATGTTAATGGTTATACTGAAAATTTTGAGCCAATCTGTTGACTGATCTATTTTACTATTGTCTGTGTACCTAGGTTCTTGCGGAGGAGAATCAGCGTGAAATAGTTGAATTCTGTAAGAAAGAAAGTTTAGTTCTTCTAGCTGATGAGGTGAGTCATTGCTTCTCAGTGTCTCAATCTGAATTCAATAGCATATGTTCATTTAGTTATTTCGCTTCTTGCAAGTTACGTAATTTCTACATCCATATATGAATTTTGTAAATGCAGGTCTACCAGGAAAACATCTATGTAGACAATAAGAAGTTCAATTCTTTCAAGAAAGTTTCAAGGTCTATGGGATATGGGGAGGATGACATTGCTTTAGCATCATTTCAGTCTGTTTCAAAAGGTAATTGATTCTGATTTGATACGCTAGTTGGCCTTACATGATCAAAGTGGTATTGATCAAGGTGTTAAGTTTTGTGAAACAGCCTGGCCTTTTCAGCAATGTTTTACTGGTCTCTCTTTATGGTAGTTGAAAATATTCCAGTTGCTTTCCTTGTTCAGTGATAATATACTTTATTGAGGCCTTTTTTTTGGTCTTAGTACTGGAGTCATGTTATGTTTGGCATCCACCTTTACTTCTCATCTTTCTTGTGGATCTTAACCAAATTTATGAGTTTGTTTACTCAAATATATTGAGTATATACGTGACTGGCTGGTAAGTTAGAACTTCTTTAGGGTTTCCCCAAGGTGAGACCGAAGTTCTACCTAGAATTGGTGAAAAGGAAACTCCGTAATGCTTTTTTTGGTTTGTTTGTGGAAATTAGCATCAATGCTCCTGTAAGGAATTTAGAAAATATGACATTTCCTTGACAGGGTATTATGGAGAATGTGGAAAAAGAGGCGGATACATGGAGGTGACTGGTTTTAGTGCCAGCGTGAGGGAGCAAATTTACAAGGTTTCCTCCGTCAATTTGTGTTCAAACATCTCTGGTCAGATCTTGGCGAGCCTTATTATGAACCCACCAAAGGTATTCTTTTTCTTTACTTCATGTTTCATTACCATTTGTGCCTGCTGCAGTATAATAATCCTTGGAGGCGTGTAGATAGGAGATGAATCGTATGATTCTTATTTGGCTGAAAAGAATGGTATCCTTTCCTCTCTTGCAAGGCGTGCTAAGGTAATCTCTCTCTCTCTGCATGCGCGATGTTGCAGTCAGAATCATATGAAGGCCCGTTTTCTAATTAGTTAGTCCAATTCTCATAGTGCAAAATATTCTTGATAAATCTGTGCTTGTACGATAAATTTGTGCTTGTGTTTCATTACCAGTATTTACCTGCTTTCATGTTCCAATCATGGAAGATCTTTCCCTTGGATATTGTCTATTTGTTTTGTTGCTCTTCTATTCTGGTGGATAAAACCAGTTTGAAGTTTAGGCATATCCAATTTGGCGGGCATATCGTCACTCTTAAGTTTCAAACTCTCATGTGCTTGAGTCCAACTATTCCGCCCTATATTTCCAAGTACGAATCTGTCTCATCTGCCGTTGATAAAAGGGCAACTTGCTGAATTATATAGACTTTAGCATTGCAAAAGTATTAAGACAGCAAAGTGGATGGTTGATCATATTTTGTATGCACTGAGGTAGCAAGTTAAACATCCTCTATGGACATGATTCTATGGTTTTCTCGTCCTCTTTGCAATTGATTATGGATTGCAGATTCTTGAAGATGCATTCAACAACTTGGAAGGTGTTTCCTGCAACAAAGCTGAGGGCGCGATGTACCTCTTCCCTCGAATTCGCCTGCCACAGAGGGCAATAGAAGCTGCACAAGCAGCAAAGACTGCACCTGATGCATTCTATGCTCGTCGACTTCTTGAAGCAACAGGAATTGTTGTTGTTCCTGGCTCTGGCTTTGGTCAGGTAAGTACATAAATGTCAGATATTTGATGTTGATGACACCTTTGTTGCATACAGTCAATTTGCAATAGAAATCACAAACAACAATGGCTTCTCTGGCCAGCAGCGGCCATGTTATGACCGCAGAGCATTGAATTTCCTAACAATAAGCTAAGGATTCAATGCTGAGCTGTCAGTGTTAGCCGGTAGGCCTGGCTAGCCCCAGCTTGTCAGTAAAAGAGAAGCATGGAAGCAGATTTCTCTCTCTCATATCACACACGCACACATATGTATCGGAATGCATTTCTTCCTTTTCACCTGGGTCTTAAAGTGCGGTTTTGGTTTGTGAAGGTGCCGGGAACTTGGCATTTCAGATGTACCATACTTCCTCCGGAGGATAAGATTCCCACCGTCGTCTCAAGGTTGACACAATTCCACAAAGCCTTCATGGAAGAGTTCCGTGATTGAACGTTACGTGGTTTCAGATGTTGGACCGGCCTTTCCCTTGATTACCTCTAAATAAAATTTGTCTCATCCATGTTTTCCGATTCGATGGATGATTTTCGCACACCATTGTACTAAAGGGCGTCCTGATGCCCATTACGTTTTTCACTGATATTTGTGTTGAGAATGTAGTGGAATCCATGATATGAAAGGAGCTAAGCATGCGCGGGTATCATGCAGATGACCTCGTGTGTGTGCCAGGATTTCTCTCCCTTCGTCAGGGTCTTTTATGGCGTCGGCATCTTCATCTCTCTCCCCTTATCAGGGTTCTTTTATAACGTTTAACCTGCAGATGTGATGTGCTTCAGGTGACCATGTTCATCGTCACCAGCCTTGTCAAATTGTCCAACTCTATCAAATTTCATCAGATCTGATCGTCCTGGCTTGCCCCGAAAGCGATGGACTGTCACCGAAAATTTAGATAAATCGAGAAATAACAATTGTCAGACGGTACACCATGTTCATCTTATATACAACTTATGACTTCAACTAAGTGCAAGACCTGTCTGATTTTTGGTTCTGCCTCCTGGTTTGATCAAAAAGAGCTTTCAAGTTCATGAAATCATCGATGGGGTTAATATCTGGTAGGGATCGGCCTGACCACGTGGGCAACATGTGGTCGCAACTTTCATCCACAACAAAGTTCACTAGAGACAAGTTCTCGTGCTGCCTTGGTCGTGCGGTTGACAATCAACTCCACATTCAGCCGGACATTAGAAAGAGGTAAAGCTTTCCGAGATTCAAAGCAGTGACCACAGTTACCCCCGAGTTGCGAATACAAGCTTATCATAACAAGGATATGAAACAGGCATAATTCATGTACTAAAATCACACATTTCCTAGTTTTTATCCATTTCAAGGTATCCCTCCACAAAACCAAAGGTTTGCTAAGCTCCCGCAGAAGTTCAACTTATCAAAGATTTGCTCACCAGAACCATAATACCTGGAACTGACAGCTTTAAATAAAGAATAAAAGAATAAAGAAAGAAATGAAAAAACCGATGGCATCGATCTGCAAAGCGGTGATCACGGTAAGTACAAGGCAGCTTGCGCTCTGTGGTCATCTGACCGTAGATACTACTACCGGTTTGAGTCGTTCAACAATTCTCAAGGAAGTTCGTCAAACCAAACATAACAGTTCGATCAGCATTGTTACAGCGGCACAACACAGGAAAGCTGGAAAAAAAGAACTTAAGTCGGATAAGCATATTAAGGAACAGCGGTTCAACTTGAATGCTCATAATGAAAGTATCATTCGGAATAACAGCCGAATATGGTCAAGGAAAAGTCCAAAGTGTAGATTTAGTTGAAGAGCATAGATGAGAAGTTTCTGCATTCATCTGCATCTTCTATAGACGGTTGATGACAGCCTCTACCTCAGAAGGAGAATACAGATGGTAGGTTGGAGAAACTTTCGCTATGTCAACATTATTAGGTGTTACCTGCATTACCATGTGAACGTCAGTGCGGAAATTGTTCAATCCGTCCCACTCTTAGAAACAACCAGACCATGAACATACAGACTGGAAAAAGAAAAGATCACAAGCAGAAATTCCTAAACAGCAACTCTTTTGAAAAGAAAAAGAGTTTAGTTCATGGACTTGTGTTTGTGGGCTAGCTTCAGTTTCAGTATTCTGTTGCAACTCACAAATGTCAAAGCAGCCACTCACCTTTTCTTCCATCACTTGCTTCAAGATGGACAGGGCAATTTTCTCTGCTTCTAGAAGGGAAATATCCTGCTAACACCAACAAAATGAGAATACCGGATATTGGTGGAAGCCATCAACAGGTTATCAACCATATCATTTCAAAAGAATACGTGCTAAGAACCATGACAGAGTGAGCAACTGTAGAACCTAAAGATTCAAGCCAACTGAAGTTTAGATGAAAAAGTAAATTTGGCAGATCTGATCACTCAAACCAAACATAAAAAATTATTTGTATTATCTTTTTACTTACAATACAAGACAAGAAATAGAAACTACACCTTATTATATTGCTCTTGCAAAGAACTGTCTGCCCCTTCAGAACCAGATCCAATGGCTTTCGCATTGCACTGCCAAAATGTGCCAGATGGATCTGTGTAGTACCTACGTATCACAAGAAGCACTTCCGAGTAAATTAATAATAATGATGACGAATTCTTCCCTCACCTTTCAACTTTTTGCATTATTTCGTATCCTCACCTTTCAAGTCTTTGCATTATTTCATGCTTTGCTCTTAATACCAAACAAATTAATGAATAAAAATGCAATATAATGATAATATATAATTAATATCACTATTATAATTATTAATGACAGGTACTCGCCATCATAAGCTTGAGTCAATGAACACCAACTATGACGTATTTCGTATCCTCACCTTTCAAGTCTTTGCATTATTTCATGCTTTGCTCTTAATACCAAACAAATTAATGAATAAAAATGCAATATAATGATAATATATAATTAATATCACTATTATAATTATTAATGACAGGTACTCGCCATCATAAGTTTGAGTCAATGAACACCAACTATGACGATAAAGATTCAATATCTCTATCAGTCATCATGCCTGCCAACCTTCTTCCTTTTTCGCTCACTCAGAGAACTGCGTTTTAAGGGGTTGGACTACTCAGTAAAACTCGAGGATAGGACCATTGCTCCAAGTGGTCTATGAGTTGAAGTTGAAGCAGAAAAGAATGAACAAAGTCAGAAGTTCCTTACAAGCTCGATCCATTTTCATCGTGACCAGCAATCAACAGGGATACACCAAATGGCCGAGACTGCACATAAACATGGTAATTAATCCGTTAGAGAAACATAATTACATAAAAACTCATACCCTTTCTTCCTACATTTAATCAACAGCATATAGAGTAATAGTGACTGTTATTTCCAGTAACATACGGTAATACCACACTTATAAAAAACAGTGGAGGCGTTTGAAGGAACTAAGACAGATGAATTTACCATTAATGTTCAGTATCATCACTAGAAATAGATGAATATTTTCACAGTGCATCCCAAGCAAGTAAAAGGCAAAGCAGAAATATGTTGGTTAGGAAAGGTTTCAACATAACCCAGAAGTAACTCTAAGTCTCTAACAGTTTGGACACTTCAAACTTGCAAATGATAAAGATTAGAGTGTCGTACTGACAAAAGCAACTATTACCATGGACTCTTCATCACCTTCACCAAATCGGAGAGCTAGATCACAGAGTGCTTGAGTAGTGGACTCCACTGTCATCGGGTCACCATATGAGAACCTGTGGTTCTGCAAAAGAACATATTAAACTGAATCAACTCAAGGTCCCTAAGTGAGAGAAAACAAAGAACTTGCTCTCCATAATGACTATTATGACAGAAGCCTTGATACCTGAGTCTCGACCCGTGCATGCTCAACCAGTGTGCGAGCATCAGCAATCAGTCCACTCATTGCACAACCAATGTGTTCATCAATCTCCATGATTTTCTCCACACTGCTAGGCTCCTAAAACATACACGAATATCAGAAAACATTCCTTTAGCTTGTGTATAGTGTCAGATATAGTATATTAGATTCAATGTCTCACATTGATTATTTAGTGTGTGATTGTGTTATGGTAAAGATATCTCAAACATTTCAGAACTTGTACATGAAATACAACACTTTTAACTCATTCAAATACAATTTCCCTGAATGGTAAACCTAGAAGAACAAAACTATAAGCAAATATCAGTGCAGATATGAAAAAGAGAAAAATAGATCAACCAAAACCAAAACCAAACCAATCATTTCTCCCCACGAGGTTTGCTATATTGGTTCTTAATTGTGCTTCACCTTGTGTCATATTCACGTCACTCCAAAAAAAGTAAGGTAATTTTTCATCATTTCCTTTGAACACACTTGAGGCATTTGTGTGCCTCTTTTGAAGTATTCACCATTTAATTTCTCATACCTTTCTCATTGCAACTGCATCTAGCTGCCTCAGTAAAGGTTCAAACCATCAACCTGTTCTCTAGGACCCTCATTATGACCAGCCTTTCCTTGTTGGTGGTACATCCATCCAAAATCTTCATTCATGCCTACATAGGGTAATGGTTGATTGTGCCAATGATCAACACTATAATCATGTCAGGTCTTGCTCATGCTTTATAATAATTACTTTCAAGTTTGAGGGATATCTTTCTGTTACAGAGAATACCTAAAGCGTTCTCTAGTTTAATCACCTTGCATTAACCAACTATTCATGTCAGGACAATGAATAACCTTAACCTATTAGGAATACACTTGAAAATAGTTCTATTTACTATCAGAGAGAAACAAAAGGACAGGATTCGTTTTAGGTTTGTATCAGATACAAGTCTGCATGCACTGAAATGCACTACAAGTGATAGATTAAAAAAACTTGACCTTGACACACTACCAAACCATGTGTGCAATCTCGAATTTCAACTTTTCTTAGGTGGTACAGATGTCTAGCTCCCTAACACCTACATATGAATGATCAACACCTCATAACACATTAAAGGTATTTTTTCATACATAAATAATACGATTTCCTATGCAGCCTTTATGCTTCCATTCCTCAGGGTTCTAACTGTGACTCTATAACTTCAAATGAGCTTACATTTGGAATAAACAAGGACTTTTTGTCCTCCAAACTGCTCTTTACATCTATTTAAATGCCTCATCTGGGAAAAGACAACTAGAGAAATAGTTGGACAAGAGTAGCTGACAAAATCCTAAATTTGGTAGCTTCCACCTCTATGAAATGGTGTTGTCCACAGGTCAGTTTAAATACAAAGAGAAGGAAATCTTATCCCCTTTCCCCAACTGCACAAGTTACCTTCTATGGGGTGCTCTCCAATGTCATAGGGACGGCAAATGGCTGACCCCATGTTTCAATTAAAGCATTTTTTCCAGAACATTGGCACCTAATCAACAATTTGGTCCTTGAATATGTTTCGTTGATCAGTGAACCTTCAACTGGCATCAGTAAACTTACTTACCTGAAAGCACGCTGTGCTTGAAACCTACTTGTTAAATAGAGAGCCAAGGGAAGAACCTGCCATTTGCTCTCATAATTAGGCAGATCAAATGCTAAGAAATGTATAAGATAGCAGTTTCCAAATTAATATTAAGAAGTATTTTTCCATGTGTGGCAAACCTTTTGCTTAAGAGAAAAGGCTCTATAGATTTCAATAAACCTCAAAGATACACTGGCCACTTACATGGAAGTGCGGTTTACAGCTGAAATTTTCTCCTTGCATAAAGCCATCACTTTTCAACAACCATTAGCTAATTGCCAATGACCAGATTTTCAGCTGAGGTCCCTTGGTGAAAATATTGCAAATTGCAAGTTCATAGTCCACCCATCTCCACTAGATGAAGCATGTAACCTAATATGAATGTGAAATAAGGAACTGGCAAGCATTTTCAATATTACACGTGTTTCACCTTGATGAATAACCCGTTCTGGTGCTTCACCATTTAAAACCGAGACATAAAGGAAGCATCGTGAAATGAGG
The DNA here is from genome assembly GCA_036023115.1 of Brasenia schreberi. NCBI lineage: Eukaryota > Viridiplantae > Streptophyta > Magnoliopsida > Nymphaeales > Cabombaceae > Brasenia > Brasenia schreberi. Next base: position 259,880 of record JAYKKT010000072.1, read on the forward strand.
ACTAGTGACAACTATTTCCAAGAACTTTTCTCCCTCTGCTTCCCATGGTACTGAATCCTCCTAAAGTCCCTCTGCTTCCCATAGCACCGAAGCCTCCTAAAGTGAGATCGACGGCTATGGTTGAACTAATAATCAATCCGACAAATATGAAAATGAATGGAAAAATAAGGCCGGTAGAATTCTAACTACAGTACCGAAACATAAAATTGAGAAAGCAGTGCCAACCAGTAATGGGGAAGTAATTCTCTTCTCGACGGCCAAGACAACACCTTCCTTGGTCTTTATTCCAATGGCAGTGGAACCCAACTTCACGGGAAAAAAAAACATAAGATATCAGTTCCGAGTGTTCTCTGAAATAAAGTCACCCTCGTAAATGAAGACCTGATAAAATAACAAGAAGTATTGACTAAGGCCCAAAACATAGAAGAAGACCAAATCATAATTGACCAGAAACCCATCAATCAAACAGCACACCTTGATCGCCTCGATGGCATATTCGACCTGAAACAGTCGGCCTTCTGGGGAGAACGTATTGACACCTCTATCGTACTCGGTCCTTTTCAGTAGGAACAGCACAAAAGGGATCAATTTAAATCAAGATGAGTGGTCCAAAAAGATGTTTTCCATTAGCAATGCAAGACACGTTACCTGGTGAGGAACATTTCCTCGTTCGCTTAATAAAATAGCAGAAAGGAAATTCCTGCCCAGAAATGCAAGAATTAGGGTGATGAAAGACAAGAAAACCAGGAAAGAAGATCATCGACGAAGAGATACGTATCGAGGGAAAACAATCTCCTAAACAAGAATGGCTCACGACCAAAAGTTGTTAGAAGAGAAATGTAACTTACTGAGAGGAAATCGGCCTTTTTTCTGCCGACCAAAGGAGCGATGCTTGCTCTCTCTCTCTCTCTCTCTCTCTCTCTCTCTCTGTAGACTTGCGAAAGGCTTCACTAGTGGCCCCCGGGTTTTATGATGTAAACGTAATCCCGGAAAAGGCCCTTTTATTCCATAAAATGGCGAATATATCTCTCCCCTCTTTGAAGCCGTGGACCGACTCGTGGGTTTGGATTTAGAAGGCCTGAATTCCCGACCCAATCCGTTTCCCTTCAGGACGACTCTCTCTCTCTCTCTAGGGTTTCTGCTTTGCTGTTGTTGTGGTGGTAGATGTGGGGGAGATCCGCCTCCTTTGTCCTGGACAAGCCAGCGACAACCCTCCCTCCCAGTAGTAAGCCTCCCGACCCGTCCTCCTTTATGGCGGAGCTCGGCCCCGCTCCGAACAGTTCGGCCTACTACCAGACCCGGGCGGAGCACCACGCCGTCACCAACGACTGGCTCGACCAAGCCCAGGCCGCCACCGCCACGTCGGACCGAATGCAGGGTGCCAGCCGGCCGAAACTTCCGGAGGACGACCGCGAGGGATTGGACGCCGACGCCAACTTCAGCGTCATTGAAGAGTTCAATTACTGGAGGAAGAAGCCAGATCTCGCCGAGGCCGTGGCGGCAATTATGGCTCTCGCCGCCGTCATCCGGTCCAGCAAGGCGACGACCATGATGGAGCTTGAGATCGAGCTCAAGAAGGCCTCCGATTCTCTAAAGGTAGGGGAATTTCACGCCTTGCGGCTCGTCCTTCTCCTTTTCTTGATTTTTTATTCGAATTTCGTGGTGAGGAAGAACGATCGTCTCCGACGCTATTATACTGTTGCCTTTCTGGAAATCTTTCTTTCAATTCATGCAGATCGTTCTCAGGGTTGCGACTTCTGCTGGAAATATTGGTTTTCTTCTTGCTGTAATTTAGCTTCCTCTTCATATTCATCATAAATGAAACGTATCGAGTATTCTTAGTACACTGTTGATCTTGCTGTGGCGGGAAATTGATTAAAAAATTATTGCTGTTCAACAATCCATTTTCTAGTTGTTTGATATCAACATGGGCATTAGGCTTTTAGGCAATTCAGGGGTAAGAGGCATGTGGAAATGTGGTGCCCTTAAGTCCTTGCACCTTCAATGTTCAACTATTGTGTCAAGTTCCTGAACGATATCTGCCACATGAACTGGTTACGGTCTGCATTTTGTTCCTCTAAACTTTGAGAAAGATGAGGCATCATTATTTGCCAGTAAATTAACATTCACATACCTCATTAAATCAGGAAAAGTTAACTATCACTGATCATACATCCCTATGAAAGGATAAACAGTGTGAAAATCAACGTCATTTTGTATGAACTTGGAAGTACAGAAGATGAACTCTTTTCGAGTATGTTTGCCAACAATAAATGGTCTCGAGGGGCATTCCAAAAAGAGGAATCTACATGTGGCCATTACGGAGCAAATTTAGGTGCGTTGACTTGAAAAGTTAAGAGGTTTATTTGCATTCATCGGTGGTTGGCAGGAACCTCAATTGAGCTTGCTTGTATGTAGGTGCTCGGGATGCAATATTACTTATTAAACCATGAAGTAGATAATGAACGAGTATTTGAATCGAACAGATAGAGGCCTTATGACATTTAAATCTTGCTATATTTTCACTTGCTGTAATACTCTGTTCATTTCTCTACTAAGTTATTCTGCGTCTGTAAGGCCAACCTGATGTATCCATATAGTGTTGCTGGATATTTTATGGTTCCATCGCAAAGATATGGGGCTTTAGGAGAGTTCCCACATATGCAACAACAACAACAACAACTAAGCCTTTTCCCATACTAGACGGGGTCGGCTACATGGATTCTTTGTTTCCACAGAACCCTATCGTGTGCCATGTTAGCAGTTAACTCACAATAAGCTAGATCATTCTTTATTGTTTCTTTCCAATACTTTTGTGGTCGTCCTCTAGCTCTTTTAATACTTTCCAAATTTAGTTTTTCATACTTCTTATAGGCTCTTCTTTTGATCTTCTTTCTATATGTCCAAACCATCTTAAACGATATTCTCTCAATTTATCCTCTATTGGTGCCACTCCTAATTTGTTTCTAATAACCTGATTATGTATACGGTCTTTTCTTGAATGACCACTCATCCATCTCAACATCTTCATTTCTGTCAGAGACATCTTTTGTACAGGTTGATGATTAACTGCCCAACACTCTGAACCATAAAACATGGCAGGCCTAATTGTTGCTCTATAATATTTACCTTTTAACTTTAATGGTATCTTCTTATCACAAAGAATACCTGATGTTCTTCTCCATTTTAACCAACCAGCATTAATTCTATGGATAACATCTCCATCAATTCTTCCATCACTCTTAAAAATTGACCCTAGGTATTTAAAACTTTCCTTTTGGGGGATGCAATGTGTGCCAATTTTAATTTCTTTGTCCTCTGAAGTAACCAAATGATCAAACCTACATTCTATACATTGTCTTTGTTCTACTAAGTCGGAGGCCTTTGCTTTCTAATGTTTCTCTCCATAGTTCCAATTTTTTATTAACTTTTTCCTTAGACTCCTCCACTAATACAATGTCATCTGCAAATAACATACACCAAGGTACTTCATCTTGAATATGTTTTGTTAACTCATCAATCACCATTATAAATAAGTATGGACTTAAAGTTGATCCTTGATGTAACCCAATATTAACTTTAAAGAAGTCTATCATTCTTTCATGAGTCCTCACACATTTTTGCACCATCATACATGTCTCTTATAAGGTTAATGTATGTCAATGGGATACCTCTTTTTTCCAAAGTTTTCCAAAGAACCTCCCTTGGTACTCTATCATAAGTTTTTTTTAGATCAATAAATATCATGTGAAGGTCTTTCTTTTTTGTTCTAAAATGTTCCATAAGACGTCTCAAAAGGTGAATCGCTTCAACAGGAGATCTACCTCGCATGAATCCAAATTGGTTTTCTGTTGTACTTGATACTTGTCTTAACCTACGTTCGATAATTCTTTTCCATAATTTCATAGTATGGCTCATTAACTTGATACCTCGATAATTCGCACAATTTTGAATGTCTCCCTTATTCTTATATATGGGTATAAGTGTACTTGCTCTCCATTCCTCGAGCATCTTTTGGTTTTTCCATATTTCATTAAATAGTCTTGTGAGCCAAGTGATTCCTATTTCTCCTAGTATTTTCTAAACTTCTATAGGAATATTATCTGGTCCTACCGATTTACCACCCTTCATATGTTTAAGAGCCTCTTTGACTTCATTCTTTTGAATACGTCGGTAGAAATTGTGGTTTATATACTTTTCTGATTTGGCTAACTCTCCTAAGCTAATACTAACATCTTTATTTTCATTAAAAAGCTTATAAAAATAGTTTTTCCATCTATTTCTTATATCATCATTTGCCACTAGAATTTTTTCATCCTCGTCCTTGATGCATCTAAACATAATTAAGATCTTTAGTTTTCTTATCTCTAGCCCTAGCTATCCTAAAAGTATCTCTTTCAACCTCTTTTGAGTTGAGTTTTTTATATAAATCCTCCCAAATTTTAGCTTTTGCTTCACTCACGGCCTTTTTCGCTTCCTTCTTTGCTTTCTTATAAGCCTCAAAAGTTTCACTAGTTTTCTTAGCATAATGTAATTTGTAACATGCCCTCTTTGCCTTGATTTTTTTTTGCACTACTGCACCCCACCACCAAGGTTCTTTTTGTGCCGGTACACCTCCCTTAGATTCATCTAACACATCTTTCGCTACTTTCCTAATATGTATAGCCATATTATTCCACATATCACAGGGTGTACCAAGATAATTCCAAACATCTCCTTGAAGGACTTTTTGTTTAAATCAGTGTTGTCCGTATCGTAGTACGTACAGGGGCCCGTATCGCAGGTGCGGGCCCTGGGACCCTTATAAAGGGTCCCGGCCCGAGAGAAACCCGTGATTTTTCGCGGGTTTCTTCTCTCCTTTTGGATTCTTCAAGCTTCCTAAGAGTCAGTTTTCGCCTCCTTGGTGTTCAAAGCTCTAAAATCGTGCCCTACGGTGTCCGTCCAAGCCTCCAAACTCGGATTTAGGTATATTTTTAATGTTTTTTCTATTTTTTTCTTTTATATTTATTGATTTTTGTGTTATTTCGTTTTTTTTAAATGACTAAATATGAACTTATTAAGTGTGTGTATACGATTTTTATTGCATTCATGAAGTGGGAGACACTCAATTTGAGTGTTATTTGAAGTTTGGGGGATTTACGAAGTGCTTTTATTTTCAAATTTTTGTTTGAATTAAAGTACTCCATTGAGATGGTAGGAAGGGGTGGTAGAGACTCTCATTCAAAGTTTGATGATCCGGCATGGCAGTGGGGTATACCAGTTGAGGGTTCAAGGTTAAAAATCAGATGTTTATTTTGTGAAAAGGTGGTTAGTGGTGGAATTTTAAGGTTGAAACACCACCTAGTAGGAACCAGAAAAGAAGTTGCTCCATGCACAGGTAGAGTTAGAAGTGTGCCAGAAGGTATTAAATGGCAATGCTTGTAGATGATTGAGAGCATACAGAAAAGGAGACAACAAAATGATGATTTTCAGATGTGTGAAGAAGCTGATGATGCTACTGCCACTGGAGTTGGATTCACTGATAGTTTGCCTTCAAATGTTAGAACAGATATTGGTAGTAGCAGTTCGCGAGCACCTAGCAGAGGAAAGAGGGTTGCAGCTGAAGACTTTGGAGGTGGCAGAAGAGGAAGTTCAGGAAGGAGTAGAGGAAGAACTTCTTCTTCTAGCATACATTCGTTCTTTCCTCCTTCTACTACACCTGGTGCTCAGCCAGGAATTCGTGCTGCTATGGCTTCAGAACAACTGCACGATCAAACAGACCTTGCAGTGGATAGATGGTTTTATGATGCATGCATTCTATTTAATGCAACAAACAATTTTCATTTTCAAGCAATGGCAGATGCAATTGCTAACATTGGTCCAGGATACAAGATGCCCTCTTATCAGAAGTTGAGAGGGAAGATATTAGATCAGACCGTAATTGAAGTGCAACAATACTGTTCGACTTTGAGACAATCGTGGAAGGAAACAGGATGCACTATCATGGCAGATGGATGGACCGATAGGCGAGGAAGAACATTGCTAAACTTTCTTGTATATTGTCCTAAAGGACTCATGTTTTTGAGATCTCTAGATATGTCAGAGGAGAGGCACACTGCAGAGATCCTACGAGAGGAATTTGATAAGGTTATACAGGAGGTTGGGCTAGAAAATGTAGTCCAATTGATTACAGATAATGCAACTAACTACAAAGCAGCTGGAAAGGAGTTAGCTGATATTTATGGGACTTTCTACTGGACACCATGTGCAGCCCATTGTTTAGATCTCATCCTCGAGGACATTGGTGAGATGGATGAAATAAAGGCAACAACTGAGTGTTGCCAAGATATTACAAAATTCATTTATAACCATGCATTTGTTTTGTGTATGATGAGGAGATACACAGAAGGTGCAGAGCTTCTTCGCACAGCTGCAACTCGGTTCGCAACAAACTTCTTATCTGTACAGAGTATTGTGAGACAGAAGCAAGCTTTAAAGAGAATGTTCTCCTCAAATGAGTGGCAACAATTTGCAGAGTTGTCACAAAACAGAAGAAACAGAAAGTTAAATGAGATTGCAGAAACGATTTTTAGAAGTTCATTTTGGAATGCATGTATCAGATTATTGAAAATTACTTGTCCTTTAGTGAAAGTTTTGAGATTGGCTGACAGCGAGGAGAAACCATCTATGGGCTACCTTTATGAAGCCATGGACAGGGCAAAAGAAGCGATCAGAAATAACTTTAATGGAAAAAAAAAGAGATTATGTGCCCGTGTGGAAAATAATTGATAGTAGATGGAATAAACAATTGCATCAGCCTATTCATGCAGCAGCCTACTATCTAAACCCATCATTGAGGTACTCAACAACCTTCAAAAGGGACAGTGAGGTTAATCGAGGAATCATTGAATGCATTGACAGATTAGTCCCTGATGAGAGCATAGTAGATGCGATACATCGAGAGATGGAGATATATGATAATGCTCTTCACTTGATGGGTTTGCCTGTTGCAATTCGCAACCGCTCTACGATGCGTTTAGGTACATTGTTTATTTTCATATTTAAGTTGCATCTTACATTACTGTGGATTATTATGTCTCTAATGTTTATATTTTTTTTACAGATATTTGGTGGAACAGGTTTGGAAGTGATTGTCCAAACCTTAGAGATTTTGCAGTTAGAGTCTTAAGCCAAACGTGTAGTGCAACAGGTTGTGAAAGAAATTGGAGTGTTTTTGAACACATCCATATAAAAAAGCGCAACAGGTTGGAACACAAAAGGCTTAATGATTTGGTTTATATTTGTTGTAACATGCACCTTCGTGAAAGGTAATGTTGTATTACTTTCAAATTTTTAATTCGATATTATTTAACTTCAGTTTTCAATTGTTAATATTACTTACTAATTGTTTATCTTTGTTTGTGTCGTAGGCAATTAAAAAAAGTAAATAGCGAAGAAAGTCAATTCGATCCAATAAGTTTGGATAATTTTGAGATATTAGAAGATTGGGTTATGGAAGACACTGAAGAAAATGCCCTCCTAACAGAAGAAGACGTTGCCTGGATTAATTTGGAAGGAGCGCAACAACATTATGGAGATGAAGAATTTGATTTTGAAGAAGAAGGTGTGGGCATGGCTGATAATGATGAGGATCTGCAATAAGGAGAAGATGAAGATTATTTAGTTAATGATCCTGATTACAATTTGTAAAATGTAACATTATATGTAACTGTAGTGTACTGTAAAGTGTAAACTATGTCTGTATTTTATTTTTTGGATTCAAAATATATAAATTTGGATGCAATTGTTCAATGTTGAATGCTCAATCTATACTAAACTTACATTATATGAATTTAAAGCAATTATCAGATTTTTTTTTATTTTTTCTTGGTTTTTTTCGATTTTTTACTATTTTTTTATTAAATTTTAATTAATTTTTACATTATTTTAATATTAAAGTACGATACGATACGCCTGTATCGTGGAGCACAGCGATACACGATACGATACGCGTCAGACAACACTGGTTTAAATATATCTTCTTTCTCGCTTTTGAGGTTCCACCATTTAGTCCGAATAGCTCGATGCACTCTTTTCAAGTCGATGTTGGGTGGTTAAGCTTTCTCCTGGAATTACCTTACAATCTTTACAACACGCTCTATCTTTTTTTTCTACAAATAAAGTAATCAATTTGTGTTTGTGATAAGCTACTCTTATAAGTAATTAAATGTTCATCTCATTTTTTGAAGATTGTATTGACTATAAAGAGATCAAATGCCATAGCAAAATTTAAAATCTCCCTACCTTCCTCATTTATATCCCCAAAACCAAAGTTTCCATGAATACCTTGATATCCTAATGCCTCTTTACCGACATGTCCATTTAAGTCTCCTCCTAAAGAAATCATCTCCTTTCGTGGAATCTTTTGAATCACCTTATCTAACTCTTCCCAAAAAGTTGTCTTTATACTATCTTCTAGTCCTACTTGGGGTGCGTAAGCAAAACTATATTCAAAACCTCTGCTCCTAATACTAATTTTAATGTCATGATTCAATCACCATATCGTTGTATGTCTACTACACTATCCTTTAAATCTTTATTTATGATAATACCAACTCCATTTCGAGCCTTTTCTTTACCTGAGTACCATAATTTGAAACCTGTATCTTCTATCTACTTTGCTTTTTCTCCAACCCATTTTGTCTCTTGTAAACATAGAATATGAATCTTTCTCCAAATCATAGTATCTACCACCTCCATTAGATTATCGGATAATGTTCTGATATTCCAAGAACCAATACGAATATTATTATATAGGACTAGCTTCCTTACCCCCCGCATCCGTCCATATTCAAAATGCAGAGACTCTCTCTGAAAATTATTCACTACATTCGAGCGGCAATGTAGCGGGACTAACTTCTTTACCCACACCCGTCCATGATGTGGGAACCCTCTTTGCAATTGATTCACTACATTCGGGCGAAAATGTAGTGGCCCTTGCGTACTTATTACTGCATTCAGGTTTTGCAGCACGTCGCTAGGCGGGAATGCCCCAAAGCAATGCTCATAATTTTTGTAATCTATGTTATAAAATCCGATGAAATTTTACAATGGTTGTCGGAAGCCTAACACAACCCTCCTTCTTTATCCGGGCTTGGGATCGGCAATGAAGGGTGATCTCTTACATGCACGGAGTTAGTTCCCACATATGCGATCTGGCAAAAAATTATTTGTGTCACATGTGGGAGAACTCGTGCAGCCTCCACTATTTTTCTATTATAATTTGTGAGCAGTTATTATAAACTAATGATATAGACGAGGATGAATTATCCCATCTTCTAAAGGATACCAATACATTTTTTTTGACATCTAAGCAATGTTTTATCATATATAGTGTATATGGTTTTCCCCTTCACATGTGGTCCAACTTTGCAAGTGAAAAGGGTAAGATTCCTTAAGATTTTATATGAAGCCTTATATTCATGGGGATTTGATTCACGTATCCACCTAAGACCTTTGTCTGATACTTAGAAGTTGGAGATGGCTTGATTTCATTCAAGTATTGCTTCTTGAGCCATTTATATTTTCAAGTTGGCATGTGAAATCAATCTTTCGTCCTTAAAAGCATTGCAACCAAGTTCACGTTCATCTTTGTCATCCATGTGCATACTAAGCTCATATGCATGAGCATCAGTGTTAGAAATGACAGCATAAACGGTACTCCTATCCTACTCCCTTTGGTGAAGGAACACTGCCACCTTGGTCAAGTTAATCATCAAACGCATCAACCCATTGTGCCTGTTCTGTGTCTAACGGGTGCGGGTGTGGGATACGGCAAATTTCAAAAATTTTGGGTGTAGCGACACAGCTATGGTATATAATATTATATATTATATATAATATTAAAGCTAAAACAAGTGAGACATCAATTAACATAAGTATATGACAATAACATACATAACTTTATATTAAAGCAAAACACAAACGGTAAACAACTACTAATTTCATCATAATACATAAATCAATCTTCACACATCCGGACCCATTTATCCAAAGACCCAAACTTCGAAATCGATACTAGATTTGGAAGCGTGGAATATCCACACAAAAGAAAGTGAAGAAGGTCCGTGTTGAGATATTTTTCTATGTTCATCGGCGGAGTTTCGTGGGAGATGATGGAAGACAAGCTGAAGGAGCATTTTGGAAACTATGGTGAAGTTCAGGTAGTCACCATGGGAGATAAGGTCACGAGTAGACTAAGAGGTTTCGGTTTCATCGTTTTCGCGGATCACTCCCTCTTTGATTGGGATCTCGAGGATAAATATACCATAGACGGTAGAACCATGAGTTACAAAAGAAAATGCATTTTTTTTTGCCATGTCGTACCGACACGGTGTCTCACCCGTGTCGAGGTCGACACTCCACCTCGCCTACTTACTGGGCAATCTCACAATGGAAGACGGTTGTCCTTCAATTCCATCGTGGGACTCCTGGATCTGGGACCTGAACTCAGAGTGATTTATGTACAAAGTTCTGCTGGAGAAGGACACAGAGGAACGTAGTCTTGTTTATTATGCAATTGTTATTTCCAGTTTTCTTGTTCAAGGTCCTCCCTTTGCAAATAATCACTCGACGTGGTAGAATGACTCAGCGTGCACTAAGAACATCGGTGGATTTCATTCAATTCTTGAGTGTTGTTTATTGTCCTGTGGGATGGTAGGCACATAGTATAAGCACATTGAGGTCCTTATGTGTTTTTTGGTAAACAAGAGACTTCGAACTTTCATAAGCTTCCGTTGCATACCCATTAGAAACATAGGAATATCTACTAAGTTGATTAAATGATCCAAATCATACTCTTGAATATGGTTTGACATGGTTTATTTATTGTTCTGAAATCATGTTTGATGTATCTTACATTTATCTACCAGTGATTTGGCAGTTTGTATTTCTTAGTCCATTCAGTGTATCATTAGGCATATTTTCTTTCTTTGTCATCCTGTTATCTTTCTTTGAAGGTGCCAATTTTGTGCCATGATTGCCTTTGGCCTGCTTTGTCATTGATTTGGATTTAACTCAATTACTCATTTATACACCATTTTGCTTCAGTCGTGGGATACAACTTCTATCTCTCTAACGGCAGCATGTGATCTGTTCATGCGGTATGTAACCAGAACCACTGCCTTGGAGTATGAAAACTTTCATGCTGCCAAATCACGGTTAATCGAAAGGGGAGAGAAGTTTGGAGAGATCTCTCTGAAGGTACAGCCCTTTATGGAACTGATTGTATGCATGATTGTGGCGATTCTGCTATGACATGATAAATGTGCGTGCTATAGAGATGTCACAGATGCTTCCTGAGCGTACAGTTTACACTTCCAATTGTTGCAACAGTTATGCCGTTTTTGCAGGCACGTAGAACAATTGCGATGCTTAGTCAAGATTTTATATTTGATGGTTGTACGATCTTGGTGCATGGCTTTTCAAGAGTTGTCCTTGAAGTACTAAAAACAGCGGCAGTAAACGGGAAGAGCTTCCGGATCTTTTGTACTGGTGTGCCATTCTTACTCTTGTTCCTTTCTTTTCTTTATTCCGATTTAGAGAAGATGTAGAGCAACTGTTTCAAAAGTTGATTTCTTTTCAACTCTCTTTCAGAAGGGAGGCCAGACAAGACAGGGTTACGCCTGGCCAAGGAATTGGTCACTCTCGGTGTTCCGGTGAAGCTTCTCATCGACTCTGCTGTGGCATACGTGATGGATGAGGTTGACATGGTATTGTTTGGGGCGGATGGTGTTGTTGAGAGTGGTGGCATCATCAACATGATGGGCACTTATCAAACTGCGTTGGTAGCTCATAGCATGAACAAGCCTGTCTATGTGGCTGCAGAGAGCTATAAGGTAGGACCCTTATATTCTCTGTTCTGTTGCATGTGTGTGTGCATATACCGCTCGAAATTTCCTCATGCGATTCGTGGCATTGTGCAGTTTGCTCGTCTTTATCCACTGGATCAAAAGGACCTGGCCCCAGCCCTCAGGCCAATTGATTTTGGAGTGCCGGTGCCTTCACCCGTCGAGGTTGAGATGTCTGCAAGGGACTACACTCCTCCGCAGTACCTGTCTCTGTTGTTCACTGATCTAGGCGTGCTCACACCCTCCGTGGTGAGCGATGAGTTGATCCAGTTGTATTTGTAGCAAGAAGTCCATGCTCAGTCGTAGCTTGCCAAGCGGTTTATTTGATTCGCATGGTTTCTTTTTAGCTAACTTCTTGGCATGGGAGGGGGGATTTTTTGTGCTGGGAGTTACGAATCAACTGCAGCCCAGGATTTCGCTGTCAATTGTGAAAATGTTGATCATCTATATGTGTGCATCATTTCTGGTCGTTCATTCTGAATGCAGCAGTCTCTTTCTCTCTCTTTCTCAAGCGCCCCCTCCCCCCCCGCGTGATCAGCCCTACCGCTTGCTACTAGAGTACCGTAATTGTTTAAATTGTAGTTTTTTCTAATGCCGTCTTCAACAACCACTGAAACAGAGTCGCTGCAGTGGATGTGGAGGAATAGCGGGAAAGGCTCGACGGTTAGTTTAAGGAGTGGTTTTTCAGCCCACTATTGAATTCTTTGGGATTGAATGCCTCATACTGAAAGGCTGATACTGTTTAAGAGACGAGCACGCGCAAATCATACACTTGCTTTGCTGCAGAACATCCATCCTTTTCCTGTCAGAGTAAGCAATTATCAATGTGCTTTGTAGTATGGGGTTGTCGCATTGTTGGCGAAGGTGATTCAACCAATTTTAGAGAGCGCCTCTATTTATTAGTTATAAATTAACAATTCCATTTATGAATTTATTATTATCTATATATCATCGCTGCGATATTGGAGAAAATATTTATCTCAAACTGAAATTTATAACTTATTTATAATAGTTCTGGAAATCAAAGTTAGGGAACGGCCTATTCGTGTAACCTTGTTATAGTTTTATCATTACTATTCCCGCCTTCCATCACAACCATCCGCACCTCCGACATCGCTAATTGGTAGGCCATATCCACGACTAACGTTCTAGCACAATTATCATATGTCAATCACCGGTGCCATCTGCGTTTGCCATCACCACAATTGTCATGTACCTACTACATCAGCTTGCCGTTGCGACCACGCGCTGGGCATCCACGTACCGATTTAGTCGTCGCAATACCTTACCACTATATCCATCATCACCGCTTTTGGCTCTTCCATCTCCACTTTCACCTTTCGTGAACTCGTCCATCACCTCTATCTAATCATGCTCGTTCCGGGTAAACCGTTGGTTCTGGTTTCATTGGAACCAAAATCGATTCGTTCTAAGATCGGTTATGGTTTCAGATCTATCAGTCTCGACAGCATTTCAATTTTAAAACTAGCAACATCAATTTCAATTTTTTTTAAAGACCATGCAATGTGCTCTTTGAGAGTTAAACCTCCCACCAACCGCAACGACAACGACAGGAAGCACCTTGAATTATCCACCATCTGCAAAGGTGAGTAACACCCTACTCATGCTGAGCCAATGATTTATCTGTCATTGGATTTTGGAATAAACATTTAAAAGTACCATTGGTTACGGTTCTGATTCCAAGTCGATTTCAAAAAACCATAAAGCATAACCGAATCGATACGGATTTGAAACCAATTTGACGGTTCCCGTTACTGTCAATTTGACAAGCAGTTTGATTCGGGTTCAAACAAACATACCGGTTCCAAACCGACCCACGTCCCAGGGAACGGCAGTAGACCCTGTACCTCTATCATTGCCATTCTTTGTTACCGTCACCACCATCAATAGTCTGTCATCATCACCACCCTAACCAGTCGTTGCTTTTATTACCACCATCTTGTGTGAGTGTTAGATCATTAGACCTTATGACCTTGCTTGCAACCCTCAAATGATTTAATCCAACCATTTTTTTCATTTTCAAATAATTCTGCCGATAGTTTTTTTGTTTTAGAGTTAATCCAGAGGTAAGTTTTTGCGCCAGAAATTTTGCCTGTTCCTTTATAGTGAAAGAAACTGTATAGACCTGAGCCGCTCACTTGTCGGTGGCTTTGGTCGCTCCAACTTCATAGGCACATAACCACGTGCCTTACATATTACTATTCTTCTTTTTCAAGGAAACGTTTTTATAGTGCTCCTTTTAGTTGGGGGAAAACGGTCTGTTCATGTTAATTAGCTGCAATTTAAATTTAATAGTTGTTTTATTTTAATGTTATGGGCTCTTCCAACTGTTGGTCTCTTTTTCAGCTCTTAGATTGATAGACTCCTCCAAAATGAACGATGTCAAAAGCTACCACGGGTTGCAAACTTGCAACCCAAGCGCGACCCATAATAATGGTGGGCGTAGCCGTCGCCGTCATAAATTGGCCTTTATGTCAAAGTATTATGTTTCTTTCATAAATACATGTGATCCTTTAACGTTAAACACATGGCTTAGATCCCTTGTACAAAACCCTCTTTTAGATTAGTACCCCTAACTTATCTTATAGCTCGTCTTATAGCTTTGTCGTTAAAAGTCTTTGTTTACCTTTACTCTTAAATATTTTTCCGGTTATGTGATGTGATTTAAATGGATGTTCAATCTCATTCGAGACACTTAGCATCCATAGAAGGAGCCTAGCTCCCATTCCCTATCGAAAGTTGTCTGAATTACTTATCCGTTGTACAACTTGAGAAATCCACTAAGGCTCATCCGACCCATTAACTAGGTGTCGGTCATATTGCGAGCTAAGTCGGCTCTTTCGATGATTAGGTTGTGATAGATTTTATATCAAATCATGATTCGTCTCATTAGACGTTAATCGACTCAAGAACTTATGGAGAAACATGTTGTTGCTCACAAACCCACATGGTGGAACAATGAGAAGGTCAATGTTATCGTTACTTGCTAGTCGGAGGGAACACTATGATAGCGAAAGACTGGAAGCCCCAAGACACGCAGAGTGACTCTTGATTAAGCTATCGGTAGTAAGGCCACATCACCCGCTATCAAGACGATAGTATTTGGAAGACTTTTGCTACTCCAAGAGTGACACTCAAACGTTGTGAGCTTCGTGCTGTTAATCAAGTGGTGCACTACAGTCATGAAGATTAGAAATGAGGATTGAAGGATCAATACAAAATATGTTGTTCCTCGAGGTACCCGAGGATCATTGTCAAACTTGGATAGGCATGACAATTAGTTGGGTGGATACGTTCGTGCAAAGGGGCACAACAAACTCTACCATACCCTTTGTATTTTCACCAAGTATAAGTTGTGATGAGTAGTGCATGGATGAGAATGTGCGGTTGCACCACAATTGTCAAGGTTAACCCAATGACCCACATTACTTGCGTAAATGGTAGAGCAAAATGGTAAGATGTCAGGACCTTTGTGTCAGTCGTTATATCATAATTGTGCACCTCATACAAGCATGTATGCATTTTCCAAATGATATATGCATCATCACATTATGAAAGCCACAATGGTAAAGATATCTAATACACGAGCATTAGTGTTGGTTTTCTCAAAGACAAGTGAGGATCTTTAAGGTCATCGTCGAGTCCTAGTACCTTCAGCAAGACAAGGTACCATCAAATTGATTCTAATCATGACCCAATGTGTGATTTTGCAGCATGATCACAAAAGCGCTCGATTGCATATAAGCCACAGGTAGTCATAGTGGTCAACATTGTCTTACCGTGAAAGTTATTGTCTCATGAGTTGGAAGAACCGTCAACATACCCATGGGAGATAGGTATCGACAATGTGGATAGAGACCGCCTTCAGTGATGCAAAGCAATGCCTCACATGTAGTGCTAAGTTCTTGAACGATGTCACATGACAGAGGTATTGTATGAGTTATTGGTCTGAGTGATTGCTTTGGTAATATAAAGTGCCACAATTTGAAGCAGAATGCAAGCATTGAGTAGACAGATGTAACTCCTTGATCACATAAGACCTTAAGTGTGTCATCTAACCTTGTGGTTATCTCAAGTGCTTTCGGATGAAGAGTGAACGATAATAGATCGAGAGTTCATGTCCTAAACCCTTTAACCTTTCAACGGACCATATCCATGTTGAGAATGCTTAAGAAAGTCATCTTGAATTGCAGAACAAGTGGAGATGGGGAAGAGCTAAATTGAATTATGTCCTAAGTGAGAACAAAGAGGTGGACATTGTAAGGATGACAATGATTTTGGATTGGGATAATATGACCCTTCGACAGGACACATGACTTAACACTAACCCCTTATATAAAACCCTCTTTTTGGAAAGTGCTCTTAACTTACGAGTGTAACGTGTCAGGCTACGCATTCTTTTCTACTATCAATAAAGCTCTTGTATGACTTTGTCATTAACAAATCTTCTTTTGCCTTTACTCTTAAATGTTTGGTGTGTTGGATGGTGTGAGCTAAATAGATATTAAATCCCATTCCAAAATCTTTGCATTCAGAAGAGGGGCTTGGGTCACATTCTCTATCAAAGCCATCTAATTACTTATTTGCTGCACAACTTGGGAAATCAGCTAAAGCTGATCGAGCTTATGGACCGGGTGTCGGTAACGTTGTGAGTTTCGTCAACTCTTCCTACCATCATGGCGTGACATACAAACATGGATTATGCTCATTATGCGACGAAAGGGAAACTCAAAACAAAATCTTCCACTCTCAGCCTGCGCATAAAAACGTTTCCAACAAAGTTTAGAGCCGATCATTAAGACTGACACTCAATCCAAGTGAACTTGAAAAGGAGCAAAATGTCATGCTGAAAAGAAGGCAGGAAAGAAGCAAATCCAAGAGATATTTGGATTCCCTAAGACACCACCTTCTTCTGTACACACTTCCACCTTACCCTCGATAAAAAGTCTCTCCCTATGTTTCTCTCTGGCGTCCTCCTCTTTTTGGGGGTTCTCGACTTAGCTGGTTGGTGTTGAGGAAACTAAACTCATTAAGCTCCGGAGGGACAGGAGCAGCATAGGGCTTGATTCAGCCAACTCCTCTATCAGCCCGAGCCTCGCCATCAGGAGGAGGACGCAACCAAGAGGAGGGAGCATGAGTACTCCGGCCGGGAAGCAGGGCAACGCCGTCGGCCTTGGGATCGTCCTAATTAATATAGATCCTCACAGCTCCATCCTTCATAACTGCGCCACCACCAATAGCACTGTTGTCGGCAACTCCCTCCTTCACTTGCAGTCGCCAAAGCCGCTCAGCCCACGAGACGCTGCGGCAGAAACCGGCTTCGTGTCGAGCTTTCTCAAGGCTTGCTTTCTCTGCAAGAAGCGATTGAGCCCCAACAATGATGTCTACATGTACAGGTGCGGATTGAATGAGTGCCCCCTTTCTTAATTCATAAAAAGAAGCTACTGCTTAATTTGGAGCTTCCTTTTCATTACTATGAATGCTGATCGATGCCAAGAATCGGAAGGAATAAGTACTGAGGAAATGATTAAGCATTTCGAGAAAGGAGGAGCAAAGAACGTGATAATAAAGAAACATAAGGAACATGCTTCTTTTGGTTATGTAGCTGTACATATTTTCTTCTAAACTTTCTACAACGAAATACGTGATGGTAACTAGGAAATGTTTTGGGTCTGCTTTGCTTAAAAATGATTTTTTTTGCTAAAATCGTATTCAGTAAAAGAGAGCCCCGATTGTGGTTGATGCATGTTATATGAAGTATTTTCTCTGTTCTTCCACTCTCATGCGAAAGAACGCTAGGTAGATCAAGTCGCAACGATGTCGGTTGGCATTCCAACCCCCACCACAGAGTTTGCTTGAGAACCGTACGTCGATCCGTTTTCATCTGCATGAAGTGAGACACGCAGATGGATCGTGTGATTCAACATATGAATTAAATTGCTTATTATGTAGGTGGTGATTCTTCTGTTGATAATTCGTGGAATCCCTTTCGCAGGGGTGACCAGGGGTTCTGCAGCGTGGAGTGCCGAGACCACCTGATCTTCCTTGACGAAAGGAGAGAGATAAAAAGGTGTGGTGCCGCGCAGGACAAGGTGGGTGGGCGCGGGCGGAAGAAGAGCCAGAGACGGGGTATCCCTGCCGCTGCCTGCTGACAACTATCTGCTTGCTAGCTGCTCTCATCATGCATGGAATATATCTCAACCATTAATTCACTAAAACAAACTTTGGTCACTGCTGTCCCTCCCTGAGTAACAGAACAAAATCTGTATTGAGGGGATATGCCCCTGCCATCTTAAGTGGCATACGATATAAGGCTATTGTTTAGCAGCGGAATTCCTGTAATGAGAAGGTCAAAGGATTCAAAAAGCTCTTTGCCTCATATTATTTGTTTCTTTCTATCTTGTTACGGTGGCCATGTTGATTGGATGCGCAAATTCTTTATTCCAAGGACAATCCTCTACTAGAGAAAGTTGTTCTTGTTAGTTAGTTCAAGGCATCAATCAGGTATCTTTTCGTTTACAATATAAATTCCTCACATGAGCTAGGAGGGGCTGGCTGGATCATATGTACGGAATATTTGCAAATTCCTCTGGCTCCCGGCCAATATTCCATGAACAAAGTTAGCACGGACACCATAGAATCCACTTCTTATGATTGGCGACCTTAGAACTATGTTGTTACCAAGAGTACGAATACGACTTTTCACATCTCATAACCCGAACCTGATTTAGTAATGTTTGGTTACTGAAAGCGGGAGTTGTTTGAGAATATATCGATTCGCATAGCTAAGATTTGTTTGCTACTTTAGAATCCGGGAATGAAATTTGCGACTAATTGTTGCAAACTTTTTATGGATACAATAAAGCTTGCTCAGAAAGTTGTTCCGGTTAGGGTTTGAAGATGCTCGAATCTGAATATATATATATATATATATATATATATATATATATATATATATATATATATATATATATATATATATTTCAAAAGGAAAGTTGTTTGAGAATATGCTAGATTTGTTTTCAATGAGCTGACATTTTCAAAAGGAAAGAAACTTCAAGGATTTTGGATTTTGAATGAATATGGGAGTTACCTTGCATTAGTGTTAGGAGATAGAGGATACAGGTTTTAAATTATGGTACTCAGGTAAAGAAAAGGCTTGAAACGGAGTTGGTATTATCATAAATAAAAATTTAAAGGAGAGTGTAGTAGACATACAATGATATGGTGACCAAATCATGACGTTGAAATTAGTGTTAGGAGCAGAGGTTTTGAATATAGTTTGTGCTTACGCACCCCAAGTAGGACTAGAAGATAATATAAAGACAGTTTTTTGGGAAGAGTTAGATAAGGTTTTTCAAAAGATTCCACAAAGGGAGATGATTTGTTTAGGAGGAGATTTAAATGGGCATGTCGGTAAAGAGGCATTAGGATATCAAAGGATTCATGGAAACTTTGGTTTTGGGGATATAAATGAGGAAGGTAGGGAGATTTTAAATTTTGCTATGTCATTTGATCTCATTATAGCCAATACAATCTTCAAAAAATGAGATGAACATTTAATTACTTATAAGAGTGGCTTATCACAAACACAAATTGATTACTTTATTTGTAGAAAAAAAGATAGAGCGTGTTGTAAAGATTGTAAGGTAATTCCAGGAGAAAGCTTAACCACCGAACATCGACCTTTAGTTATGGATTTACAAATAAAAAAATAGACAAAGCTGAAAAGAGTGCATCGAGCTATTCGAACTAAATGGTGGAACCTCAAAAGCGAGAAAGAAGATATATTTAAACAGAAAGTCCTTCAAGGAGATGTTTGGAATTATGTTGGCACACCCTGTGATATGTGGAACAATATGGCTATACATATTAGGAAAGTGGCCAAAGATGTGTTAGGGGTATCTAAGGGAGGTGTACTGGCACAAAAAGAAGCTTGGTGGTGGAGTGAAGTAGTACAAAATAAAATCAAGGCAAAGAGGGCATGTTACAAATTACATCATGCTAAGAAAACTAGTGAAACTTTAGAAGCTTATAAGAAAGCAAAGAAGGAAGCGAAAAAGGCCGTTAGAAAAGCAAAAGCTAAGATTTGGGATGACTTATATAAAAAACTCAACTCAAAAAAGGGTGAAAAAGATATTTTTAGGATAGCTAGGGCTAAAAATAAGAAAACTAAAGATCTTAATTATGTTAGATGCATAAAAGACGATGATGAAAAAATTCTAGTGGCAAATGATGATATAAGAAATAGATGGAAAAACTATTTTTATAATATTTTTAATGAAAATAAAGATGTTAGTATTAGTTTAGGAGATTTAGCCAAGTCAGAAAAGTATATAAATCACAATTTCTACCGACGTATTCAAAAGAATGAAGTCAAAGAGGCTCTTAAACATATGAAGAGTGGTAAATCGGTAGGACCAGATAATATTCCTATAGAAGTTTGGAAAATACTAGGAGAAATAGGAATCACTTGGCTCACAAGACTATTTAATGAAATATGAAAAAACCAAAAGATGCTCGAGGAATGGAGAGCAAGTACACTTATACCCATATATAAGAACAAGGGAGACATTCAAAATTTTAAGAATTATCGAGGTATCAAGTTAATGAGCCATACTATGAAATTATGGGAAAGAATTATTGAACATAGGTTAAGACAAGTATCAAGTACAACAGAGAACCAATTTGGATTTATGTCAGGCAGATCTACTATTGAAGCGATTCACCGTTTGAAACGTCTTATGAAACATTTTAGAGCAAAAAAAAAAGACCTTCACATGATATTTATTGATCTAGAAAAAACTTATGATAGAGTATTGAGGGAGGTTCTTTGGAGAACATTGGAAAAAAGAGGTATCCCATTGACATATATTAACCTTATAAGAGACATGTATGATGGAACATGTGTGAGGACTCATGAAGGAACGACAAACTTCTTTGAAGTTAATATTGGGTTACATTAAGGATCAACTTTAAGTCCATACTTATTTATAATGGTGATGGATGAGTTAACAAAACATATTCAACATGAAGTACCTTGGTGTATGTTATTTGCGGATGACATTGTATTAGTGGAGGAGTCTAAGGAAAAAGTTAATAGAAAATTGGAACTATGGAGAGAAACATTAGAAAGCAAAGGCCTCCGACTTAGTAGAATAAAGAGAGAATATATGGAATGTAAGTTTGATCATTTGGCTACTTCAGAGGACATAGAAATTAAAATTGGCACACATTGCATTCCCCAAAAGGAAAGTTTTAAATACCTAGGGTCAATTTTTCAAAGTGATGGAAGAATTGATGGAGATGTTACACATATAATTAATGCTGGTTGGTTAAAATGGAGAGGAGCATCAGGTATTCTTTGTGATAAGAAGATACCGTTAAAATTAAAAGTTAAATATTATAGAGCAGCAATTAGGCCTGCCATGTTTTATAGTTCTGAGTGTTGGGCAGTTAATCATCAACATGTACAAAAGATGTCTGTGACAGAAATGAAGATGTTGAGATGGATGAGTGGTCACACAAGAAAAGACCGTATACATAATGAGGTTATTAGAAACAAATTAGGAGTGGCACCAATAGAGGATAAAATGAGAGAACATCGTTTAAGATGGTTTGGACATATAGAAAGAAGATCAAAAGAAGAAAAACTAAATTTGGAAAGTATTAAAAGAGGTAGAGGACGACCACAAAAGTGTTGGAAAGAAACAATAAAGAATGATCTAGCTTATTGTGAGTTAACTGCTAACATAGCACACGATAGGGATCTGTGGAAACAAAGAATCCATGTAGCCGACCTCGTCTAGTATGGAAAAAGGCTTAGTTGTTGTTGTTGTTGTATGGGAATTACCATGCATCTCACTTTCATGTGCAGATCGAAAAGGAAAGAAATGAGAAAACTTCGAGGATATGGGAATTACCATGATCTGATCCAAGTTCAGTCTTTCTCGCTCTTCAGGGTTGCATTTTAATTCGTTCGTTTCCTTTTCTGTTGCTTCTCTCAGTAAATTTCCTACTTTCTTAATGGCCAACTCAGTTTGGAATTGCTGGATCTCTCCTCTGCCTTCGATTCTCAATTAGATTAGATACCAGGGTTTCCGGTAGATGATGATAAAACTAATAATATATTCACTTAAGATGTTATTGGTGAAGCTGCTGGCCATGCGCCCACCCTCAATCCTTGTGTTTGCATGGAAACTAGGATCAATAAAGTTTCCGTGTGCCGATTAATTAATTATGTCATGGAAACCACGATCCAATTTGTATGCTCGTTTCCTAATCGGATGTAAATTCCATGGATGATTACGTTGTTTCATTAGGAGCACTCTAAAATATATAGATCCAAACAGGGTAATGGGTTCGGGATCGGGTTGAATTTGGGTATGGTTTTAATAAATCGGTTCCCGGCAAGGTTTAACATCAGATTAGGTCCAAAAGGGGTCGGGTTTATGTGTTTTTGAATAAAAAACCGACCCAGATTCAGAACGGAATATTTGTTTGTTTCCGCTTCTTCTTTAAAATGAGTTTTGGTCAGGACTAACGATTCCCGTACCCGACCCACGTGCACCCACCCGTAGGCCATGTAATCCACATCATTAATCTTCGACCAAGTCTCATTCCACTACATCTTCTGTTACTATCCGTAGAGAGATTGACACGATTAGAAGATGCTGTTACCAACTGTTTGTGAAGTAGTTTCTTCATCGATTGGCCAATTCAACAAGGTTGACCAAAAAAGCCACGGAGGACATAGCATCCCCTCTTCTTTTCTTCTTCTCTCCCATTCTTGTTCCTGACAAGGATTTCTGTGTTGTGTATCATGACAGGACCCTGCACGCTTGTGCTCTGCCTCCTCTCCCTCTTCGTCATCCCCCTATCTGCCTTGGATCTCTTCACTCGGACGAGCACCATCCGAATGACTAGCATTAACATGTGTTACCATGAGCAATACAAACTTCATGCCATCGAATTATTTGTCGGGGAGAGATGATGCTCCGTCCATCGCTATAATACACTCCAATCACCTGCTGGCGATCATCCGTCATCGTCGAACGTCCAAAGCTGCAGCCACAAGCACCAGCCTGGTTACCGCATTGAACAAAAGCAGAGGAGTGAAGAAGCCAACAATCCATTGTTTCTTCAGGACTCTGTCCCTTCTTCCAGAATGTGGTGGTGGAGATGCATAGCCAAGTAAGACCAGGTTAATATTATACGTCAGACTTGCCTTTCGTCGATGGATCAGGTTATTATTTTGTATCACAGACCTGTTTTTGATGTTCTGAATGCCAAATAAAAGAAAGAAAATCAAAGTAGTGATTTTAGTTCAACCCCATGATACGTGAGATGACCATAATGAAGAAACAGATGGAACTAACATGCCGTTCTTTTTTAGGGAAAGTAAACTTAAGACACTTTAGAATCATGTTTGTTGGTGTTGCTTAAGGCGACACCACATACCTTCAGTGACAAACATGTTTGCATTCTGATGATGATCTGGATATGCATGGCAAAGTGCATTCTGGGTAAAGCAAGTACTGAATTTACCAACCAAATATTCTCATGCATGGCTGGATATGGATACACTTGGCAACCCATGCCTACTGTTTAAAGTAACTAAGATACCAACCAAATATTCTCAGAACAGTAGAGTGCAGTTTTGTCTCTTATTACATGCATATCCATTCATTTACAAGACTGACTAGTCTGGTGTGCAATATTTTAGAAAACAATATTTTCTTATGAACTTTATAGTGCTTGTTGATGGTTTCTTATGAAGTTTCTGCGTAGTGATCCCAATTTAAATTGATCAATCATTCCTTTTCGTTGTTGAACATCTTATACAATATGGATTTTTTATTTTTTATTTTCAGCAACTATCAGCATGAACTGATTGACCTTGTACAACTACAAAAGACACAATTGCATTACTTTTAATACCAATCATCATCTGCTTTATGGCTTATGACTACCGAAGTAGAAGACTTGTGACTTCGCCAGCCAGTAAAGGAGGTAGTTTTCCATTTTTCCCGTGATAATTCTTTTCTGGGGTTTTTTCTGTACCTTTTGCTCATGTTCTTTTTACTCAGAGATGTTGATACCTGGAAAACCGTGCATAAAACTCGAAGGTTCCGACATGAATTCCTAGGTTCTGTACTGAGTTTTGGCTGATCAATGGGCCTGATCGACGGTAGAGATGGTAACTCCACCTCCATACAATGGCCCAGGCCTCATCAACAATGCCAATACCCGCAGTGCTGTATTTTCTGCAGACGTGCTGAACAGAAGTGGCACCAATCTGCGGCTTCCTGTTTCATATAGGTACACTTGCTGTATTACTAACTAGATGCAGATTAAATGACTTTACTGTTCACAGGCTATGTACTGTTTACGTATTAATAAACCCGGGGAGATTTCCTTTAACAAATTATGTTAATGCAACACCGATGAGAATGTTATTAAATGCACTAACAATGGGAAAAGAAAGGTCCTTTAATTTGGATGAGTAGCCACAATTCACAACAGGCTGAATGCTAAATCATACCGAAAGGCACAGCCGAATCCAAGAGTCGTTTCTATTTTCTATCGAAGAGAGCTAGCAATTTACTATGCACTAAACAATTGTTTGCATCCTAAGAGAGAACACATCTGTTAGGATTTCAGCAGTCACCGCCTTGATATATTTAGAGACTCATTACCCTGTGATGAATGACTACACTCATCAACTTCAGCAAAAAACTAAAGACAAGCAAAAGAAGATATGTTGGTCTATAAGAAGTTAGGTGCACACAAGTTCTGCAAAATCTGCATGGAACACAAGCTATTGGAGGAATTATTCAAAAGGGGGAACTGTGCACATGAGTTCTGCTTAGAGTGCATCCGGAGTCAATGTGAACATCAAGGTGCAGCAGAACTCAGCAACAGTCCGATGCATGGAGACCGGATGCTCGGCTGAGATGAAGGTGGAATCGTGCCGCTGGATCCTGAGCAATGAGCTGGCCGAACGATGGTCGATGTTGCTGAGCGAGTCATTGATCCTTCCCTCGCAGAAGTTCTACTGTCCCTTCAACAACTGTTCCGCTCTGCTTTGGGATGATAGGCCAGCAAGCAGTCGTGACTCGATAAGAGAAGCAGAGTGAGTGCCCGCACTGTCACAGGCTCTTCTGCGCACAATGCAGAGTAGGTTGGCATGCTGGGCTGAGTTGCACTTAATTCCAAAATCGGCAGACGTGGACTGGAAAAGAAGATGAATCTTTGATGAAAAATCTGGCGAAGGAAAAGAGGTGGCAGAGGTGACCAAGGTGCAGTTATTATGTGGACAAGGCCACTGGTTGTCTTCAAATCATTTGCAGGTCTGTGAGATCAAGTTGATTTATGGTAGGATGAAAATGAAAAGCACTAGCTTTGGACCCCTTAATACTAGAATTGAGAAGATTTAGAGTATTGAAAGATAATTAGATCATTGGCATATCCGAGCTTAATAAACTTGTCGAGTTTTTAGCTCAATCTGAGGGAAACACACCTTTAGAAAACAAGAGACACCAGCAAGAGTGCCACCTTTGCCCGCAGCTGACACAAACGCATGCAACTTTCCATCTGTCTGTTCCCAGATCTCTGGTCCTGTCCCTTCATAGTGAGCTTGGAAGTTGGCCAAATTTTCAAACTGGTCAGCAAAATAACCTCCTCTGCAGTCATTTGGAAATATGGGGTGAGAGTTTTCATCGTGCAAATTGTAACCATCTGCATGCCCATTCTCTCCTATTTTCTTTGACCCCTGAAGCCTCCTTGCAATTTCATTTGCTTCAGATGCTATTCTGCTTGCTACATTGACAAAGTGATCCTTGTGAGTGATGGAGACTGGTCTGACTCGTTCTACTGTCGCACCAAGAGCTTCCAGTATTTGAGACTGATCACGAAAACTTTAACGGTTAAAAACCACAGCAATAACACAAACCTTCGTTTCTAAGAGAAGATAATTTTCACATAGACGTTCATAAAACTGTTGAACAATGAAAGATTGTTAGGCATCCTTTACAGCTCATTGCACGTTCAGAAAAAGAAAAATGAATAGAGACCTTCTCAATAGCCACGTCATCAGGTATAACCACATGGCATTTACAACCAAAGGTAGGGGCGACTGTTGCAAGGCTGATGGCTGTACTACCGGCACTTCAATCACCACGCCACCTTCAACCAGGTCTCCTGAATTGAGAGCCTGCATCAGTTTCACGGAAATAACACACAGCTAAGAGGCCATAATCTTAAACCTGCAACTTAGGCCAAAAATATATTTGATTGCATTGTGGGAATTGCTCAAGAGTAACCATATGGTAACTAAGATGATCATAAAAGTCTACAGATAAAAAGTTGACATGTATTAGTAGTTGAAAAAGGTAACAGAAATGCTTTTAAAAATGGTTGGACTTAAAATCACATCAAAAGATAAGAAGGGATGGATACCTTGAAGAATTTTGACATGTAAGTTCACAATGCAAGAAAAACACCAATTGTTTGTGAATCTGACTGCATTTTGTTGAGATATGACCTAGATTAATCGTAGTTAAAATACTTTAAGTTCATAGTTAAAGTGTGCTATAATTTTTCTTTTTAAAGGTACTTTATTAGAAGTCACTTATTAGGGGTATATAAATCTTTTGAGTTAAATGTTGTATATTAACCTACTGCCCATTAGAACAAGAGGAAATAAACACACAAAGAGAAAAGAAGTTAGCCACCACACTAGGAAAGGGGCTACACCTTCAATCTCTTTTTATTATTGTTCCATCTATTCTTCGTAGTTCATCAAATATTCAACATAGCAGAGCCTCGATTTCTAGGCCATGAGAAGCACATGAATCTGAAAAAAGTTTTTCTCTTTGGGTAGGGTTTGGGTATAAACCTTAATCAGGTAAAAAAGGTGAGAAAAACTACTACAAAACATTACTTTGACCAGGATTCTGAAAAAGTGAAGCACACCACATATCTCGAGACAATTATAGGTGTTGCATATATCTCGTGGTGGCAAACATAGATCTCTAGGTGAACGGATGGCTGGAAAGGTGAAGTTTATGGTCATCCTAGTCATTACTTGAAAGAAAACGATGGTAAAGTACAAACTACTTTCATTAAGTTTGATGAAAAAAATTACAAAGCATGATCTAGGGCATTAGAATTTCTCCTCATCGCAAGAGGAAAATGAGAATTTGTTACAGGAGAAACCTCCCAACCACAACCCTCAGACTCTGAGTATTCAAAGTGGAGAAGGGACAATGCCATAATGGGAATTTGTTACGGGAGAAACCTCCCAACCACATC
Organism: Brasenia schreberi; assembly: GCA_036023115.1. Taxonomy (NCBI): domain Eukaryota; kingdom Viridiplantae; phylum Streptophyta; class Magnoliopsida; order Nymphaeales; family Cabombaceae; genus Brasenia; species Brasenia schreberi. Next base: position 287,104 of record JAYKKT010000072.1, read on the forward strand.
CCTCGTACCCCAGGCTTTCAAAGTGTAGAAGGAACAATGCCATAGTTGTCTCATGGCTGATGAACTCCATGGTACCCACTATTGACAGTACCTTTATGTATTTAAACAGTGCTGGTAAAATATGGGTAACAATTACTAATTCATATTCTAGAAAAAATTAACATTGCGAAGAAATACAAAATATAAGCAAAGATTAGAAAACGTAGACAAGAAAACGGATCTATCAGTAAGTATTATGCACAACTCAGAAGTTTTGGGATGAACTCCAATACTACACTCAAGGAAAATATTCTCAGTGTGTCAAGAACGTGAATGCAGAATTAGAAGAAAAGAAGGTATTCGAAGTTAATTTGAGAATGTTCAGGCAAATATTCTTAGTAATGAAACTTTACATCTCTTGGAATAATATACTCTCTCCTTATAAGAGAAGAAGACCAGAAGAATCTTGAGAAATAAGAGATTCTGACAAGTGATAAATGTGTATTTGTAAGTCCAAGACAACAAGGAAGTAATCATGGTATGGGTGGTGCCTCTACTAGTGGTTGTGGCCGTGGACACTCATGTATAGATGAAAAGGACAAACTAAAGTGCACCCACCTTGAAGAAGCAATTATGGGATTTAATTGGCAAACCATCATATCTCAAGAATAAAGCATATCAAGCGAGCTCCTCAGATATAGTGGACGTTGAAAACATCATTCTTTCTCAGATAATGAAGAGACTAGAAGATATGGGTAAATCTAGAGTCAGAAATCTACCTCAGACCTGCAAGCCTCCTTGGGCTTATCTTCATATGCTTCTTGGGTTATTGATTCAGGTAGCAGGCTATCATATGGCTAATAATAGAAATATCTTCAACTCATATGAATGTATGAAAGTGGGCAGTAGTATAAAATCGCATATTAACTCGCTTATACGCATCCATGAAAAAGAGATTATGAGAATGCCAATTGGCAGGATACCTTGTTTTACATGTTCCTAAATTCCCTACTAATCTTCTATCTATTCATGCTATTACTAAAGAGTTAAACTACTCACTTATTTTTAATGAAAATGGTTGTGTTTTTTACGATAAGAGAACAGGAAGGACCCTTGGGCATGGTAGAGTCAAAGGTGAATTATATGCATTGGATGGAGTAGCATCAAAAGTGACAGTAAATAAAGGGATTTTGGTTACAAGTGTCAAGGAAATCAAACTTTGGTAACAATGACTTGGTCATCTTCCTGTTTTCAAGTTAAAGAATATGGTTCCTAAGTTGAGTTTAGATATGGTTAATCAATTTTTTGAATGTGAAACTTGTCAAAAAGCTAAGCATCATAGAGTTAGTTTTCCTAACAATGAGTTTAAGAAAATAAATCCATTTGACCTTATGCACTCAGATGTATGGGGTCTGAGTCCAGTGGTGGCTTTGTCTGGCTATAGATATTTTGTTACCATTATGGATGACTGTAAAAGATTCACAATGATTTATTTAACGAAAAACAAGAATGAAGTGTCAACTATATTTTTAATGTTTCACAAATTTATGGTGACTTAAATTCAATGTTCTATTAAATGCATCAAATCAAACAATGGTGGTGAATTCATTGATACGTTCTTGAAAATATATCTCAAAAACTATGGCATTGTTCATCATACTACATGTGCATATACACCTCAGCAAAATGGAGTAGAAGAGAGGAAAAATCGTCACATCCTGAACATAACTAGAGCTCTATTAATCGGTAGTAATGCTTCTAAGATATTTTGGGGTGATGCAGTTTTAATGGCTATCTATCTCATAAACAAGACTCCTTCAACTATACTACTCACTTCAAGTACTAATGCCAAATAAGAAAATATTTGATATTCCGTTAGAAATATTTGGATATGTGTGTTACATTCACGATCATTCAAGACATAGAGACAAATGGAATCCAAAGGCTATCAAGTGTATCTTTCTTGGTTATTCTTCTATGCAAAATGCTATGTATGTTATGACCCCATAAAGTTGATAAAAAATCAACCGCAGCACTAACTTGATCAGGTTCACATTTCATGCTTCCAAACGTAACAATTATAGTTTAGTTACTCTTTTTCTGATCTCTTTGTTCATTTTCAGGTGCGGCTACCGATTCTGCTACAGATGCGGTTTTAAGACATACTTGTTATTTGAGCTCTATGTCTCTCTTTAAAAGAAACGGTCAATATCGTGGCGACTAAGAAATCATGTACTAGTAGGCAACACCACTTAGTGTGGGAAAAGGTTTAGTTTCGGTTTTCAGCCATTTTGGTTGTCTTTGGACCTTGATTCAGGGTACGGTGATGATCAGTCTAGCTAAGACAAATCTGGTTACCTGCTAAGCCTGCTTTGTCATTTCTCCGCAGAAAAGAGTCCTGAACCTTCACCACGGTCATTAAAAGGCCGTTGTATAATGATTAATTCTACACTAAGCGTATTGTTGAGTCAGGCTAGAGCAAACACTTTTAGAAAATTAAATTGTCCACTAAATCCTTGTTGACAATTTGCACAGCACAACGCAGACGAGGCTTCTGTCGACAATCTTTCTGTGAGCAGCAAGCAGGATAAAGACATTCGGGATAAGTGAGCTGGAGATGGAGCCACATCAATGATGGCTGTTTCTTTACTGCTGTGCTGATCATATTATGTATAAGTGCCCATCTCTAGGCTTTCCCCTATGCACTCGAGTTAAATACGTTATGCACAAGTCTTCAGTTCCCTTATTTGTGGGTCATTTTCCAAGTAGATTAAATTCAAATAATTCTTAAACTCAAATTCTTTCTGTCGTGTGATCACCAATTCATACGTCAATAATGAACTCGAAGACCGTAGGTATGTGTCAAGAGCAGCTGCAGAACAAGTTTTCCGGTGTTTCTAAAGCTATGGATCAAGTTTTAAGCAGACGTTTAAATTATTTTTTCGTGGCTTATAGGTTTAGGCTGTTTTCAAAATCTAAACCACGGTTCAAAGGAAAACGTTATTTTATCTTGGTACATTATTTAGTACAAGGATAACAGAATAAATTGTTAGTGGTGCCGGAACTTGAAATATTTTAAACATCACACTCGATCGCGTATCAACTTCCAGGGTCAGGAATGGAGAACATAAGTAGCAGGGTTCCACCTCATACGAATCCCACATTCACATCCATACTCTTTAAAGATAAGGGCTAGAGATTCATCCTGTGTTAAAGTATTAAAGGATTTCTACAACTTTTTATCATGGATGGTGTCCAATTAATCCAAACCAAACACAATACCTATTACAGCTGAAAGCCTTTATTAGGCTAGAAAGAGCCAATCTCCTTCCAGAAGAGATTATGACTAGACTGCGAAGATGAGCCCCATATGAACCAGAAATGACGACCAAGCATGGCGATACAACAGCATTTGAAGACCTGATCCTGACATGAACGACGCAGCCCTAGATCCCCTACAGTTTGGGCATTCTACTCGGGCAGTCGGAGAGGCAGATTGCCAGGTTTGCCAATTATGAACCAGATACATTAGAATATAAGAAGCCAATTATGAGGTCAGTAAGTTGAGTTAGCAGGTTGAAACGTCTATGGGTACACAGTCTATACATGTAAACAGCGTATTCAATTTGGATAAGTAACTAAATATGATCTTATCTTTATTCAGTAAAAGCTAATCGCATGCATCCAATTTTGCCAACTGATCTTAAACGTAATGCGACTAAGTTGACCGACTCCATCTCACACATAGTGATGGTGATTGGGAGTTTTTAATGTGTGCACGAGTCAATCTGAAACCTCATCAACACCCCTACCTTAGTAAACAAGACCATGCTCCCCCGAAGCCTTTCCTTGGCCAAGCACCCATCCGGCGGCTTTCCGAAACCTCATCTACCTCGTGCTTTTGAAGAATCATTTCACAGGGTCAAACCTACCAGACCCGGTGGACAGCAGATCACTTGCTCACAAGCCAAACGGACTTCTTCACCTTGGCGAGTTTGGAAGTAGGAGGCGGCACTAATTTGCACAAGGTTGTATGTGCAAGTGAGAAGGGTCACAGTTTTTAAGCACTTAGCAGGGGCGCTGTGTGTGTGTGTGAGAGAGAGAGAGAGACAGATAAGCTGGTAATCCAAAGGTTGACTCAATTGTCACTTGCGAGCGGCCATTGCTCCCAAGATGGAGCATGAATGTGTACGTAAGGTGGCCATTCCGTGAACCAAAAGACGATTCACTGTACTGCTAAAAGGAAAAGACGGATGGATGGCTCTTCAGAAGCCGAGGAGAGGTCGCGCACACTGGCATTAGCCTAGATTATCCGCTCGCTCTCTTTGCCCCTTTGGGGCCGGTCACCCTCCAATCAAATTGCATACACAGATTACCCTTTCCTTTTCCATTCTCACCTTATCCACACTGATAACTGCACCCTCCAGATCACTTCCCCTTCTCCTTAATCGTCTTGTAACAGAACCCCTTATCCCGTTTTCCCAGACATGGTTTTGTTGTAGAGAACTCACATATTAATGTTCGCTATTGAAATATAACGCCCCCATTCGTGCATCTCCGCGGCACAAGAAACTGAACTCTATATGACACTCAAGGGAGGTAGACTCGTGTGAACGACTTCGACTCTCAAAGAGTGCATACCCGGCTTCATAAGAAGAAGAAGAACCGTAGATGGACGCGGGGGGGGGAGGGGGGGAGGACGCGGAGATCAAATACAAATAATAAGACGAGAACATTTCATGAGTCTTTGCAACAGACGATAGTATGTTATCAAGCAGAACCATAAAAGCCAAATCCAGAACATAGTACTACTCTATGGCAACTTACACCTTCGTCATCTATAGTCAAGAAAAGAGCATACTGCTGAAGGCACCTATTTGAGTCTTCCCATCACCACGCTCTCTACCCTGATCAAATAAAACACAAACATACGGCAATTACATTAAAACGAACTCATGGGGACGTGAATCAGGAGTTCAAATTGGTGAACTCGAAAAAACCTATATGCATTAGGCAATGGAAACTATTCTAGTGCACCCAGATCATGTGATTTACCCAGATGTATGATACATATGATATATAAATGAAAAGAATAGGAGAAAGTGAATACCTAAAGATATTTCACAAGCATTCGATAATGGAGGGCCCAGAGTTTCCAAGGTAAAAACCGGAAAATCATAATTCTTCAATAATTTTGGGTTAGGCGTTTTCTGTTTCAGAGAACTTACGGGTATCAGGTGTTTCACCCCAAAGGACAGAAGAAGACGCTTCAACATACGAGAAACTTACCAACCTGTTAACACGAACTCATATTGTGATTCTCATCTTTGGTGTATCAATGCTTCAATCAGTAGTAAAGGAACTATTGATGTGTCATTGGCATAAGACTTTTCTTTTCTACCACAAGAAAGGGGTTAGTCTCTCCAACTTGACATAAACCAATTCCTGTCCCTTAATTTATTGATAACATTCATAGTGCTCATTTTCGAAAGCCATAACAGATCTACATACAAAGGCCTGCTATTTGACCCTATGGAGAGCCAGAAGCGGATGCAAATACTTAGCGTGCAGATGAAAAAACTATGAACGGTCAAGTTTGAAAACGATTCACAAACATACGAGTAAGTAATATATTATCCACATATAAATAGCACGCATATCTATGTCCAAGATAAAAGGGTGTCACAAGCCATAACTCCAAAGGGAACAGGAAACAGGGGGACAGGAGATGATGACGGGGATCAAAACTATTTAACAGCATAGGAATAAAAGATGCTAACATTGCTTCTTATTTACAGATCATCACCGTAAACAGAAACACCTCCTTAGTAAACACTCCCGGCCACAGGCAAGTCATCAAAGGACCAAAGATCCATCGGCCCATCCTGGGTAGCATCTCCAGTGCACAAGATGTCAATTGCGTGGTCAGGACTTCCTTCAAGATATGGAATCTGCAGGAACTTCATGTAGGACTCAAACGCACACAGATCCTCTGATAATTTTACAGCAGTATTACTCTCTTCAACTGCCTTCACACCTTCGACTGACCTCTTATCCTTCACTTTCCGGTGCACACCCATGTCAGCAAAATTTGGTTCAGCATACTCAGTCGTAGGCCCAAAGGAAGTGGAAGATATCTCAGGTGGAGTCTTGGAATCTTGCCCCCACGAGAAATCAGAATAAACAAAGGAATTACTACCCTCATCAGACTGCATAAAACTTCTGAATTCATTCTCGAGTTTGGAGAACAGACCTGTATAATTCGGTTTATTCATCACATAACCACCATCATGTCCAAAGTTCCGCTGCTGGTTCAGAATAACTTGAGCGGTCGTATTGGTACTTGGCTTGTTTTGGCTCATATCTTTCGCTGAGTGGATCATCTCTTTCTGTGAGGGAGGAGGAGATCCGTCAGGGAAGTTCACCTTTGCTTTCTTGCCCCTGATCTTGCGCGCTTCAGAATCATAAGCTCTTGCCGCTTCTTCAGCAGTATTGAAGGTTCCAAGCCAGACTCTCACACCTTTCCTGGGGTCTCTGATCTCGGCAGCCCATTTGCCCCATGGACGTTGACGGATCCCCCTGTACATGTTCTTCCTCTTTCTTTTTGCACTCTTTTCAGCATGTCCCTTGAACTCAGGGGACTTGGCAGTGACCGATCCATCTGTAATTCCTAGGAGAAACCAATTAGCTGGTCATAATTAAACATCCAAATAAGTGAAGCAAAGGCAAGAAATAACAGAAGACAAGCTGACAGATAAACGTTTGGCTCCAAGGAGAAATCAAGAATCATGCAAAACCATCAGTAAACAAAATCAACCTTCTTCTTCCATTTTCCCATCTTTAAGAAGGGAATATATGTCCCGAATTAATTATATATGAAAATGAGCAGTCTGTTGAAGTTTTATAAGTTCAAAGGTTACATTTAAGATAACGCTAACTACCACAAAGTCGTAGCATCAACAACACAGTTCGAAACCAAACCCTTTCTTTTACAACAAAAAATCTCCAAAATTTTTCAATTTAGAAACGATGCTTACATAAATCACTTGGAACTTCGAGGTAAATCATCACATTCATCTCATATGACCAGTGAAAGAAGGGCGAAATGTGAGAGAGAGAATCTGTCTCTCTCCCTGCAGGAACCATTTTCCGCGTCCCCCCTCCTGGTCTAACACAGCAAGAAGAGGCAGAAAACAAAAATAAAACGATTTTCTTTGTAAAACGAAAAGAAAAGAAAGAGAAGTGGTCCTTTCTCCCCAGCGAGCATATCTCGAATTTCTTGAAGCAACCATCATCGAAGAAGCATCAGAAATAGAAGGATTAACAGAAAGAATTCCCAAAAGAAGTGGAGAAAATCTCTTCCGAAGGAGGAATCAGTAAGACGAAAAATCGAAAGGAAAAAACTCGTTCTTGGTAAACAATAGAAAACACGTCATTCCTTGGTGTGAAAGGAGAAAAAGAAAAATCGTACCAGAGGGACAAGATGAGAAGGCATGGTTAAAGTTATAGAGTTTGGGGAAGGAAGAGGAAAAAGAGAAGGGCTTGACATCCTCCACCACCTCCAAGTCATGGGAGCCATCGTTGTCGTCGTCCTTGAAGTCCTGGAAATCGGCCTCGAAGTCGTCGATGATGAGGGGCAGTTGCTTTCTCTCCCGATGAGCGCTGCTCGGTATGAAGTCGGAGATGATGGCACCCCCGCACATAATGCTGCTGCTGCTGTTCCGACGATGGTTGCTTATTATCGAAAATAAATTAGCCGGTTGGAGGAGGAACGGGGAGAGAGAGCGGTTCTAAAAAGAGGGAGAGGAGAAAGCAGCATAGAGAGTAGTTGGTGCACACCGGATGGAAGGCCTGGGGTATAAAGACGTGGCATGCCACTGCCAAAGAGGAGCGTGTTGTTGTGCGTGTGTTGGCGAAAAAAATGGCTGAGGGAGTTTCGCGTGAGTCAAAGGTCGTCAGCGTCTTCGTGTTGCTCAAAGCAGCAAAGAAGTTTACGATTTATTTTGCTGTTGAGATTTGGAGCCTTACTCAGTGCTGCTGCTGCAGCAGCAGCAACTGCTGGTCATGGCAGTTGCAGCTGTCATGGACGAATTTCTTGGATTTTGGTTCGTTGTTGTTGTTGTTTGGTTCGTCAGCCCACCAGGTACATTTTAAAATGTGACCCTGGTGTGGACAAGCCATCGAGCTAGAATGAAGAATAGGTGCACTACGGGAAATGGCAAGTCGGTATTGAATACCGGATTTTCAGGGTGAAGGAGTACATGCTACTTTACGACCTGACCAAGTTCCTTCCTGCTGCCCAAGTGATAATTGCCGAAACAGGAAGGTGTGACAAAAAGCAAGGGGATAATTACCAAAAGACGTTTTCGATTCTCACTTCTTTTGGTGTTACTTGTGCAACTTCAACCGTTGATGATATAATGGCTGAATCGATTGATTATGTGAACTGCAGTGCAGATTCCCTCATCAGTGTAAGTTGAGTGCCTGTGGTCTTCACTTGATTAGTCACCAACATAACATTGTGAACTTAAAGGCCATGCAGCACGCATGTCTCCAACACTCGTTTCTCTTGGCATATACTCGATCGTCTCCTCTTTTTGTGTTTATTGTGTTCCTACGTATCAGAGAGGGGGACATGTTGCGCTGGAACGGCACGGACCATCAAGAAAGATGCGTGGCCTCCCTTCCTTACCCCCCGTGATGAACTCAGCTCAAGTATCTAACAAGGAATTTTGGACTCAAGTTAAACATACATCACGACCCCATCGGAGGAGGAACTGTTTTTAGATGATATATCACACATTAATGAAGATAAATCGAGACCGTTTCTTGCTTATAATTTGAAGAAAAAGGTGCATGCATGCATCCACTTTGACAAAAGAATAAGTGCAACTGCAATTACTTTCGACTGCAAGGAAAACCTTTTTTTTTCCTTTGCATGCACTATATATATATATATATACGATGGTACATATGTACTTTTTATTTTATATATTTAAATCTCAACCATATATTTATTTAGATTTGCCCGTTTCTTTCTCTTTCTTTATATATATATATATATATATATATATTCTAGACAAGCTCCTGCTCTCTTCTAACTAGATGCAAATACCGTAGCCAAATTGAATTGAGATATAAAATCTGCACTGCAAGTTATTGTGCGTAAACAAAATGTCACATTCGGTTTTCAAGACCGTGCTCTTATGAAAAGAAAAGGACATGAGATGTGTATTACTTGAAACAAAAACAAATTTACAAATAAAACATTTATCCTTTACTAAATACAACAAGGAAATCATGGAACAGTTTTTTCCAAAATGAAACAAAAAATTCAAAATTCAAATGTTATAGGAGAACTATCTCTCGAATTTTTTTACATTGAAAACAAAAAGTTTATTCTTTGTGAAAAATCCTTTTCGTGATTGTCAGATTTGTGTGTGTGTGTTAGGCTTCGGCCTTCTCACAAAAATAAAAAATAAAAAAGATTCTCTACCATCTCCTCTGTCTTCCGTATTCAACCTCTGTAGATCAGACGTGAAATGAATTGGACACGACTCGATGCATAATTTAGGTTCGTGTCTACTGATTAGACTCTGAACAAATCCATTGTCGAGTTAACGGGACACAGGTAGCGTATCTTATTTCGAAGAGGCGCCGCTTTCTGTTAGACGAAAGTGACCATCTGATGCTTATCCTTCGTTTTGTTTGTTTGACAGCGCATGTAAGGAAGAAGAAGAAGAAGACTGTGGTCTCTTCTACCATGCGTCTTTCATGACAACATACGTCATACCCCCTCTCTCAACAATAATGTTTTTGCTTGGCCCATCTAATTAACCCCGCCCCATTATTTTCCGCGCGCCTCTGACTGTCCGAGAACTTCTTCCTTTGGCAAGCGGGTACAGTCGTCAATCGCCTTCTTTACCAGGAAACCAACTGGACTCAGTCCGGTGGATTCGGACAACCGCCCGAGATGGAGTGTGTCCAGAATCCGGAATAAATGCACCTGTAAAAGCTAAGGCCGCAACGATCGTGATCAACCATCATCTTTGATGCACACGAATATTACTGGATCTTAGCTGCACCTGACATTGGCATAAATTTGTAAAAGCTAAGGCCGCAACGATCGTGATCAATCATCATCTTTGATGCACACGAATATTACTGGATCTTAGCTGCACCTGACATTGGCATAAATTTGTAAAAGCTAAGGCCGCAACGATCGTGATCAACCATCATCTTTGATGCACACGAATATTACTGGATCTTAGCTGCAGTGGTCAAGACCTGTTTACCTTTATTATATGAATAGACATGCGTAGCTACTTTCTAATGATTCCAGACAACACACTCCTTTAATTTATTCTCGTCCAATTCGATACCTGAAGATCTTCTTCTATGCATAAGATTTCAAAAATCAGATACATATTCGGATGATTAGGACACCACGAGTTGAAGTTCACTTGACATACTCACTTTGAGTTTTCCATTTTTTTCCTTTTCGGACTATTGCCAACCTTACGGTGATTTCTCTTTGCTCACAAATGAAAAAGAAATTAACAAATGCAGTACAAGAACAAAAACAAGTGGGTCACGCGGACACGTAAATCCTCTCAAGGTCCAAGCCCACGTTCTTGAAATAGCCACCAACTGTATAATATAATGAAGACATTCAGTATCTTTGTTCGTCCTACCTTCAGTTATGAGTAATTTTATGCTAGCAAGTTTTCATTGTTACTCATTTGATTAGTGCGCAATTTTTATCTTGTCAAATGTTTTGGGCGCCCGTAGCAGTTGTTGTTGTACTATGTGGGTTTTTCAATTTTACATTTTGTGCCTTCAATTTTTCGGTGCTTTAAGAGACTTGAGTTTTTTTTACCATTAATCAATTAGAAACCTAAGGTTTCAATAATTAATCAAGTAGGTACCTTATAACTCATGATGTCGGTTTCTGCATACGTGTTGTAAAACTTATGCCACTATTTGATTAATGATAGAAATCTTATGTCTATATTTGATTAATGATGAAAAGCTTATGTCCATCCTAAAATGTTCAAAGATTGAGGCCTTTAAAATGTAAAATTTGAGAAACTATAGGATACTTTTGTAAAGTTTTCCTTAACTTAATAATAGATGATAGATGTATAGGATTCGTGCTTATATATTAATAAATAGACAGGTAATAATAGTTGCATTAATAGAGCTTTCCTCTTTGTTTCTAGGCTCCATCAAACATTGGTGATGTAATAATGCAGTCATAGTAGAAATGCCTCTATCCGATCTTAATTTATTCCACCACTTCTTTTGACCCCACCTCTACCAATAGGAGATTAACCCGATTAGTATAAGAGCAGGAGTATAATCAAAACGCTTGGGATTTCCACCCACACCGGGTCTGGGAGAAGATCAATCCTAGTGAATAGCTTGGGATGGATCGCTTCACGCAAGATAGATGTCGGTTTTTCTATTCTTTCTTCTTCGCTTCACGCAAGATATTTTCTTGGTTCTTGGTTGCGGAATTGTATGACTTGACCGGAACCCGAAAATTAGGCCGGCAAAACCGGTTGCGTTAGACCCAAAAAGATGGATCGCGCATGTGGAAAGGTGAGTAGGTCTGACCAGACGGGCCGGCCGGAAAATCTTTCATCTATGTTTTTTCCATGTGAGTTAAACACCAACCAACATCTAATTACCGACCATTTTTCAAAGCAAAGTTGGTAATGTATGATTATTACACTACTGTGTGTTTCATCCTTTTAGATTCAGCCGTGTGATTTCTTTGTGAAGCAAGCGCGACTAATTTAACCTCAAAAAGGCATAATCATTTATCATTATGAACACATTCATTTGAGAATGCACAGAGTGTATGGGTAAATATTGTAAAAGATTAATCGTTCACCAACACAAGGTAAATACCGTAAAGCTTTCACTTGTATATTTTAAAATCTTCATCTAATGAGAAGGTGACAAGGAACATAGCCGAGTGGTAGTGCACTAAAACATAGCTTTACAAAGACGTTATTTACACCGATATCTGTATTATTTTAGGAGCATCTATAACTTATTATAAAATTTTCAGGTGGAATTCATTTTGCCTGCTTCTAAGTCGCATGTGAAAAGAGCTGAAAGTGAAGGACTAAGAAATAGCATCTTCATATACAAATTGGCACGAGCTTTTTACCGAGTATACCTTTCAAAATCGCCGGCTCGTGTTACTATGCATAGTGTCGTCCTTTCTTTCTTGCTTTTAAAAATTGTTGGGGAAAATCAACGACATCAGTTGCTTGTTTTTGAAATATTCACCGGCAGAACTAAAAACGCATCGATCAGGGTACAGTAATTCGTCAATGACTTGATTTAGTCAAGAGTGCGGCAAAGATTCTGAGCTTCAAAACGATGGAAAGAACCGTGGTAGGAATCAGTCAAATCGACTTGATTAAGGTAAGCTATGCTCCTCGTGAAAAGAGAAAAGATTTCACTTGCAGCACCCCACAATTTGGAATTTCAAAGTGAGTTTTTTCACTCAACACTAATATTATCATGGAATGCATGCCAAACTTGTCATTCCTCAATCGATCCACATGCTCTTGGTTTGGATTTAGAAAATGTTGCTGAAGTGTCCTATTAAACATACTAAGAATCACGGGAATATCTATAGAGAGAGGAGTCTTGAATGCATAATATCTTTTACGTAACATTATGCATTTAGAGACATTGTGCATTTAGGATGATAAGCGCGCACACACACACACACACACACATATATATATACATATATATATATATATATATATATATATATATATATAGAGAGAGAGAGAGAGAGAGGGAGAGAGCATGCTATTGTGGTCAGGAAGCTTATGATCAGCCAGGTCTTAGACAAATAGTCAGGGTGATTTGCGTAACCGTGCTTTTGATGCCGCACATCGATGCAATTATCATCAAGACGGATGAATTGGAATCAAATAAATTCGTCATATAGTTGATTATATAAACTATCTCAGTCTCGGATGTTTTCACGAGATAATGCTCATTGAGGCAGCCCATTCGAAACAATTGATTGGGACGTTTGGATCAAAGTAGACCAGAAGAGCTACGCGGAGATGAGCTTCAGCACCAGGGAGGGGTCTTGCCCTCATGCCGATCGATTATCACGAAAACAGCGTTCAGACAGTGCTAACTCAAGCCTTACACATTAGACAACTATGTTGTTGTTTTAAGTGATCCCAAGTTCGCGACCCGCGTGAAGCCGAGGGGGCCGCTTAGATGGAGGAGAAATAGTATGCAGCACCCTGTTTTGACAATATTGCCACTAAAACAAGTTTTTTCTGCGGAGGATCCTGCTAAAAAGCTTGCACGAATTTTATGAGTTGTTTTTACACAACAAAGATTTAAATCAAAATAATCTTTTGCTTTTTTAAAAGTTACGAAAATCTCTCCAATAAGGATAAAAGTTGGTTTCAATGGAAAATGCATGACAAAAAACAAAGGAAGTGATTAAACCATGAATAAATACATTTACGTACAATGAGGTGTAGAAAAAATATACACGCACAAAAAATAAAAAAGCCTTCTATTTACTCTCTCAAGAGCTTTTCTTCTCGACTGTTTTCAGATCAACGGCAACTCGTCTTCATCATCATGCACATCAGACGACACTGACAGGAGTGAACAGAATTACCAATGAAAGGCTATTAAAAAGAGAATCGAATCTCTTTGGTAGGAAGGGAAAATTGCGTTGGGGAATTTTAACTGGGTTGGTTGTTTAGTGATCGTTTTCAACCAACTGGTGATCAGTAATGTAGACGAGGGCTATTTAATTATCTTTTCTCAAAATTATGCATTTTTAAGCTGCATAGATGTTGAATAATTAGGACAGGGGACGAGGAATTTCTACTAGTTTAGCTCACTAAATATATCATCGATACTTCAACAGAAAAGAAAAAAGAAGGATATTATCGACAAGCCGATGCCCAAAATTCCAAATTCATGTCACCCTGGCTGCAAACCGCATCACATACACCCGGCCATTAATTGACAGCCCAGCCCCAAAATTAGGTACCACCAGCATCTGGATTATGGCAACCAATGCTGGGTTGGTATATGTCGCCTCATTGTATATTTCTCAAAGAAGGGGACGGTATTTCATGAAGCGTCTCGTGCCATGTACAAGATGGGCAAAGTTCAACATGCCATCGTAAATTCAAATTGCAACGGACAAGCTCAAACTGCAGCAAACAACTTTTAATGGCGATCTGTACGTAGCGTCTTGTATTAATAATATCGTTTGGTTAATCATCCATGTGGTGCCAACAAGCCACTCATCTAATTTGTATCATTCGAGTTTGTGGGCGCGCTTAATGATTCTCACTTTAGACTTGAATGAAATCCCTAATCAATTGAGCATTATGTTACCCTTTATAGAGGGCCTACGTACATCAACCTCCATTTGTGTGCATATGTATGCGTACGTGTTTGTGAGTGATTATTGGGGCACTATATTCTCAAACAAGCTAAAGGGAGAAACAGCCACAAAGATTCACGATATATATATATATATATATATATATATATATATATATATATATATATAGAGAGAGAGAGAGAGAGAGAGAGAGAGAGAAAGGGGGGAAGAAGGAGGAGGAAGCTTGTTATATGCTAGCAACATTTATGCTAGTATATCCAAGCAAATCTAGACAATCAATTTTAGAGGATGAATAATTGATATTTGAATTTAAAGCTAAAAAATATAATTATATCTTTATCAAGTGTACTTGTTTAAAATCTATGGAAATTTCACATATAGCTATTAATTTAAATCTCAATGATGAATTTTCACGTTTGATGGTTGAGATTTATTTGGATTTATTTAGTTTTGTTAGCATATGTTATGCAATATATATTCTTAGCATGTTTAAGTTTGTACTATGACATTCTTAAGTGGAAAAAATAAAGTTGTGCACGGTGCCTTTCAAATATTAATTGGTGTTGATTATATATATACGATAATCTGATGTGAGCATATGGAAATTTTTACTTAGTTAATTACTATCGTGTGAAACTTTTCTCAATGAATGGGTCAGCTGCACTTTGTCTTGATTAATGAGTAGGGGTCACGTTAGTTCTGTCTCTAATCTACATAGCTTGACCTTTATGACTGATTTTTTTTTATTGTGGCATGTCTGTCGTGCTCACTAGCGGTTGCCTAACAACCCTAGCTATGTATCAGTCTTCTTCCACACAAAGTGGGATAACATGCATGAATTTTGTGTCTCCATAGACCTTGCTCATATTATGCATTCAACTCTATACAATCGCGATCAAACTTTTGAAGAAAGAAATCAATGCTTTCATAAGTTATTTACGTATGCGATCATGGTAATTGGCATTCTCAGCAAGGTTTCAACGTCTGCGCTTAAATCCACATAAGAAAAAGCTTTTATATTGCTCAGTGCCTCTATTTTGCCAAATCAATTGACGTGATTCTTTTTGTTTGAGACTTAGAAAACTGGCTTTATACTTCGTACGTCATGAGGCCTGAAATTTAGCACCATTTGACTCTAAATAAGAGTAAAATATAGCTCCTTAAAGTCATCCCACCACCTAAAAAGCAACGAAAAGATACGACTTTGATGACTTCATTACATAAAATGTGACTCGATAGATCCCAAGATGCAACCTTTTCCATGACGAGGTCCTCTTACGAAATTATTTAATTATGGGAAGATCTTTCTTATAGAAATTGGTGATGTAGGCTAGGGCATTATTTTAACAATACTCGAGCAAAAAAATAAAGAAAAGAAATGATCATCTTCAATGCCTTGCCGGACTTCCATACCCAAAAATTGTATCTGGTTAAAGAAAGAACAGAGCATCATCAGGGTCGTTACTAATCTGAGGAAAAACAACTTCCAGAAGGCTTTCCTGAGAAATGATGAGAAAGAGACTACCAAATGACCGATTCTACTATGTTTGAAATAATTCCATTTGCTTCCTTCATAAGAAGCTCATAATTTCTTCCGCCTAATGCATGTATTCCGGGCAATTACTGCAGGATCCACTTTTTGGGGGATTTGAGTTGAAGAAATAACAAGAATATTTCTTGAACAAAAACCCATTTGTGATTTATTTCATCTTCATTTTGCTTGAAGAGAGAAGGGATCTCAAAGAACCAATCTTGCGTTTAGTTGTTGAATGCCTGTTTGTTTGATCAATAAGTGATATTCGCATCTTCATTACTAATGGAAGCCAAATTTTCTCTGGATTGATCAAAAGGTCCTTTCAATTTGGTAGAATCCGTTCTTGAACGAAAATAGATCTCATTGATCGTGAACTTTCTCATTTAGATAAAGTTACGTCCTAAATGCAGAAAATTCTATCCATATTCCATAAAGGACCCGAATGAAACCAAAGTCTTGTGATTGGTTCTCAATTGGAGGCATTAGAAATGATTGATGGAGTATTAACCTTAGCCTTGGATGCAGGTTCTATTTTCCCCTAAGAAAGGAAGAAGAAAATCCTGCATGTACCATTTTTGGGGGGGAAGGAAATAAGAGAATATAATTATTTACGAAAAATCAGGTCAAACCGGTTCAGCTGGCCCGCAGCAGGTCACATGTAACGCTTACCAATTTGATTTGAGTTCCCAATTCAGGTCCATTTGATTGGATTCTTACGTTGGTTTCTATGGATTTCCATTGGTTCCAACACTATATTATAGTATGACAGATACCACACCATATATTACGTAATTAAATGTAGCATAATCAGAACCAGGTCCATACCACTTATCTTTCTACTTTAACTAGTGCTGCTAAATTAATGAAACGAGTTGCGTACAAGTTAGGTGGGTTCAATTGTGCTCTTTTGCTTGGTGAACCATCTGAGCTGAGCATGAACATGATATGCTCATCTCGAGAAACTCGCAAGATGCTATTCAATGCCCTCAAGTATTCAAGGTAAATGAAAGGTCATTTTACATTTAACTTTGTGACAAAGGAATACTTGAGGAAAATGAAGGTCTTTGTATTTATTTAAAGCCATTTAAGAAAATCTCTTTCCCACTATGTTCAGCTTTGCTCATAAAAGGACGGTGGCAGTTCGTACATGTTGGAGCGGAGGATGTTCAACTAACGGTTAGCTCAGTTTGTTCGTATCGCAACCAGCCCTAACCTGAACCAGGGCCTGATTAAACCCGACCACTTTGCACGACTAGTTGCAAGATGCGGTGCTACAGTTTGATTGGCATGTCTCAACCATTAGAAGGTGAATACATGATCATTCTCCGTGAGTGAAGCGTACACTAGCTCTTTTGGTTTCTTGCAGTACTCTCTGCTATAGATTTAATCATTCCTTCTTTAATCTTCTCAAATTTCTTTTATCTAATTAATAAGGTGGCTGTGGTGGATAATTCGTAATCCTACATGCAATATGTTTGTTTCTGTATGTGTGCGAGAGAGAGAGAGAGAGGAGAATGTGAAGGGTGGGATATCGCTTTCGTTCATGCTTCCTCCACCCACACAAACTAATTGTTCAGCAGTTGGATGCCTGCATTCACCCTCCCCCACCGGCACTATATTGACGTCGCCCTTTGGTCCCGGACAAACTAATTGATCCTCGTTTGAATGCTCTGTTAAACCCGTCTATGCTTGCATCATATCATCTGTTCTTGGAGGATCTCAACACGTATATGCTCAATATATCTCATCAAATAATTCAATCCAATACCAACATGAATGTAAGATGGGCGCGTTTCCTTGACATTTTGACTGTCTAAATATTTCAGAAGCAGGCCATCCGGGTAATCAAGGGGGAGATACCATACTTATAAGAACAGTCGGGGTGTGATTAATTCATGCATTTTTCATGTATATATCGGAGCCCAGCTTATACCTTGGTGTCAGAGGGTCAAGCCTCGTGACCTTTACGTGAGGTGTTTCCACCAAGATATATATGCGTGTGCACGTGTGTCTGCAACCTTCGATTTGTTTTGATTGCCCAGATAAAAATTCACAAATGCACACATTTTTGTGAAAGAAACATATCGGACGGGCAATAATCTTCATCTGTAGACAATCTAGAGAAGGTAGCTGGTGATCTTAAAAGCAACATTATTAACTATTACGGAATTCATCTATTCATGAGTTGTGTTGCTTCAATAAGAAATAAATTGCATTATACCGAAGCAAAGAGGATACAAGTTGCATCTTACATATACCATTTTTCAAGCACTAGGGTGAAAGTTCCATTGCAAATGTACCTTGGGGGGAAGGCTAACAGACTCATACTTGTTACTGTCATGGTTAAATTCCTCTCAGTGGAAAGTTAACGCAATTACTAGCCATAATCGGGAACCTTCATTTTTCTTTTTTCGATATTCCAAGCTCTTCGAACCAAGAAAAACCATCATATTAACACAACTATTTTCCTTGGATGCTTCAGCATGACTGTTCTCCATTTTCAAGTGCAGTCATCAACTAAGGCTTCAAGTTGACACAATTAACAGGTTAGGAAACCACCTTAATTTCCCTTTCTTTCTCCGCATTTAGGCAGAAAAATATCATTATAAGGTCGCAATCTTGTTTAAATTGCGAAGAACCTAGCCTATACATGACCTTCGGGAACTTGGGAAAGAACGAAAGGGGACGAATCGGCCTGTGCCCATGTCCCAAGTTTCGAATTGATTTAATGAAGTGGAAACATGAATTCTCAGCTAGTTTTACCCTTTTAGAGAGAGAGAGGTTTACCAACAATTGTCATAAGAAAGAATAAAAAGGTTACCAGCAGTTCTTACCCAACGGCCCGATAGAAAGGAACCTCAGCATGGACTTTTCAGCTAGGGGGATGCACGTCAGGGTTTGATTACTCCTTACACTTAGTACCACACCATGAAATATATATATATATATGTATGTGTGTGTAACTCCGCTTATGTAAGGAATCACCCTTGCATGACCGGTCCCAAGCCCGGAAAAAGGAGGAGGGTTGTGTTAGGCTTCCGACAGCCAGCGTAAAACTTTGTCAGACTTAACATGGATTCTACAAAAAAAACAAAACAAAGAATCCATGTAGCTGACCCCCATCTAGTAGGGGAAAAGGCTTAGTTGTAGTAGTAGTAGTATATATATATATGTGTGTGTGTGTGTGTGTGTTAATATACTTAGGTGCTAACATATCTTAAACAAATCTCAACTGTTCATCTAGAGTTGATGGAAAATTTGAAATTTAAATTCAGAAAACAAAAAGTATACATGTGAATAAAGTATTTTGAATTCAAATTTCAATCATTTATAATTCAATAATTACAATATGTTATATGTATATATAATCTTGTGTGTATCTAAACAAATTTCAATTATTTATCTTGGAATTAATCATATTATTTATCACTAAAATTTGTATTTAAAAAACAAAAACCTCTATGTAAATAAAATATACTTGCAAAAAGTAAACATTTTGTTTTTATTTAAATTTCAATCATTCATATATATATATATATATATATATTGTGAGACCCCAAGCTCGCTTAGCACACTGCAGCAGCATCCAGCTGTGACAAGTTGTACGTTACAATTGGGTTAGATGGGACCCGAAGCTCTATGATCGAAGACCCATTTCCATACCCTCAGTCGACTTGCTTGAAGCAGACGCTGAATGTTTCGGGACCGCTATTTTAGGGCATCTTATTTTTTGAAAGAGATCCTATTAATGAACCAAATAACCTTTTGAGCAGTATTTATTATTGCTACACTGAGATTTTCTATTGACCCACCTACACGAAAAGATTTTAAAAATATTGGAATATTTGTGTTGTGCATGGCACCCCAGCTTATCGTAGTTGTTTACATAACCGAGTTATCTCACCTTCGGGACACAAACAAGCATTATGTATACACACACAACTACGTGTTTGTAGAAATTCAAAAACATAGATCGGGAAAATGAAAAACGTTAAAGCCGTTCGCCCTTCTTTGCACGTAAAATTCAAAGAAACGAATCTTAAAATACAAATTAAGATTCGTTTTCATTATTGAGGCCACTTAACTCGTATTGAAGATGGGCTACCGTAGAAATTAGAAAGAGCAGAGGAAAAAATAGGAGTGATGCATGAAAGATTCTGGTGGGATTTGCATGTCATCACGCCAAGCGCCATGACACCAAACAAGTTGCAAAATCATAATGGTTTTGATGTTACAAAAGGATCGGAATGAATTATTGTTCAAGGCAAATGATAGATGGTGGGAAATCATGCAAATGTGTGTGCGTTAATGTTTCTCTTCCAAAAATTGGAAGAAGGAAAAGGTAGGTGAGTGGGCCAACTATTCTTCTCAACTTGTAT
This sequence comes from Brasenia schreberi, assembly GCA_036023115.1. Taxonomy (NCBI): domain Eukaryota; kingdom Viridiplantae; phylum Streptophyta; class Magnoliopsida; order Nymphaeales; family Cabombaceae; genus Brasenia; species Brasenia schreberi. Next base: position 307,421 of record JAYKKT010000072.1, read on the forward strand.
ATTTTATGTTTAAATCATTATTGCGCTCTTCTTTTTCCCAATACGTCCAGTCTCTTTTCTCTTAAGAGGCTGGACTTTTCTCTCTCTTTTTCTGCATTAATTTTATATATAGTTGTTAAGTAAACAAATGGTATATTGGGCTTTCAGTTTGCTGTGTTGGCAGCACATCAAGGTTAAATGTTGACATATGTCAATAAATAAAACGTTATAATAATAGCCAACTACGATCGCAATTTTCATGTTGCAGAAGAGGGTTTCTGAAAGAGAAGACCCATCAACTCTCTCAATGCGATCATTTGGGTTCTGACTTGCATATAATATAGAGTCTAGTGCGCGGAGGATGTGGGTCCACTCACTGCTTAACTTTTGAAAGGCAGCAATCACTGCATTTCATCACAAAATATCAACCACGGAGCTCAGTCGCTTTTCCACAAGTTGGTGGTCCTTCTCTATGGCTCGATCCATGGGTGGTGGGGCAGGATCTTTTCTTTTGTAGGATAATCTCTGTTTATCATTTGGTTGCCCCACACGACTAAATGACGTCTCTCTCTCTCTCTCTATTACAGATCCAGATATGAGCGGCCAGCTTGACGCTTACCGGCGACGATCTGTGCAAGTTAATGCCTACACACAGCTCACATGCGCATGTGTTAGGCTTGCCTCCTATTGTAACCATAAAGAGTTGAAACTTTCCACTCCCTGCGAATTTACCTTCAACTGCTACTTTATTCGGGTAGTGTTCAAACACATTCTCTAGCTTAAATTAACAGCTTTGTGTTTCTAATGGTCGGCCTCCTGCAATGAAATAACCAGCAAGGACATCATTCGAGTCACTAATTTCTGTCTGAAGAATTACTTAAAGAGAAATTGGATGCTTTAGGACACTTAGATGGCCATGAAAATTGCTGCTGGAAAAGCGAAAACCTTGTCCTCGGAGACTGTTAGATCAGAAACTTGCCACTAACATTGTATTGGCGCGCGGGAGGTGGTGAACTTCATTGGGTTCAACATCTTTTGGAAAGTTTGATATTTTTGCAGAAACCATCCAGCTATAGTCATAACATTCTTCTTTATCGATTTACTACTTCATGGAAATTCGGTTCAATCCAACTACTGGGATGCCTGATTCCGTTTGGACATGCTGCCTAAATCATATAATTCTGCAGCTTAATTTGGACTGCTAGCATCTCAAATCCACTTGACCACATTCTGCTCCCACTACCATTTTCCTTGGGTGTTGTTAGGTCGATCCTTTGCTTGTAAAGGAGTCTAGCAAACCCGAACTAGCTAGCGAGTTGGACTATAAGACCGTGCACTCTATTACTACCTTATGGTTGGTGGATGCAAGTGCTCTTATGGTCTTGGGCGCTTTGTGATGCTTAGATTAGGGGTGTTCGTGGTCCAGTTTGATTTGGTTCTAGTCTCAACCTCGAACCAAATAATTTCCTGTTTTTTGAGAACCAAACCAAACCAAACCATGAACCAAGTGCTCTTATGGTTGAGCAAACCCAAAGTAGTTAAGACCGTGCACTCTATTACCACCTTATGGTTGGTGGATGCAAGTGCTCTTTTGGTAGTTAGGCTAGCTTTGGCGCTTTTTGATGCTTCGATTAGGGGTGACCGAACCAAACCATGAAGTGCATGGAACGGAACGGAACGGAACCGAACCATCAGTTCTGGTTTGGTTCAGTTCTGAACCGTGATTCTATTAATAGTTAAAAAAACACCACCAGCTCAATCTAGAGACCAAAAAGTGAGAGCTGATCATCCTACCACACTTCCTGTATAACGTAGGAAGAAAACCGACTCACAGAACCAAACACACCATCAGCGCCATGTAGCCACCGTAGTCTCATAAAGCAAAAAGTAGCCACATGTTTAAGAACAAAGAAGACCCATCTCCTTTACTCACTAAAAAATCACATATTCAACAAATATATATATATATATATATATATATAGAGAGAGAGAGAGAGAGAGAGAGAGAAAGAAAGAGAGGAGGGTTTCCAGCCTGGAACCGTGAACTGAACCAAGAAAGAATTTTGGAACTTTGAACCAAACCAAACCAAACTTAAAGCTTTTGAAACCGAACCAAACTGCCCGTTTAGTTTTAGTTTGGTTTCATTAGTTCCTTGAACACCCCTAGCTTCGACCTAACTCTGTTGAGAGTTTTGGAGTGCTTTATTCTTGCTCTAACGTCTCTGGCATTCATGGGGATCCAGCAACCTAGTCGATTTTCTTGACACAATCAATCGAATTGTATATCTAGCCAGGTTCTATGCAATTAGTTTCGCTGTTAAGAAGACCCAAAATCGGGTTCCAACTTAACAAATTTAAATATGAATCTAGTTGTCTAAATTATAACCTACAGCCATGTCTTCCAAGTGATAGATAGCCGTGTCAAGGAAGTACTCAAACTTGACCAGCTTTGGGATGCAATTAGTAGATGCCCAACCGGATGCACGACGCATGGAACCTTGATGTGATGATGTCAAAGTTGCTTGTTAATATTCCCACGTACATATTCTCACTCTTCATGTACTGGAAAGAGCCAATAAGCAGCTCGTGCAGGAGCGTTTTTTAGTCAGGGTATAGAAATCTGGAGAGGATTTTGAATCTCTTTAGTCAGCTTATATTCATAAATAAGCACCATTTGGAAGGACCTGCATTTTTCGATATGGTACGTTAATGGGTTGAGGAGCTCAAGAAATGCCCTCTACAAAATAAAGCTTGGTATCAGATGGGAGATTCATAATGTAAGCTGCGGCCACTTGGGAGCATCAATATTCAGTTTTGGGGTCAGAACATTTCCGATCAGGTCCTCATTACCTCAGATCAATACTGCAATTAAACTGTATTAACAGCGCTTGAACACAAAGGCCTAGCTTCTGCTGTGGTCTATTTTATGTTTTTTTCTTCTCGGCTTTTCGCTCCGGCCATTTTCTTTGTTGTTTCAGTGGGAAGGTTTACCACTCATCACTTTCTCTTGCACTTGATTCTTTCCAGATGTTAACAGGTCATTTACTTAATCATTATAAAGAAGAGAACGTGTGATGTTAATCTGTTTCTTTGTGATATTTAACTCTGAGGAAGGCATATTAGTATCCATTTGCTGCTAATATATACTTTTTCAGTTCTGCTTCGTAGACTGGATGATGGTCACACTTGTTGTCCGACACTTAGCATTCTTTATCGGCTCTTTACTAGGGAAGCATGGAGGTAATTTCTAAATCGCTGGTCAGCGTGTACCGTCCTAAATTATTTTTCTCAAACTTGTCATTGGCTCAATCATTAACCTGTTGTATGTATCACATATTTTGCAGACTCAATACCTAGGTACGGCAAACCATTAATCATTTGGAGAACTTACTTTCTTCTTCTCATAAACTTGTGATTATCAGTGCCATAATCGAGGTCCATCATTTGCATGGGTTTGGGGAAGCCACTAGCTATAATCTAGAAACATAAAGCTGTTCTTTTTTTGGAATTTGCAGCAACAGCAAGTCAAACACTGTGTCTCCTACCTCAAAAAAATTTTAACACTGTTTGTTACATATTGATGCCTGTTCAGGAGGTAGAGGGTGGCCGTTTCAGTGACAAATGCTACAAATTTCAGTCTTTGGAGATGCGCTCTAGCATGGAAGAAATCGGTATGTTTCATTGTGTTAACTGAAAAAGTTTCAGATGTATTTGTTACGGAAATAACCAAGTGCTACTTGAAAGATTGGTCTTAAAAATTGTAAAGATATAAAAGTACCTTGGTTCCTCGCTGCAGACTGCATTAGAGTCAATTTTAAAGTGCTCATCATAATGGAAGGTTTCCTTCGTGGGACAGTGCTTTTTTAGTGCATTAGTCTCTTGAGGCTTCTGTAAACATTTTGATGGGATATATACATGTTCATTCTTTTCTCTCACATGCAGGAAACAGATTATCTTTCGCTTAGAAACTTGTTTTGCTTTGCCTACGACAAGTTATTCAGTTTCAACTGAGTCACATATTTGCATGATCTTCCAGCTTCTAATGAGTTCTGCTGGAGGATTTCTTTTTTACTAGTGTGCCGTGGGCTAATTCATCTTGGCTGGTTAGATTGGACCCCTGCTGGCATCATACTTACGTTAACCTGTTTCCTCTCTCATCGATAATCATAATTTGTTTATGCAGGATAAAGTTCATTATTGAGAAGATTGAAAGAGAAGAGGCAGCTTGATGGGGACGACTTGCATTTTGCAAACAGGAAGTTCGCTCGAGGACCATAATGTAAAGGAAATTGTTGTAAACCGGTCTGCTCATTTCTTCCTTATAAAAATCTATCGCAAAGTTATATAGATTCCGCTGCAAGCGACAGATCAGAAAATGCAAATGTCTGAGATCGAATAAATGAACAGTAATGTAAACATGCACTGCTGGAAGAGAGGAAACTGAAATGCCTATCAAGGTATCTGCTCATTTTCCCGTCATTCAAGTGAAAAAGGAGTCCTCCCAGGAAAAAAAAACAAAAGGACAGTAAGAAATTGGGAATATTAAACAATTACAGGGAAAATAAATAAAAAAAGAATCAGTTAGGCCAGTAGTTTAAAATGATCTTCCTCATTAATCATAATTGTAGAACTAAAAATGGTGGTGGTGGTTCCTCTCAAACTTTTAGGCAGCTGTAATTCATCAGGTTCTCACATCCTCAAGATGAAGCTTGCAAACAATGCCTGATAGATCTGTTGCAGGGATCATATGTGTATGTTGCTCCCCTCCCTTTTGTCTGACCAGCTTAGAGAAGCTTTACAATCATAAGTGTTAACATGTAACAGGGACATCCAACGGCCAGTAGTGTAGCTGTGGAGCTGTTGCTCCCTTACTCTTCTTTATCAAATGTAATAAATCCTCTATAAATAGAGGATGTTGTACACGAAATAAATTGAGTTTTTCGTGTGCTCATTCGACTTATTTTGGTATTGTGCCTATTTGGTTTAGCTTGTTCACTAAGTGTTTGGTGATTTGACTTGTATAAGATCTTGTGTGATCGTTGGCGTTTGGCTTTGTAGACATTATCGACAACATAATAGTGCTATTTTTATATGGTATTAGAGTTGAGACGGTCCACATAGAGTTATATTGGGATTCATGTCGATTGTGAAAAGATTTTCAAAATTGGGTGTTGTTTGACTATATTGAATAAATTAAGATATTTTTCATATTTGTTGCTGTTTTCTTAAGAAAAAAAAAGCAAAACATTCCGTTGTTTGGTCATTCATGATTCTTATTTAAGTTGGGCACCTACCATGAAGAAATATTTTATTTGTAAAGATTATTGCGACTATATTGATGGTACGATTAAGGAGGTAAATGAATAGAAGAAGGGCTTGATGAAGATGAGTTTCTAAGGTAAAGAGAAATACAAACAAGAATTGAAAAGTGAGAAATAGAATGACAAAATCACATGGATTATAACCAGAATGTGGATGAAATATCCGTAGTAGAATTAGTACGTTTAATAATGCCTATGAGACTTGAGAATATCTTAAGAAAACTCATTCTCAAGATGAATTTATTTTTTAAATAAATTTGATAAAAAATATGATAATGTTGAAACAAGGTTTCATAAGCATTAGGAAATATCACAATGAGTTTTCTGATCTATGAAACCAACTTAGGAGTTTTGATAAATTCGAAAAACTTGAAACTATGGATGAGTTTCAAGCATATCTTAGCAATCAATATTTCTTCTTTTTTATATAAAGATTACGAGATGAATTTGAGAACATAAGATCTAATTTGATACATAAAAAAATGAGACCCAAAATCCATGAGATATTAACCGATTTAGTTATGGAAGAAACTATATTAGAAAATTTAAGAAACAAGTGGTTTTTGCTACATCTAGACCCAAAAATTATTTGAAGGCAAATAAGAGTATGATTTGTCATTATTGCAAAAGGAGTAGACATATCAAGACCTCGTGTCATCTCTTGTTGAGAAAGATTCATCAAGTATGTGCCATTGACAACAAGGAAAAAGTACTCCATTAAAAAAGCAAGGCTTATATTGAAGAAATATTCAAAGAGAATGCAAAGATCTCCTGGTTGGTGTTATCAACTTCTTTTAAAGATTACAATATGTCATGGTTTTTAGATTATGATACTTATTTTTATATGACACGTGAATATAAATTGTTAGACAAATACATATAAGTTAGAGCATAAATGTTTACGGTCGATGAAAATAAGCTTGATGTTAAATAAATTAGCAACTTAGAAAATAACCCCTTTAAAATACATCAAGTACGTTTTATATTAAAATTAAATCTTAATCTTGTCTGAGTTTCTCAAATTTGTGATAATGGCTGTATTGTTATATTTTTATCAAATAGATGTGTAGTATAAAATTATCTATCAAAGAAGGTAATTTGGCAAGGACATAAAGAGGGTGATCTCTACATCATGGATAATTTAGTTATGAGAATTTTTGAAACACGTGGAATTGCTTATAATGAATTTGCTTTTTGGCACAAAAGATTGGGACATCTTGATGTAAGCAAAATGAATAATTATCAATAAAAAAGACTAATAGAAAGAATGATTTCATTTACAAAGATTATATATTTGGCAAAACACATCATGCACTATTTGGTGAAAGAACTCTTATAACAAAATAGGTAATTGTTCAAAATGTTACCTACATAGTTTGAACTCATTATTTCTATTACCTACATTGTTCAAAATGTTATTTGTGTAGAAAATTTCACTCAACACACTTAGATATATATTTTTAAAATACAAATCAGAAGTTTTTAGAAACATTTTGATATTTTACAATATAATCAAGGCTCAATTTGAAACTAATATAAAGATTTTAAGAACTGACTCCAATGGTGAATATCTCTCAAATGACTTCACAAACTATTTTGAAGAACATGAAATTTGATATAAAAAATCGTATACAAAAACTCTCCAACAAAATGATTTAACCGAAAGAAAACATAAACATATTATTGAAACTAGTAAAACCTTATTAATAGCAAGTAAAGTTCCTAAATATTTGTGGGTCGAAGCCGCTTTAACATCTGAATATTTGATAAATAGGATGCCATCATTTAAACTAGGTAATTGTTCTCCTATTGAAAAATTGTATTCAAATGAACCTAATTATAGTTGGTTAAAAGCTTTTGGATGTAAATGTTATGTTTATATGGATAATAGTGACAAATTAGAAGCCAAAGTTATTAAATGTGTTCTTCTTGACTATGATATTGATAAAAAAAGGTATACATATTACAACACAAAAGAAGATAAACTATATGTGTCTAGAGATGTCAAATTTATTGAAGAGTATTATTAGGAAGGTGAGTAAAAAAAACACTCAAGATAATTATATGTTTTTGGATGAAATCACGGATTTAAAGTTAGATCATAATGAGAAAACATAATAAGAAAGTATGGTCCAACTAGAATGTGAACCTAGATATCAAGAAGCTAGAAAAGGAATCATAAGACCTTTTGAAGATTATTATGTAAGAAAAAATAGAGAAAATGACAATATCCTAGGCAAAAGAGTCATAAAACCTTCTTAAAGATTTGTTTCTTATGAAACATTTCAACCTCAACATAAAAATCATATACCGATCATATCGAGTATCAATGACCCTAAACATTATGACAAAGCAAAAAATAACTTACAATAGAGAAAAGTTATGAATGATGTACTGAAAGCACTAGAAAATAATAGTATGTGAGACATTGTGCCTAAACCTAAAGAAAAGAAAACCATTAATTGTAGGTGGGTCTATAAGGTCAAAACACGTATATCTATTGAAAGATACAAAGCAAGACAAGTAATTAAGGGGTACTTACAAGAATATGGGATTGACTATGAAGAAACTTTTGCTCATATTGTTTATATATTGATTTTTATTTGTGTTATTAGAAACTAAGATATATATCAATTAGATGTTAAAAATATTTTTTTGAATGGTAATCTTAGTGAATAAATATATATGGCTCCTCCTTTACGACTCGGTACTCAAAGTAATTATATCCTTAGGCTAAAAAAGGCATTATATGGACTAAAACAAGCTCCTAATGCTTAGTTTGATATATTTAAAATTTTTATGCATGCACGAGATTTTCACTCTTGTTATACTGATACTGCTTCATTTATAAGGATAACTGATATAGGTATCGTGTTCCTACTTCTATATATAGATGATATGATCATCACTAGAAGTGATGAGAATGAGATATTACAAATCAAAAGAGATCTTCATAAAGAATTTGAAATGAAGGTTTAGGTGTACTTAGTAACTTTTTAGAAATATAAGTAACTTGTAATGACATAGGCTATTTTATATCCAAAACAAAATTTGCTAGTGATGTTAATAGATCAAGATTGATAGATGATAGGAAGGTGAGCATGTCGAAGGTGATGGAGACCAAACTAAGGACTAGAGATAGAGAAAAGTTAGAAGATCACATTTGTTATAGACAAATAACAAGAGCTTTAACGTATCTTACCATCACTCAACTAAACATAATATATGCAGTACGTGTGGTAAGTCAATTTGAACAAGCTTCCACCAGTATACACATGAGTTTTGTTATGTGGATTGTGAAATACACAAAGGACACACTTTAAAGAGAGATAATTCTATGCTCAACATCTTCTCTTAATCTAACAACCTATACTCATACTGATTAGGGTGGGGATGTCAACGATAGACATTCCACCACTGGATTTTGTGTGTTTTTAGGTGACTCTAATCTCTTAGAGATGTAAAAAGCAGCATAAGATGTTTTTATTATCTACGGAAGTAGAATATAGAGCCATAGTACTAGAGTAGCTCAGATATCGTGGATCACCAAACTTCTAGTAGACATAAAGATTGCTTTGAAGAAACCTACACAATTGATTTGAAACAACAAAAGCACCTTTATATTGCTTCGAACAATACATTGCATGAACAAATCAAGCACATTGAGAGGTACTGCTATTATATTACGGAGGAATGTTTGAAGAAAATTTGAACTTATATTATGTCCCTTCAAAGCTATAATTAGCAAATTTCTTCATAAAGTCTTTATCAGATCTCAAATTTATATTTTGTTGAACAAACTTTCAGTATACATACCGTAAGTTTAAAGGTGGTGTTATCATGTAATAGGATAGGCCCAACAATACCATCTATATGGACTAGAAGGGTTGGTATGTGCCCAACAGCTACACTACTAGCCCTTGAGACATCCCAACGGCTAGTAGTGTAGTTGTTGGGAGTTGCTGCTCCTTCACTTTTCCTTATTAAATTTAATAAATCCTCAATAAATAGATGATGTTGTGCATGAAATAAATTGAGTTTTTCATGTACTCATTTGACTTGTTTTTATGCCTATTTGGTTTGGCTTGTGCACCATGTGATTTGACTTATGGAAGATCCTGTGTGATGGTTGGTGTTTGCTATTTTATAAAATGACAGTACCTAAAGCAACATGCATGAGGCAAAGGCCTTTGGTTTGCAAATGCTGCAGATCTGAGGTTATATTGGACTCCATTAGCTTCATCATCTATTCTTCAAATTCTGTACTTTCCTGTGCTTCCGGTGATTCAGCAGAGTGGGCCATTAGAGTTGATAACTGAAGAATGCTGGAATCCTGTAGGAACAAGGAGGGGGGAAGCATGGGATTTTGATGAAAAGAAGAAGCTTTAAATCATCATATTTTCATTATCAAGTGGAAAATTGCAAATGAAGAAGGTAAACCTGTTGATAGAGAAAAAGAAGATCTGCTAAACATTAAAATGTTTCATTGGGAAACACTAACAAAGACAAAGTGTTCAAGCCAAAGAGCTTGTTGCTAGGAAAATAGGATACACTGTTTATTGCTATGTACTGCCAAAAACACGTAGTTTTGGGTCATTTGAACAATGCTTAGGAAATGCAAATACCAAGAAAGAAGCACAATAAGTCCTTTGATTTCGTCAACAAAGATCATAACTCCACGACAAAATGCCTAAAATATAAAGAAAGAAATAAGGCAAACAATATTTTGCACCTTAGATTGGGTCTTTGTCATAAGCCGAATAGCTGCTCCAGTTGCACCTACCCGGCACATGCTCAAAACCTGTTCGGTGAGAAACATTCAAGACATCCATGAAATAGTGTTGTAAGCTGAAGCAAAAAGTCCATTGCATGAGTTATAACCTTGACTTGCAGCTGAAGAAATTTGACATATTCAATGATCCCATCGAGCATGGATGTCCTGTCTGAAAAGGTATACGCAATAATAAGAAATAACATGAGCAAAATATGGAGGCAGTAAGTAAAACATTGGATGGATAAAAAGTTCAGAGCTCCATAACATCAAAAGAAAGTATTAGTACGCTAATTTAGAAGGGAAAGGGGCCTCGGGGGTTTCTCGTTCTGTATGCCAAGATAATGCAGCAAGTTCTATCGTGAGGTGCCAAGACGTGACACTACTTCAAGGGGCTTAATCCTCACCCACATTTGCTTGAGAACTCGACGGATTCAATTAAAGATCTCAGTAAAACATCACAAGGAGATCTGAACTACCCAACTACTTAAGACTTTGCAAACACAGCTATCTCATGCCTTCACATCTAGGTGTCCACTGCACATGCTTGCGGTGAACAACACCGACAAACAACTTCCCAGAAACCTTAAAAATATTCATTTTCTGTTAGGACATTATTGTGAAGACTGCAGAAACATAACGGAATATAACTAATAGATTATTTGGGAATTTTCAGAACAAGCATATTGGTGTAGGGATATACAATCATTGTGTTGCTACTCTATGACAATGCTAAAGAGATCGTGAAACAAAATCACATTACCACTAAGTAGGTTCCTTGTTGCCAAATAATAATGGCATTGTCAATATTTCATAACTCTAAGATTCAAGCTTCAGAAGAACACAATTTAGTGTGCACTTTTTGAGTTTATGTTTCATTGAATCAGTTCAGGGAAAAGGCACATGTTTCTTATATAGATAATGATAATACGGTGATGATAATTTTGGTATTTTCAAGAATAACAAGTTCAATACTACAAGCACATGAATTTGTACATATTCTTTAAAATACCCCCTCAATTACACTGCAGAAACAGACATGTAAATGATTTCTGCTGGGGTTTGAAGCCACAAGTAACAAATTCTGGTCCTCCAACGCACCCTGCAGATCTCATTTGACAGAACATATCAACATGGTGTCGGGTGATATTGAAGATTATGCACCGAGTTGTGGGAGCATTAAATATCGTCAACCATAAAGCCTGCATTCAATTGAGTATCTGAATAAAAAGTAATTTGTACCGTAGAGACAGACAAAAATGCGAAGACAAAATATCTGATGTGAAAATAATTCGTACTGCACAGATTTAGATAAGAACGCAAAGCTGAAATATTTCCAACAGAAAATCCACAAATCCATGATAGATAAGGACGCATGCTGGAATTTGTGCAGGTCATCACCAGCACTTAACGTGGATATTCATAGCGGGACAAGTAGCATAAGTACAGTTAGCACCAGATAAATTTTGATGACCAGAGTAGAAGTCAGTCACTAAACCAGAAACCAATGCATGGCAGTGGGCCGTGTGCTGAACAAGTCTTCAAAAGAATCAGGTGATTTGGCTGTATCTTTTGTTTTTTACCAAGGAAAACAAAAAACAAAAGAACCAATTAGAAATATATAAATCCCTAAAACCTGTGGGCTTTACCAAGTCTGACTAAAGTCGATGTCATAGAAGTTGAATAGATTAAAATCAAGGATATTCTGCAGAAAGTATGTTTTGAAAGACGCCTTATTAGTGTTTGGGACAAATTCATGCAAATTCCTCATCCTATCTGCTATTTTTTCCCTTCGAAGCTGCACAAGGGAAGTATTTTTATAAATATCCTGCTTAAAGTGGTCAAAATAATTGAAAAAACAAATGAAAAGGTTCACTTAAGAAAGAGATGCCAACATACTCGTTCAGCAATACTGTGTGGAACAGTTGCCTGCCCCCAACAAGCTCTGGCCCGCTGCCTTACAGCTCCATCATCACAGCCACCACCGGTTGAAGTATCAGGTTGTAAATGAGATACAGAGGCAGGGTTCATATAGTAATTCGCAGGATTTTCTTCACCAGACTGTGGTAACTAAGTATGAACAGTATGAAAATAGAAAAACTTACAGTAAGAAAAGAATATAAATTGATCATGCCAAATGTTCGAGTGCAAGTGAAAGGCAATCACTTTCTGTTGGCATTGCAGGACACCATCTTGAGGTCGTGCCACTTGCCCAGAAGCAAAAGGTGGCATCTGATTACTTTCAAGTTTCAAGGGCATTTTTCTCCTGCATTATTGAACATGTGTTACATAAACAAGATATTCGCGTAGAATTGGAGATGTAATCTACATTTACAAATAGAAGACCAGGACTTACAGGTAGAGTTGCGATGTTCGCAAATGACAGGTGCCTGTGTTCTCCAAAATATCTTAATTTCAAGAAGATCTCCATCATCTTCTACAAGGTTTGGTTGCACATTAAAACCATTTAGCATTCGTTGGCCCAAGATTGCAGGAAAGGTAGATCCGCCTGCATATGACATGCTCCATGGAGAATGAGCCTCACTAAGGGGGTCCTGGTATCCTGCACTTAAACAGCTAGTACTTTCCATAGATCTTTTTTCAGGAAGTGCATCAGGTGATTCTGTTGAACCTCCAAGAACAGGATGGATATGAGTGAAGCTGTGGGTTGCTGCAATTTCACTTCTTGTGTTCAGTTGAGTGGCTAAAAATCCATTCAGTGCTCTATCCTCAATCTCCCTTTGCAAAGGGAGGCAATTCTCGAAAGAGTTGCAATGAAATGGTTGACCTGCGAATAACCCACTAACCTGGTTCCAGTCTGGGTCTTGGGAATGAAGTTAAAAAGAAATGTCATCTTGATACCTACTTGTTCCTATACAATACCATTTCACAGTAATTTGACTTGAAAAAGCAAAACTAGTCTCCAAGTTCTTACCACCTCCTTGATATATACCAACTGCATCAACAAGGACGCCATTTGGTTGACACCCAGGGTTTTCAGTGCTGGACACTTTTCTGTGTTGAATTTGAAGGCGAATCTCCGGCTTGTTGGTGAATCTCCGATGTTCTGTTGAGCCTGCCGCTCGCCTGTGTCTGCCAGAGGTACCTCTTCACCTGAGTTTGTGCAACGTATTTTCGAGGTTCCCACACAGGGGTTTCTCAGGGAGAGGTTCACAGATCATCTCTCTTTCTGTAATCTTTTTCTCTATGTATGTGTATATTTTCTTTGACCTGTAATGGCTGTTTTCATAAGCGGCCCGCTCCTCCTCATCCCAGATATCCCTCCTGTGGCTTCCTTCGTCCGAAGCGTTAACGGGAATGTTACTGAAAATCTCGATAACGTCCACCGTTACGATCTGGCTTATCTGTGCCAAGTAACGAACTGGATGACCAGTCTAGCCGTTACCTGAGCCGAGAATGGCCATACCTTATATGTAACATCTTCCACTTGGCTATTCGAGCCAAGTGTATCGGCATACTGGTTTTCCTCCCATTTTTCAAGGTTTTTCCTAATTATGTCGTTTCCTCATTACTATCGCAATCATAACCTATTGTGTGGTTATTTCCTTACATAACAATTTATCTGTTGTATGGTTGTTTACCTATACAACAATCAAACATACCTCAAACCCATGTTAGTAACATGTTTTGAGAAGAAATCCTCTGTTATGCCTTTTGTTAAGGGGTCTGCCAACATATCTTCTGTTGGCATGTATGAGATGGATATTTCCTCTCATAACCATATCATGAACATAGTGGTATTTTACTATTATATACTTGCTTTTTGAGCAATCAGTACCACTCTTATGCCGGATTGCTGTATTGTTATCACAATAGATAACTACTTGCTCGTCTGTTATTTCCAACTTCAAATCTCGTATGAAACAGCTTATTGAGACAACACTTGTTGCAGCCATACAGCAAGCTACGTACTCAGCTTCCTATATATGCAATCACAACCCTGTTTCTTACATACCCAAGAAACAACACCACCTCCAAATAAGAATATTTATCCCGAGGTTTATTTGCTATCATCTTTGCTCCCAGTAAAGTCAGCATCTGAGTATCCTACCACTTTCAGTTCATCAACTTCATCTACTTCAAAAACACAGTTTCAAGTCCTTTGTTCATTTCAGATATCTTAAAACCCTTTTCACAGCTACCCAGTGCTGCCAACCAGGATTACTTTGATATCTACTTACAAGACCAACAGCAAAACTGATATCAGGTCTTCTACATAACATAGTATCCATCAAGCTGCCAATAGCTTGTGTATAAGGAACATTAGACTTATCGTCTCCTTCATCGGGACAATAAGCCTTACTCAATTTAACCCCTTTTGCAACAAGTATATCTGCATACTTACATTCACCCATTTTAAACTTCTTGAGGATATAGTTAATATATCTCTCCTGACTCCGGCATAAGAGTCTAGATTCTCTATCTCGAGAGATCTTTATTCCCAGGATATAGGATGCTTCCCCCATATCCTTCATTTCGAACTTGGAATTCAACCATGACTTGGTTTTAACAATTATCTCGTTGTCGTTTCCAGTCAATAATGTCATCTACATATAATGACAAGAGGACAAAGTGGTTGCCACTGTTCCAAACATATACACAGTGATCAAGTTTGTTAGCCACAAACCCAAGTTCTATAATGATATTTTGAAAAGTCAAATATCATTGGTGAGGTGACTGTTTCAGGCCATATAGGGATTTTTCAACCTATATACTTTAACTTCCTGGCCTTCAACCACAAATCCTTCGGGCTGCTGCATGTATATGATTTCTTCTAAATTCTCATTTAGAAAAGTGGTCTTTACATCTAATTGATGTAAATCCAAATCACAGTATGCAGATATTGCCAGGATTATACGTATGGATACAAATTTCATAACTGGGAAATATGTCTCAACATAATCTATCCCCTCTTTTTGCGAAAAACCCTTTACAACCAACTTCGCTTTAAACTTGTCGATTGTACTATCAACCTTGTATTTCTTTTTCAAAACCCATTTACAGCCTATAGCTTTTCTTCTTTTCGACAAATCAGCCAATTCCCAAACTTGATTTTTCTCAATGGACTCAATTTCCTCATCCATGGCTTTCTCCTAGTCTGTTGTTTCTGATGAGTTCATTGCTTGCTGATAAGTTAAGTTATCAGTCAACTCATCTAAATCTATCGAATTACACACTTCTTCTGCAAGATAAGTGTGATAATCCTTTAAGTAGGACGGAGTGGCTCTTGGCCTCTTATGTCCACTTAAGGTATCGATAGTTTCAAGAATATCTTCTATGGGCTTAAAAGATGATTGGTCAAGGTCTACCAAATCATCAACACATTTCTAATCGTTTTCCAAGATGTCATTCTTAGTATCTTATAAGAATTCAATATCTCTGCTTTCAATGAGTCCATAGTCTTTATGATAAAATCGATATCCTTTTGAACCTTTTGGATATCCAATAAATATACATCTCAAACACCTACTGTCTAGCTTATCTCTAGACTAATCAAGGATCTTAACATTTGCAGCAGATCCCCACCTCCTGAGATGATCTAGGTTGAGTTTTCTTCCAAACCACATCTCATATGGTGTAGTGAATACAAACTTACATGGTACTTTATTGAGCATGTAAACTGTTGTACTTACTTCTTCTCTTTAAAATACCCTTGGAAGAGAGGCATTGATTCACATTGACCTTATTATATTCAACAAGGTTCTATTGTATCTCTCAGCTACACCATTTTGGTGAGGTATCTTAGGCATTGTATTCTGTTTTGTAATACCAAAGTCCTTTTAAAATTCCAAGAATTCGGCCAAGGTATATTCACCTCCTGTATCTGATCTTAAGACTTTGATTGAATACCATAATTGATTTTCTACTTCTTACTTATATTCTTTAAAAGCATCAAATGCCTCAGATTTATGTGTCAAAAGATATAAATACATATATCTAGAGTAATCATCGATAAAGGTTATAAAATAACCCATTCCTCGATGTGTCTTTACTCTAAAAGGTCCACATAAATCTATTTGAATAACTTCCAATAGGGTTGTTGCCCTTGTTTCCTTAGGAAAAACTTTCCTCATCATTTTTCCTTGTATATAAGCTTCACACTTGTTGAATGTATTTGCCCCAAATCCAGGTAATAAGTCAAAGTTGGATAATTTCCTCAATTTTTTCAGACTTATATGCCCTAGGCATTTATGCCACATATTCACGTCAATAGTAAAGACACTCTTAATATAAGCAGAAGATGCACTATTTTCATTATCACAAAGTTTGAACAGTCCTTGTTTTTACATCAAATTCCCCAGAGAATAAAATCATCCCATGTTTTCCCACAATCACCTTATTAGGAATGAACCTAACTTCAAAACCTTTCTTCACTAAGGCAGGGACCGAGACTAGATTGCGCCTTATAGATGTCACAATTAACACATCGATCAATACAATTGATTTGCCTTATACACCCAATACCCAGAACATTTGAGAAAGTATTATTTCTCATATAAACTCGATGTTCCCCAAGTTTATATTCCTTCAAATCCATTGCCCCTTCTTTAGTCTTCGAGATGTGTCGTGTAGCTCCTAAGTCTAAACACCAACCTGTCACTAGGTGGTCCAAATATAGGCATTTTGAAATTACGTAAATTATGTCATGTTTATTTGACTTTTCACGTTATGGGTTGTTTCCTCCACTTTTCTTGTTTCGGCGGTCCCTCTTGTAGTGCATCATCTTTCCATAGTTAAACACTTAATCCGAGAAGTTGTTTCCTGCGATTTGTTTAAATTTTGACCACCTTTCTTGTTATTCTTGCCAAACTTCTTATTTGGTTTTTTCTTCTGGTTGGTTTTGGAGCTAGACACTAACTCATCTTGTACTACTAGCAATTTTTCTTTCTTGTGTTCTTCCTCTATTACTAGTTTTAGGGGCAATTCAGAAAGGTTAATCTAAGGCCTTAATCTTAGGGCAGTGGTGACCATGTTCCATGATGGGGGTAGACTGTTTAGTATTGTTGATATCTGCATCGGTTCAAGGATGATTGATTTTGCTACGGCTAAGTCTCTAACCATTACCAGCATGTGGTTCACATGTACATTGTCTCCTTCCTTCATTTTGAAGGAATTATACCTTTCTAGTAACAACTGCACATGCAATTTTGCAATTGTATCATACTTAGTTGTTATTAAGTCAAGCAACTCTTTAGCAGTCTCATATTCTTCAAAGACCCTGATCAAGTCATCCTCCATATAAGTCAACATGATTGTCCTTGCTATGGTATCATCTTTCAGAAATATTTTATACATTTCTAATTGTTGCTCATTTGCTTAGCGGGGTTGCGAACGCATAGTTTCTTTTAATACATACTCAACACCTTCAAGTGTTAGAGCTAAAGAGATTCTTCTTTTCCATGTCTGGAAGTTGAAACCATTCAACTTTTCAGTTTTTGCCAATTCAGACATACATATCCTAGAACTCATTTTTATGTGTGGCAAAAGTAACAATTAAGCGGTCTAAAAAGCAAACACAAACAAGAGCATACATAGCAGGAATCATTTTAGTATGATGCATGATATCAAGCAAATAAGCTAATGATAATTTCATAAGCTTTTTGGGAGAAATTAAAATTTTTTCCCAAGGAGTTTCTGCCTTTGTACCCCTAAAATAATACCAAGGTCAAAACAGTAATTTTATCTATTTGTCCCCTTCTTGTAATTTTATAAAATCCTTAGGACAAACTCGTAAAATTATTAAAAAATTTCTGTAAAATTCGAAACTGAATGGGGTTAAAATTGTAATTTTAACTCTGGAAATCTGTAATTTTTTAAAAAATACAGGATTAAATGTCTTTTGACCAGATGATAGTACTAAAATTATCCAAACCAGGAAGGGCAAAAAGGTAAAGTAATAGCCTGGTATTTCGTAATTTTCACAAGCCACAAGAGGGTAAAACAGACCTTTTGCTCAATAAGGGCAAAATAGTTTTTTTATCCAAAACATATCTAGACAAAATAGTAATTTTGCCAAATGGAAAAAGTGTAAATACCTAAAACCGGTCGGGGTAAAATGGACTTTTTAGTCCGTTCCCGAGGTGGTTTTCTAGAAACTGCGGCGGTTTCGGTAAACCATTAGTTTTCCGGCCTGCCATTTTGCAAAATCATGGGTTTTTTTTTATTCACTTAATACAAAATGCAGGAGAGAGATTATTACAACGTAAAGCAAAACAGAAAAACGAGAGGAGAGAGGGAGAGCAGTGAAAGAGGGGGAGGGGTCTGGTTGCCTCCTCTAGCCTGTCGGCTGTCGCTTTGGCATTCCCGGCTGCCTTCTCCGGCCTGTCGGCTGCCTTTTCCTAGCCTGCCGACTGCCTTTGCCTGGCTTGCCGACTATCTTTTCTTGGTGTTCCCGACTACCTTCTTCGGCGTTCCCGGCTACCTTCTCCGGCCTGCCGGCTACCTTTTCTTGGCCTGTCAGCTGCCTTTTCCCGACCTGTCTTCTTCGCCTCAGATGTTGTCTGTTTTGGCCTGTTTTGGGTTCTCTTAGTCGTCTCTTGCCTCAAATCCAGTCTGCCGACTGCCTTTTCCCCTCTGGTTTTTTTTTTCGCTACGCTTACCTTTTTTTCTTCTTTTACAGGGTTTTTTTAGGCTCTAATACCTGTGAAGGCGAATTTTCGGCTTGTTGGTGAATCTCCGATGTTCTGTTGAGCCTACCGCTCGCTTGTGTCTGCTGGAGGTACCTGTTCGCCTGAGTTTGTGCAGCGTATTTTCGAGGTTCCTACACAGGGGTTTCCCAATGAGAGGTTCACAGATCGTCTCTCTTTCTGTAATCTTTTTCTCTGTGTATGTGTATATTTTCTTTGACCTTTAATGGTTGCTTTTATAAGCAGCCCACTCCCCTCTCATCCCGGATATCCCTTTTCTGGCTTTCCTCGTCCGGAGCGATAACGGGGATGTTATCGGAAATCTCGATAACGTCCACCGTTACGATCTGGCTTATCTGTGTTAGGTAACGGACTGGATGGTCAGCCCAATCGTTACTTGAGCCAAGAATGGCCAGACCTTATCTGTAACAGAATTCATGTCTACCTATTGGGAGGAGGATAACAAATTACGAAGATAGTCATCCATAGCAAGAAAAAATTAGACCATTTCTATGGAGTTGATATTGCAAACTTCTGCTATTTCTAACAGATTTCAAAAAGTTCAAGCAGAAAAGAAGCTGGTCCTTAGCATACCGATACATCCATGCATTATATCCAATGAAGTAATACTAGGCCACATTGGAAAATCTTCTACTTGCAAAAGAAAGCGCGCATCAAACTCGTGGAAAATAAGCAACTTCCAATCTATGCGTCTTGCACAAGAGCATGACAATAACTGAAAAACTATAGAAAAACCAGATCCTGGTGACTTAATCGTTCTTAAAGTAGGCCTCTTCTTATCTTATATGTTCTACAAGACAAGTAATTGTCGTTTGACTAATCTATCCTTTAGATGAAAAGGGCATCAGGAAAAGAATCAATATCGATATAAAAAGGATAAGAAGCTATGTTGCATGGATACCTACGGTACCAATACCCAGTACCGGTACGGGGTATGCAATTTTTTTAAAAACTAAGGTACGGGTACGACACTATTAAAAAACATAATAATAAAATAAATTTACATACATATATATATATACACAATTATATAGAGCATTCTATATTTTAAATAGATTCTAGTATTTGAAAATAATTTTATTCTAACTATGAGAATGTCATTTATACTCTTCTTCAAAGTAAGGACAATTAAACAACAAAACATTCCAGTAGTCATCGATTTTCTGCACAACATTTTGAGATCCAATATGTGTAGCATAAAAGGCGATCCCCATCATTGCAGTGCTTACCATAATAGAATCAAGAGTCCTTGAAGAACCATCATTTCAAGAATAACATAAATAAGAATAATGAAGTTACAATAACATATAAGCAAGACCAACATATGCAAAAAGAAGTAACCAAGAAATAGAGACCTTTGTTAATCATAGCATCAAATGAACGCAAAAAGATGAGAAACAGAAGCATCTGCATCCCCAATCAAACTGGAGAATCACAGTCCACTTAGAAGATAGCTAAAAAAACATTTAACGGATATAGGTAGAACAAGAATCCCCAATCAAAAAGATCAGCACATTAACACAAAAAGATCAGCACATATTTGAGAGGATATCCAGAGTAGCAGCAGCACAACAGAGTAACGGTCCACTTAGAAGACAGCTAAAAAACATTTAAAGAAAAACAACAATAACAAAAGGAAGAACACAAGAATCACCAAGTGAGTAGAAAACCAAAATAAAAATGAAATCAATGTGAAGATGTACCAGTACCTCATCACAATTCATTAAGGGTAAACAGAGATCAGAATCACAGAGACAACATACACGCACACCTACAGCAAAACGTTCATTTAACAAATAAATAAGTACACGTGTGCTTCCCATCTGTTATTTCTAAAGAAGACCACCATAACCAAACACCTTAATCAGACAATACCAACAACAGAAATGGGGCAAACAACTCCAGTTCATCCCTAGTAGAACAAGAAACATCGTTTATAACCGCTTGTTCTCCAATGAGCACAAACTTCATCAATCGGCGCCAGACATAAAACCTAGCAAAAACCCCATCTTGGGTAGTTGAGGAGAGAGAGATGCACGTAGGTGAGCTGAGGAGAGAGATGCACGCAGGTGAGCTGAGGAGAGAGACTCACGCAGGGGGATTTAGGGTAGTTGCCTTTTATACTCTACATTTTGAATCAGGTTGACCCATACAGATATCGGTCAACCCCATCCATTTACGTACCCGGTACCGGTACGTGACGTACTCAATCTTAAATACACCGATACGTCAATCGTGATATGGATACATACCAAACGTACCCATACGCATACTCATACCCGATATATACCGGATACGAGTACGGGGCCCAAAAGGGCATACCCGTGCAACCTAGATAAGAAGAAACCTTCACAAAATGCGAGTGGATCTAAGTTTTCTAACATTTTCCTGAAAGAATAGAAAATCCAATAAAGTAGTCCAGTTACTTCTACAACTTGCGGTCATCTCTACAAGCAACGTCGTCTAGATCGATGCAAGAACAAAGCACAGGAATGTACGTTTATTTTGCTTAGTCTCCCTCCGCCCTATTTCATGATTCCCAGCTGTTTGCTGCGTAACAGACGGCACTATAAGACCATCTTCACCCCCATGTACTTTTATTTTGCTTTGTCATTGACATAAGAAGAAGCGGATTCGATTATGATCAGGTTCAGCCTTTGCTTTGTTATAGTATAGCAAATATCGAGATTCCACTTCCTATCTACCAGTCATTGACATGAACACATGTAACCTTGCTACAACAGAGTGGCTAATATCGCAACCATGTGCTGTACCATAATGAGATTTCCCCTTGGCCAAAATGATGATATTTGAAGCCATGCTTCAAAATTTCGGCTCCCATAATTATGCTATGCCATATTCTAGATGCAGCTTTGCATTGTCGAGCTCTCCACAAGTCAGTATTTAGTAAGTATTTATGATTTAAGGCATTTACCCACAACGATTCAAGATCATCCACACTAGTTTGCCAAAATCTTCTTGCTATGTTTGCCAACCTCATTTTATTAACTCCTAGGCCACGGAGATCTTTTCGTCAAGCTTACCTTCTTCAAATGCTCGACGTACCACCTGAAAGATATCGTTCCCAAATATTTTTGGAGGAAACGGGAAAACCATTCACATCTGGCGCATTCCAAGAATCCATGCTTGTGAGCACTTGCAATACTTCTTCTTTGGTGACTGGCAGCTTCTTCAAAATATCCTGCCGAGCACTACGTAGTGTTGGTAACCACTTTGCCGCTTCGAAGCTGGTTTGCTTTTGTTTAAATAGGTTCTTGAAATAGTTCAACGTTGTTTTTTCACCTCTTCATTAGTAGACAAGACCTATCATGGAAAAGCAGATTTTACCAACATGTTAGATACATTCAACACGTACAGTAGATTCTTTTACAAATTAAGGGCCGTTTCCTCCGTGGTCAGTCCTTGGATTGCTGTCGTCTATCGAAAAGAAATGTGATTGTTAATCATTAAAATTTTAAGAGCTCGTGCCACATCGCCAATTGTTTCTTTTTCCTTTTAATTGCAAGGAAGTCTTTTTCAAGTTCTTGAACAAGCATTCATGAAAATGGCTGAACGTAGCCGCCGCATCCTCCTTCCCCCCACCCCACGCACACGCACGCAGAGTAAGTTCAGTGTATATGCAATACATTTACAAGATTGAATTAGAGATCAATTTTATGGGGCTCACTCTATTCAGAGAAGGAGCAGTTTCTCCATTCACCTTCTACATAAAGAAACCACAGTTCTTGTGCCTCGACCATATCAACTGACGAAACATAGCCCAAGTAATTGACCAAAATTCAATATTTAATAACTGTAATTTCTTTACATACTCAAAGAACAAAACAAGAATCAACCTTCTTCATCCCAGGACCATGTTGCTCTCTCTCTGAAATTTACATCACTGTCTGAGAGGAGCCACACAACCGGATGTACATGTTTCATAAGTAACAAGAATGCTGATACGAGAGCAGCGGTGAGGCTGGCTTCACGCCCTTCTGTTGTTTACTACGAGTTCCCCGTCACTCTGACGGGCCCAAGGCTCTTGTTATGATAGCTTCCTCCACGTACATTAATCATGATCATACTGAACAATCGTGCCTTGCTTTCAGTTAAGTTTCAAATAGAACACTTCTTCCTCAGAGATCGAAAATACATTGAAACAGCCTGCACAATGTGGAAAACAACAACTAAGCCTTTTCCAATACTAAACGGGGTGGGCTACATGGATTCTTTGTTTCCACATATCCCTATTGTGCCATGTTAACGGTTAACTCACAATAAGCTAAACCCTCCTCTACCTCTTTTAATACTTTCCAAATTTAGTTTTTCTAACCTTCTTACGGGTTCTTCTTTTGATCTTCTTTCTATATGTCCAAACCATCTTAAATGATATTCTCTCATTTTATCCACTATTGGTGTCACTTCTAATTTGTTTATAATAACCTCATTATGTATACGGTCTTTTCTTGTATGACCACTCATCTATCTCAACATCTTCGTTTCTGTCACATACATCTTTTGTATATGTTGATGATTAACTGCCCAACACTCGGAACCATAAAACATGGCAGGCCTAATTGCAGCTCTATAATATTTACCTTTTAACTTTAATGATTTCTTCTTATCACAAAGAATACCTGATGCTCCTCTCCATTTTAACCAACCAGCATTAATTCTATGTGTAACATCTCCATCAATTCTTCCACCACTCTCAAAAATTGACCCTAGGTATTTAAAACTTTCCTTTGGGGGGATGCAATGTGTACCACTCCTGCACAATGTGGAAAACAAAGAAACAAATTCCTTAGACAAAAGCAAAAGGCAACAAATAGATATGTTCCTTTAATATCATATAATTAGTTCATGCATGAATTAAAATGGCAATATCCAGGGGCAGGGTAGTTGAAACTCAACACTGATGGGAGTATGAAAGCAAATGAAGG
This sequence comes from Brasenia schreberi, assembly GCA_036023115.1. Classification (NCBI taxonomy): domain Eukaryota; kingdom Viridiplantae; phylum Streptophyta; class Magnoliopsida; order Nymphaeales; family Cabombaceae; genus Brasenia; species Brasenia schreberi. Next base: position 331,107 of record JAYKKT010000072.1, read on the forward strand.
CGAACCTGGAGCAGGAGGCATTATTAGAGATGAGAAAGGACACTTTTATTACTAGCTATGCTGCAAATTCTGGCAGATGCAAAGTTATCGCGGTAGAGCTGTGGGACATTCTCAAGGGAATGGAGCTAACTCGGGAAGTTGGAGCTTAAAAAGTGTACTGAAACGGACTCGTTGGTGGTAATACAAGCAGTTAAGAAACAAAAACTCGGGAGCAGCGAATGCTTTAAATTTTATTCAGAGAATTACAAGGTGGAGTAAGTTGCGATGGCAGGTGGAGTTCAAGCACATCTACAGAGAAGGAAATCGTCTGCAGACTGGCTTGCAAAGCATGGTTAACACTGCCTTTAAGATTCCGTGAGCCAAGACAGGAACCGCTGAAGTTAACGAATGATTATCTAAATGCGCCAGAAGTGCCCAGAGTAACTCATAGCGTGCAGTAACATCCCTTGGGCCTCGTCCCCGTCTGATCAACCAAAGAGAAGTTCATGCATGAATGTTTTTCTGAGATGGTTGAGATTAAGTACCTTGATATCACCGAAGGAATCATACATTCTCTTGTTGGAGACAATATCTTCATAGTTTACACCTATTTGACAATCAATAATGACCTGCACAAACAGCGGGCCCTTCACATGAACATCTCACGATACAGCGCGCAATATTGAAATCATCAGTGAACAGAAATCAGAATCTGGACTGCTGAAAGCTCAAGAAGATTTCAATTCATATTAGAAGCTAAAACCAATTGTATCCATCAAACTAATTGGATCCAAATGCCTCCACCAAACCCATTTAAACATATCCACAACCAGGATTGCACCTTGGACTTTTTGTGTGTGTGTGTGTATGTGTGGTTCCAAGGCTCCCAAAGGCCACAAGGGACATGTCATTTGGGGCGTCCCAACACAATTGATATCACAGCGCAAGAGTGAGGTGCGTGAGTGAGTGATGCAAGTGAAAGCAGATTGAGAAATCATCAAACCTGGACCTTTGGGAAGTTGATATGCAAAATACGTGCAAATGCCTTCACATTTCCTGTAACTCTCATCTGTACGAGACCATTAGAGTTTGTTAAATTCTGAATTACTTCAGCAGTCGGTACTTGATGAAGGTTTAGCCGATCCAACACGATCTCCATGTCCACACTAACGTTCTGACTATGCGCTGGTTGATAAAATGCTGGAAGCTGACCAACTCCTATTGGAATCCCTGTATAAATCATGGTATACGTCGATGACCCATACCCTATGCCAAATTTGTTATTGTTCCCAGCGTTCAACCTCAGGGAGAGGTTAGACGAAAGGTACAAATCAGATGTCGGTGACCCTTCGATCTTATGTGATTCAAACCTCAAGGTATGCACATTGAATTCCGGCTTCCTGGGTTTCAGTAGGAAGAAGATTATGCCGGCAGCCGCTCCTACTACTGTCACAGCAAGGCAAAGAAACAAAAGGAGGATGAAACACCTTCTTAGTGAACAAGCTTGGTATCTTTCTTCAAAAGGTGATCCACTTGCTTCGTTATCTGCTGTCACCATCTTGAACACTTAACGTTCAAATGCACTCCTCAGCAATTCGATGCAAAAGACAGATGAATTGAAGAGCGCTCTTATGGATAGAAATGCTTGTGTTCTAGGCTTCATGGATACCAAGATTCATGGATTCTATGTCAAGTATGAGAAAATAATGCGGAAAGCACTAGTTTGTATCCAAGAATGTCAAAATGCTAGTTTCTGCCCGAAGGGAATGTGGAACTTGCCTCCCCTGCAAAAGTATCATCATGTCTTTATTCCTTGCTTGTAGATTTTTTTCTGAACATGATTTCAGGATTCAAGTCTTCTTTGCGGTTCAAGATGGAAAAGTATCCGGGAGAGCTTGCTTGACTTGAACGTATTTTGTTTTCATACCCTTTGCGAAATGGGGATTGTTTGGCTACTCTTTCAAAAGGGACTCCTCTTCCATGCCCGAGCAAATGCATAAATCTCATTGTCACTGGTGGAGGGCCCTACCATAACATGCGCTTGAATCACATGATATAGCACGCACAGACTGAACTCCACCCGGGAACAGAAAATACTTGCCTTCAATGTTCACCGTATTGAAATTACACTGTTGACGTGCATAATGGGAAAAGGCACCAAAATTAGATTTGGGCGTCAACAGTTGGATGAGGCTCTATCGAACTAGATATAGGCCGTTGCCCACAGCGAGCGAAACAATTTAACAATTGCCCAACAAGCATAATAACGGCCATTTAAACACAGTTTTCGGTGCAATACAGCCACAAACAACTACCGAAGAGGGAAATGACAATCGTGCAAAGAGAATCAATAGTTTTTCTTATAAGAATTATATACAGAGTCAGCAAGATACATCACTGCTAATTTATTGTTGACAAGCACATATAGATTTTAAAGTGGTATCTATAGATAAGATTCGCCAACCTTTTTGAAACACTGAAAACCATACACGAATGACGGAAACCGATGATGATTCCCCATTGGGTCCGGATTGCAACCGGCAATGGCAACGACTGGTAACTATTGCTCAAGAGACATCAGGAGAAAGCCAACATCTTGGTTCCAAGTCTTCCAATGTTGGAGTAAATATCGTTGAGGACAGAATACAGTGGTTCCGCAGCTTTAGGCTGATCAACAGTCCCCAGAAGAATATCAGCTGTGGTAAGATACGGGTCACCATAGAATGCTAAGTTTGTGTCCATTCTTGTCATAACAATGTTGCCTTCCATTGAAATTCCCACAAAAGCGCCTATTTCATTCAGGAAACAGAATGTTAGAGCAAGATCTTTTGAACGAGAGATGATCAAAGCACCTGCCCTCAATTTTTCACTGTCAAGCAATTCACATGATATCCTAATAATGTCCAAGCAAACAAAGGCCACTGATGGACTATTAAGATGTCATGTAGACCTAGAGATGAGCAGATAATGACATGTCATTAACAGTGACAATGTAGAGCAAACTTGGATAAGCTTTCCTAACTGGCATTAAAGAGATCTATAAACCTAAACAAAGTTCATGCCCTCGTAGCAACAATGCAACCGATTATATGTCATATGAATACTTCAATTTTTACTAGAGTACCGAAGACATCAATAGCATCAATTACTCTTAGCAGGATACCATCAGTATCCAAGAAGCAGGCCATCCATGACTGCTGCTTCTAAACAGAATGGCACCTACATTGGCCCAATTTATCCAGTATCAATGCAGGTCATTTTCCACAAAGCGGTTCATTATTCTACAAGACTATCAAGTCGATTTAGTGGTGAAACTTCCACTTCCTATGGGACTCAAATATGGAATGGGTTGAATATCATGAATGAGTGCAAATGTCCATCTCCGATGAGTTCAGATCTCATAAGCTCCATTTCAACAACCACTGGCATCGCCGAAAACTCAAGGAAGAAGAGAAAATGAGATAATCAGATGTTGCAGGAAGAATGACTGAAGAGGAGGTTCATATCAGGAGAAGAGTTGCAACCAAAAACAAAAAAGGATAGTACAAGTATAGGCTGCAGAGAGAAGCGGAAAAGAGATAACAGCAGGTAAAATATGCTTAAACAGAAAGTCCTTCAAGGAGATATTTGGAATTATGTTGGTACACCCTGTAATACGTGAAACTATATGGCTATACATATTAGGAAAGTAGCGAAAGATGTGTTAGGGGTATCTAAGGGAGGTGTACCGACACAAAAAGAAGCTTGGTGGTGGAGTGAAGTAGTACAAAATAAAATCAAGGCAAAGAGGGCATGTTACAAATTACATTATGCTAAGAAAACTATTGAAACTTTAGAGGCTTATAAGAAAGCAAAGAAGGAAGCGAAAAAGGCCGTGATTGAAGCAAAAGCTAAATTTGGGAGGACTTATATAAAAAAACTAACTCAAAAGAGAGTGAAAGAGATATTTTTAGGATAGCTAGGGCTAGAGATAAGAAAACTAAAGATCTTAATTATGTTAGATGCATCAAAGACGAGGATGAAAAAATTCTAGTGCCAAATGATGATATAAGAAATAGATGGAAAAACTATTTTTATAATCTTTTTAATGAAAATAAAGATGTTACTATTAGCTTAGGAGAGTTAGCCAAATCAAAAAAATATATAAACTACAATTTCTACCGGCGTATTCAAAAGAATGAAGTCAAAGAGGCTCTTAAACATATGAAGGGTGGTAAATTGGCAGGACCAGATAATATTCCTATAAAAGTTTGGAAAATACTAGGAGAAATATGAATCACTTGGCTTCAAAGACTATTTAATGAAATATGGAAAAACCAAAAGATGCCGGAGGAATGGAGAGCAAGTACACTTATACCCATATATAAGAACAAGGGAGACATTCAAAATTGTGCGAATTATCGAGGTATCAAGTTAATGAGCCATACTATGGAATTATGGGAAAGAATTATTGAACGTAGGTTAAGACAAGTATCAAGTATAACAAAGAACCAATTTGGATTCATGCCAGGCAGATCTACTATTGAAGTGATTCACCTTTTGAGACGTCTTATGGAACATTTTAGAGAAAAAAAGAAAGACCTTCACATGATATTTATTGATCTAGAAAAGGCTTATGATAGGGCACCGAGAGAGGTTCTTTGGAGAACTTTGGAAAAAAGAGGTATCCCATTGACATATATTAACCTTATAAGAGACATGTGTAATGGTGCAAAAACATGTGTGAGGACTCATGAAGGAACGACAGACTTCTTTGAAGTTAATATTGGGTTACATCAAGGATCAACTTTAAGTCCATACTTATTTATAATGATGATTGATGAATTAACAAAACATATTCAAGATGAAGTACCTTGGTGTATGTTATTTGAAGATGACATTGTATTAGTGGAGGAGTCTAAGGAAAAAGTTAATAGAAAATTGGAACTATGGGGAGAAACATTAGAAAGCAAAGGCCTCCGACTTAGTAGAACAAAGACAGAATATATGGAATGTAAGTTTGATCATTTGGTTACCTCAGAGGACATAGAAATTAAAATCGACACATATTGCATCTCCCAAAAGGAAAGTTTTAAATACCTAAGGTCAATTTTCAAGAATGATGGAAGAATTGATGGAGATGTTACGCATAGACTTAATGCTGGTTGGTTAAAATGGAGAGGAGCATCAGGTATTCTTTGTGATAAGAAGATACCATTAAAGTTAAAAGGTAAATATTATAGAGCAGCAATTAGGCCTGCCATGTTTTATGGTTCTGAGTGCTGGGCAGTTAATCATCAACATGTACAAAAGATGTATATGACAGAAATGAAGATGTTGAGATGGATGAGTGGTCATACAAGAAAAGACCGTATACGTAATGAGGTTATTAGAAACAAATTAGAAGTGACACCAATAGTGGATAAAATGAGAGAATATCGTTTAAGATGGTTTGGACATATAGAAAGAAGATCAAAAGAAGAACCTTTAAGAAGGTTAGAAAAACTAAATTTGGAAAGTATTAAAAGAGGTAGAGGATGACCACAAAAGTGTTGGAAAGAAACAACAAAGAATGATCTAGCTTATTGTGAGTTAACTGCTAACATGGCACACGATAGGGATGTGTGGAAACAAAGAATTCATGTATCCGACCCCGTCTAGTATGGGAAAAGGCTTAGTTTTAGTTGTTGTTGTTTGGTCATCGTAAAAGAACACAAGTGACACTAACATAAAGCAAGCAGGACCTACTATATCAAGAAAAGAAGCTTAGTAGAAGATAAAAGAATGCAGGAGAGAGAGAGGGAGGGAGCATGGCACCTCCACTGATATGAAAGGAAAGAACTCTAGCAATCATTAGAATGAATATGAACGAAAACATCATAGGAGGAGGTACAGAGGGTTCCAACAACTCACAACTCACATTAAAGGCCTCAAACCTGAAAACTAGCGCTTCTGATATCAAGTTTACAGGATCATGTACTCTACAAGCTTTTTGCTGATACTTCAATATGGGCAAACATCTAACGTTTTATCTCCCGAGCATGAATAGAAAAGAAGGCATGCCTAAAAGCAATAGCATTCTACTGTAGGTGGTCGGTGTGAATTAATATTTAATAACCTACATAATGTATGCAGACTGATCTATAGAAACATCTCGCATTTCATTCCCTGGTGAGAAGCAAAAATCCCTATTTATGATAATAGTACCCAATAATGTAGTCTGCCTTCCTGCAGGAGGTGGTTCCCATGAATAAACACTCCTGTAGGGTAGTCCATACTAATATTTCTACATATTCCAATACATTGTCAGTAAGATCGGTATGTGCAGAAGATGTTTGTAGCAAAAAAAAAAAAACTTGAGATGGATGTGCAGCTGCACAAGGAAAGACCAGAGCATTAAGGACACAATTCAAGAAAGAGTTGGTAAAACCTCCATGAAAAATAAAATGCAAGACATGATGGTGGTTTGCTTATCTAGAAAGACTGTCAAATAGTAATCGATAAGCTGGATATTGAGTACAATAAAAAGAGGGGACATGAGAATTAGAAGCATTGGAAGGAAAAACTATATGTCTTGCTTTGTTGAGTTTAATGCAGGTATTAGTATGACATAAAGATTTTTCTTTTTATTGGCAAACTGGGATCATGCAGAGACCTAGCAGATATGCAAGCACTAAGTGTTGAACTTGAGGCCTTTAATACTTTTAATAGCAGAAAGAACATTATCGTTTTGATAACCCATCCACATACCTTTGCTGCAACTGTAGGTGTAACAGATTCCAGATCCCCCATCTCCAGCACGAAGATCTGCTTCCAAGACTCTTCCAACAGGTCCAGCTGCAGCACTAACACCAGCACCCAAAGAAAAATGCATGCGGCTGCAGAATGTTTTCACAGCTTTTGACCCATGGAGCACAAGAATAAAGTCTGTGAGCTCAGCACCGATCTGTTCCAAATGAGACATCAAATGAAGTAATAACTTCAGGAATCCTTTTTTTTCCTATAAAATGCAAAACTAACCAACTTGCATTTAAAGGATTCACCTGTGCTCCCCAGCCGAACCCCAGAGAAAGTATAGCTGATGGAGCTGACCAAGATCCATCTGACCTTCGAGCAACAACTAAACCAGTACCAAGCTTGTAAGTCAGAAGCATTCCAGCTTTTGCAACTGTTAAGACAGCCAAGCCTTTAGCACCTTTAAGGACTACAGAAGGTATTGTTTTTTCCGGATTTAACCTTGCAGCCTAGAAAATAAATTTTGCAGAAAAAATAGAAATGTAAATTCTTGCAGATTCCCCAAATAAAAATTTATCTATGACTACTATAAAATTGCAAGGATTCTGAACAGACACAAAAGATAAATATAAGGTATGGAGGTCCACAACATGAACCAGCATGCTCTAGGTCATACAAAGTTACCGATGTGCCAGATTCCAGCCCAGACAGGACTTAGCCTCTCTAGATTTTAACTGATAAGTTGTGTTCATCAGCAAGAATTGTTGATTGAAAAACATCCAGGAAAGCCAACTACATATTTAATGACGAAGAAGGATGCTAACCAGGAAGTAACTTTTCAAAGAATTAGCTGCCTTGTATATTTCATGTTCCATGCTTAGACCTACAGGCATATTCAACCACCCCCTAGTAGAAGTCCAGTCCATAACATCATGCTTTGCTGTTTGTACTGCATTGCTGATGGTGTTGATCAGGACTCCTTGAATTGGATCCAGCCTTTCATAGCAAGTATCGCATACCCTCTGAGGCTTTCTTTCTCTAAATTTAACAGGTAACAAGCATCTTCCCTTAGTGCATATTCGACAAAATATGGCTCCACAAAATCTACAGTGGTGCCTGCCACGTGTAAGGGGAGTGAAGGGAGCATCACACTGCATGCAAGAAGATGCCGCACTATCTGGAAGCCATTCTGGAGGTTCTGCCTGTAGAATCTCCCTATAAGCAAGAAATGTATCGCCATCTGGATCAAGCACAAGCGGTGGTGCACTTGGCATGTAAACTGAAGAGTGTAGAAAGCTGTCATCGTTCCTTCCGGATCCTAGAAAAGAAATATTCGAACTACCCTGTTGAACATTGTCCACATAACCGGAATCTTTATTTTTGCCCGTTAGAATAGCAAAAATTCCACCCAACACATTTTTCAAATTCACTTCTGGCTGCCGGTTGGATTGTAAAGAGTTTTCAGATTCCTCGGTCAAATATGGTTCTTCATTACGGAAGTTAGGTTCATGATTGAAGTGATAATGGCACTCCTCTTTCAACGAGTACAATGCCGGGTTAGAGGATTTACTATCTTCGCTGATTGTGCCAAAAGCAGGTCCACGGCCACTATCATTGTCTTGAAGTCCCCTATCTTCACTAATCGTAGAACTTAGCTGAGAATATGAAACTTGCCCAAAATGTGACATAAGTTCAGTCCAAATTTGATGCTAAACATAAAAAGAAAGTAGCCAATGATCAGATACTGGGAAAAGCAAAAGAATAAACTAGAACAGTTAGAATAAGAAAAATATCACAGGAGCAAAAGTACGCTTTGCTAAGAAAAAGATAACAAAATCCCTGAACCAAGAAATCTGGGATAAGGCAACCAGTCTTGCAACGACTTTTCTTTTTGTGCTTCCGGTGTGAATATCACTCGTGTCTTAAAAGGGTCATAAAATGGTAATATCATAGACGGTTGACTGTTCCACACTTGGTATTATAGAACATAGTTGCATCGTTGGTCTTACAGATACCTTTGAGTTTTATTGGTACGACCTCTCCATCAATTTTCTCATCTTTATGAAACAATGATCTTAAGTAGTCAACATTGTTTTCATTGAAAAAAAAGCAAAATGCTAATTATTTTCCCTTCCAGCTGCATGATCAGGCACTGGTCCAGCATACAGGAACACGAAGGATTACCAAAAGAGTAACCGGACCAGCACACACAATCCTGGACACAACTTATTTACGGTTTCGGTTATTGCCCATCATTAGAAAAAGGAAACCGTAGGAAATAGTTTGCATTTACTAGTATAGCCTCCTTCACGGGCAGCTGAAATCACAAAGGATAGCAAAACAACAGAGGGAGAGGGAGAGGGAGAGGGAGAGGAAGGATCCGGTGGGAGCTCTAGCTTCAAGAATACAATAGTATCGACTTCCAATCTCCATCCAATTATAATTGTGCACCAGACAAATAGACCAGACCTAAAAAGAAGAACCAAACCACGAAGACAGGACTTCCCTGAAAGATCATCCACACAAAAATTCCCCTAAAAATCCATGAAAGCTATTCAGAAAGAAAATCACGTATCCCCATTAATTTCGATTCAAATCTCGGGATTAACCACAAGAGCCCAATCGCGCATTCCCCAGGAATTTAACACACCAACAACGAAGAGGGAGGAAAGCAAAAACGAACAAAATAAGGCTCCAAAATTTAAATTTTAATGAATTAACGACGTATAATTGGTTCGAACATCATTAATTCTTCGAAGATCGACAAATGACCACCAATTAGGGGAAAACAAACCCTAATTCCCCTCGAATCAAAACAGCTAAAACAAGACGATGAACACGCAATGAGCGAGGAAGAACGAATTCACGAGAGAAATAACGTTGAGAAAAGGGGAGAGAAAGGGGCAAACGAAACCTTTTGGGGAACACCTGCGGGCGAAGATCGAGTCGCTCCGAAGAAGACGATTGCGGAAAGAAGAGGAATATACATTTAAGCGGATCATCCGGCAACCGTTTTAGACCCGCCCCCTACGACTCCCGCTCAGCGTAGCTCGGTTCGGGCATTAAAACGAGTCGGTGTGGGTTTTATCAACCTGCTGCGATCGCATGCCACGGGCCAAAGAGCATGCAGTTCACTGATCGGACGCATTCTTCAATTCATTTATTTATCAAGGCATTCATTCATTTATCAAGACGTTTACAGACACCGCAATCGCTATGCAGGTAAATTTGAATTGATTACGCTGTTCAGACTCTCATATGGTATTGTATCGTATCGGATTTTATATTGTATAAAGCACCGATACACTTAGTATTAGTAGTATTGTACGATGCGATATACAACATTGGTTTTTAAATTATTTTTAAAAAATCATAAAAAATATAAAAGAATTTCATGCACTGAGACAATAGATTCAATATGAAAACAAACCAAATAATATACACTCTCGGACCTCATGTTAATACTTAGAATTGATGAGTAGAGAAATGAGTAAAAGAAAAAGTCAAAAAGAGCTTTAAAACACACTCAAGTTTTAATTTAAAATACATGATTTTTAAACTTAAATCACATCATAGAAGGTGTGTCGTACGATACCATACTTGTATTATTGTATCACAGGCTATCATATGATACATCTCATATCTCATATGATAAATGGTGTTTCATCAAATGGTGTTTTACGATACCCATAACTAAATCGTATCACTTCATGTATCAATACACGCAATATGCATATACGATTTTTATAACATGGTTTAGCATATAACATATAAGAACGGTCTCTACTCTTTGAGAGGCTTTTGAATGATTTAGCTAATCCCTCGGGACTAAGCCCCTCCCTTATGAAAAAGAAAAATTGAAATGCTAAGTTGCTATTCTTCATGCCTTATGGTGACAGGCACTAAAAAGTATGTTGCATATAGTTTTTATTTTTGTTATATTTTAGGTTATAAAGCTTGTTGGCATTTTGTTTTCGTAATTTATCCTCATGCATTTAGTTTATTTTTGCATAATATAAGGGATCACCCTTGTATGGCCGGTCCAAGCCCGGATAAAGGAGGAGGGTTGTGTTAGACTTTCGATAGTCAGCGTAAAACTTTGTCGGATTTTTATATCATGGATTACACAAATTATGAGCATTGCTTTGAGGTATTCCCTCCTAGCGACGCGCTGCAGAGCTCGAATAAGTAAGCAAGGACCACTACATTTTCACCCGGATGTAGTGAACTAATTGCAGAGAGGGTTCCCACATCATAGACAGATGTGGGTAAAAAAGTTAGTCACGCTACATTGTCGCCCGAATATAGTCAATAAATTACAAAGAGGGTCTCCGTATTTTCAATATGAACAGATGCGGGGGGTAAGAAAGCTAGTCCTAGATAATAAGATTCGTATTGGTTCTTAGAATATCGGAATATTGTCTAGTAAGATAATGGAGGTGGTAAATACTATGATTCAGAAAAAGATTCATATTCTATGTTTACAAGAGACAAAGTGGGTTGGAGAAAAAACAAAGGAGATTGAGGATACAAATTTTAAATTATGGGACTCAGGTTAGAAAAATGCTCGAAATGAAGTTGGTATTATCATAAATAAAGATTTAAAGGATATTGTAGTAGACATAACGATATGGCGACTAAATCATGACATTGAAATTAGTGTAAGGAGCAAAGGTTTTGAATATAGTTTATGCTTATGCACCCCAAGTAGGACTAGAAGATGGTATAAAGACGACTTCTTTAGAATAGTTAAATAAGGTGATTTAAAGAATTCTACAAAGAGAGATGATTTGTTTAGGAGGAGACTTAAATGAACATGTCGGTAAAGAGGCATTAGGATACCAAGGTATTCATGAAAACTTTGGTTTTGGGAATATAAATGAGGAAGGTAAGGAGATTTTAAATTTTGCTATGGCATTTGACCTCCTTATAGTCAATACAATCTTCAAAAAAATGAGATGAACATTTAATTACTTATAAGAGTGACTTATCACAAACACAAATTGATTACTTTATTTATAGGAAAAAAGACAGAGCATGTTGTAAAGATTGCAAGGTAATTTTAGGAGAAAGCTTAACCACGACTTTTAGTTATGGATTTACAAATTAAAAAATAAACAAAGAAGAAAAGAGTGCATCGAGCTATTCAGACTAAACAATGGAACCTCAAAAGCAAGAAAGAAGATATATTTAACAAAAAGTCCTAAGAGGAAATGCTTGAAATTATGTACACCTTGTGATATGTGGAATAATATGCATATTAGGAAAGTAGCAAAAGATGTGTTAGGTAAATCTAAGGGAGGTGTACCGGCACAAAAGAAGCTTGGTGGTGGAGTGAAATAATGTAAAATAAAATCAAGGCAAAGAGGAAATGTTACAAATTACATTATACTAAGAAAACTAGTGAAACTTTAGAGGTTTATAAGAAAGCAAAGAAGGAAGCGAAAAAGGTCATCAGTAAAGCAAAAGTAAAAATTTGGGAAGATTTATATAAAAAACTCAACTCAAAAGAGGGAGAAAAAGATATTTTTAGGATACCTAAGGCTAGAGATAAGAAAACTAAAGATCTTAATTTTGTTAGATACATTAAAGATCAGGATAAAAATTCTAGTGAAAAATGATGATATAAGAAATAGATGAAAAAACTATTTTGTTAAGCTTTTTAATGAAAATAAAGATATTAGTATTAGTTTAAGAGAGTTAGCCAAATTAGAAAAGTATATAAACCACAATTTTTACAACGTATTAAAAAAAATGAAGTCAAAGATGCTCTTAAACATATGAAGGATGGCAAATCGGTAGGACCATACAATATTCCTATAGAAGTTTGGAAAATCCTAGGAGAAATAGAAATCACTTGGCTCACAAGACTATCTAATGAAATATGGAGAAATCAAAACATGCCCAAAGAATTGAGAGCAAGTACACTTATACCCATATATAAAAATAAGGGAGACATTCAGAATTGTGCGAATTATCGGGGTATCAAGTTAATGAGCCATACTATGAAATTGTGGGAAAGAATTATCGAACATAGGTTAAGACAAGTATCAAGTACAACAAAGAACTAATTTGGATTCATGTCAGGCAAATCTACTGTTGAAACGATTCACCTTTTGAGACGTCTTATGTAACATTTTTAGAATAAAAAAGAAAGACCTTCACATGATATTTATTGATTTAGAAAAAGCCTACGATAGAGTACCGAGAGAGATTCTTTGGAGAACCTTGAAAAAAGAAGGTATCCCTTTGACATACATAAACCTTATAAGAGACATGTACGATGGTGCAAAAACATGTGTGAGGACTCATTAAAGAATGACAAGCTTTTTTGAAGTTAATATTGGGTTACATCAAGGATCAACTTTAAGTCCACTTATTTATAATGGTTATTGATGAGTTAACAAAACATATTTAAAATGTAGTACCTTGGTGTATGTTATTTGCAGATGACATTGTATTAGTGGAGGAGTCTAAGAAAAAAGTTAATAGAAAATTGGAACTATAGAGAGAAACATTAGAAAGTAAAGGCTTCCGACTTAGTAGAATAAAGACAAAATATATAGAATTCAAGTTTGATTATTTGGTTACTTCAGAAGACATAAATTAAAATTGGCAGACATTGCATTTCTCAAAAGAAAAGTTTTAAATACCTAGGGTCAATTTTTAAGAGTGATGGAAGAATTGATGGAAATGTTACGCGTAGAATTAATGCTGGTTGGTTAAAATGGAGAGGAGCATAAGTATTCTTTGTAATAAGAAGATATCATTAAAGTTAAAAGGTAAATATTATGGAGAAACAATTAAACCTACCATATTTTATGGTTTTAAGTGTTGGGCAGTTAATCATCAACATGTACAAAAGATGTCTATGATAGAAATCATGATATTGAGATGGATGAGTGGTCATACAAGAAAAGACCGTATACATAATGAAGTTATTAGAAATAATTATGTGTGGCACCAATAGAGGATAAAATGAGATAATATCGTTTAAGGTGGTTTGAACATATAGAAAGAAGATCAAAAGAAGAACCTGTAAGAATGTATGAAAAACTAGATTTTGAAAGTATTAAAAGAGGTAGAGGACGACCACAAAAGTGTTGGAAAGAAACAATAACTAATGATCTAGCTTATAGTGAGTTAAATGCTAACATGACACATGATAGGGCTATGTGGAAACAAAGAATCCATGAAGCCGACTCCGTCTACTATGGGAAAAGGCTTAATTGTTGTTGTTGTTGTTGTTAATTTATCCTCAAACAAAGAAGTTTGTGGTCTATTGGTTTTGATATGAAAAAGATAGAATAGAAAGGACCAAATATCCGAGCATCAAACTGCTTCCGTGCAATTTCCGACCCAAACCTGACCGGATATGATTAAGCTGGATTTCGGATTGCATGGAACAATTCGTTGACTTTCATGATAGAAAGAAAAATGAAGGCATACTAGTAGAACTGGAACACCTTACTGATGAACCCAGTGATACTTCCGATCCGATCCTGAACAAGGGCAAGGCCGTCCCAGTTCCGAAATTCATGCCTTCAACCGTGGACCAAGGGAGAGAGGGGGGACTACGTACGTTATAATCCTGGTCCGTTTAACTTTTGAGGCTGTAATTAAGATCCAAAAGGTAAATCTAAACCAAATTCATCAGGGATAGGCAGGTGAGCCCGTATTGCAATAGAACTCACGACATGAAACGTGGGTCTCGAGAGCCCTGCCGAATGAGCTAACACTCAGCGTGCAGAGTGAAACTCTTTACAACGAGCTGTTTAAATCATTCACCAAGAGCGTGAAGTTTCAACCAGTCCTAAAAGTTCATATGCTTCTTGATAATAATGCATGAAAATACATTAATGAGAGCAAAGCACAATTGATGAGATCCCGATGAAAAATAAACAACAATCTGTTTCGATCCTCAGAACACCCAAGGAAAATGGTTATTGTGTCACCAACAGCGGAAAAACAAAATGCAAAAATACAAAGATCTCAACGTGCATTCACTTCTACACTGTTGCAACAAAGCTTGTGAACTCCCACAAGTCGCCTCTAGTTAACTCCTCAGTTGGAAAGAGGTACGGCCTCGGCCTGAGAAGGAAACAACTCATGAGCCAGACAGAATTTGGTGGATACGAGTTTTCAACATTATTTCGACACTGACAAGTACTGCTGGTTGCAGTAACAGACTTCAGTTTGTAGCTTTATTTAAGTTACCAGTTCAGTCAGAAAAGCCAATCTCATTAACTGAAGATCGTCATAACTAGTTAACCTGCCAGTCTCAGCCTAATAAAAGCTTGAAAATTTTCAATTTTTTTATTTCTCCAATTTTAACAAAAGGCAAGAAATAACTTACAAGGTCACGGTACTTCAGGATGTAGAACATCTCAAGGTAGCGACGTGTCTCACGCCTTTCCAACTTGGAGACGTATTTCCAGAATCCATAGACACCAGCAAGGGTCATCAACCTCTCCGAGTATATCTTCCATGTATAGCTGTGAGAAAAAGCAACATTGTATTAAGTTAGATCGATATAACAGCCCCAATTGTATACACATAGTCTGTTGGGAGGACTCTTTCCAAATGACTTAGATACAGACGTCATATACGATTGAGAGTCATGGTTCTGAGACCAAATTGAGATCTCTTACCATACTACCATGAGCAAGGACAACGTTTCAAAACCATAAAATAAAGAGCAGAAAAGAACATTATCAGTTGTAAATTAAACAGCAAACTTTATCAGCAATACTCACCATTCGTAAATACGCTGCAATCCTCCCAGAGAAATTGCATCCCAGTGTTCAGGCTCCTCCTTGCATCTTTCAAAGAAGTCTGCTATGACATTAGCAGACTTATCTCCCTGGTGTGGATCGATATGGAAACCAGATTGGCCGTGCACTATGATCTCAGCAGGTCCTCCATTGCAGGTGGCAAACGTTGGCAGACCACAGGTCATGGCTTCCACAACCGTAAGGCCAAAGGCTTCATAGACTGCAGGCTGTAAGCATGGGAACAATCTCTTTGTTATAATTGAAGGTGGTTATTATCATATTTTTTAAACTATCCTTCATTTCCCTGTTATTCTATTGCCCATGAAAGCTTAGGATCTAAATTGGCCTTTATGCTAGAGAAGATATGCAGAGAAGCTAATTCAATTAGTAAGGTATTCGATCTATTTAAAAAAAGAGAGAAAACAGGCTAAAGAGCCACCACGTATGAACTTTTCCGAAATTAAAGTTCATTACGAATCTTGAAGTTCTAAAACAATAAAATTCGCAGTTCCTTGATTAGGCTAACCTACGGCTGTCTTCAAGAAAAGAAAATGGAGGCAATCATATACCTGAATGAAAGCACCACGTGTATCTGCAATGTAACGGTAAAGCTCCCCATTGCGGACCCTGTTCTTTTGAGCAACGATCCACCGGATATGGCCATGTAGATTATACTTCTCAATAAGTCCATGCATTTTCTCAATCTCCGCAATTTCCTCCCTGTCGCTGGATTGGTCGACATTATGGTAACCAGCAACTACAACGAGGTTTACCAATCCACGCAGCCGTTCATTCCTTCCATACCACTCGACAAGTCCAGTGAGGTTCTTTACGCGATCCAGCCTTGCCATAGTGAATATAATAGGCTTGGTTTTATCCTCCAATACGCCTCTGCAGAAAACAGTGGCAGGACCCAAGTAACAGACGTCAAAAACCTTTTCTTTACGAAGATTGTGAAACATAATGTAATTTTCATCCCTATAATTGATCGCGATCCACTCCATTAATATACACCAGAAGTGTAGAATGAAAAAGGAAAGAAGTAGAAGAGGCACTCACATGACAGGACCCAAGTAACAGACATCAATGTTGAACTTTGGATCAAACACATTAATGCCATGAACAACACGGTAGAGTCCAGGCATGGTGAAGGCAGTGTGGCTCTCATACTGTCCAACAGTATCCTTGCTGTTGAAGTACACAGGGATACAATAATTTCAGTATGCAAATCAATGAATAAAATTGTGCAATAAGAACAACAAATATAGTGAATAAAGGGTAGTTGATTATCACCTTCCAGCAATCTCTTGGAAGGTACTGGTGATAATAAAATCTGTGTGGTTCATTGCTAAAAGATCAGCCGTAAATTGACACGAGAAATGATATTTCTCGTCAAGCTTCTTCCAATAAATGTCTGATTCAGGATATTTGGTTTCTCAAGTGCATGCGCAATGGTACACTGCAATATGAACATTTAAATAAAGTAAGTTGCACTCTATAGTCCAAAGATAATCAACAGCTTCACATTATAATGGCATATAAGTAAGTGGAAACTAAGTGTCCTGTAAACGAACCTGAGTAACTCCCATTTTATAAGCTAACAAAGATGCTACAAGATTCCCATCACTGTAGTTTCCAACTCCCAATTATGAGTTAAAAAATTTACCTCAGTGTAAGTCTCTAGGTAGGGCCAGACTTCGAATCTTGAGATCCATTTGCGCACAATTCCCTTCTCTGTTCTAAAGGGAACTCGAAGAATGTGGCAATGTTCAGTCCCAAATACCTTCTCAAGACGTTGGCCACAAGTAGTTCCTACTGCATCAGGGAGAAGACGAGTGATCTGCATTTAACAACAATCACAGGCTCCAGTTAGACAAACATCCATATCCATACACTATACATAAGTAATTGTTTGTGGTATCCCAGGGTATCTGTACACCCTTTGGGTGTGAGACTAATTCTTTCAGACACAACTATAAATTAATAAGCTAACTCTTCACAACTACACTAGGACATACAATGAGAATACGAGGGGTGATATCCAAGCCTTGTTTCTTGATGCGATTGAGCATTTCTTCCTCTTCCAAGGCACGAACTTGATCCAAGATGTAAACAACCTGCATTAGAGAATCAAGAAAAGCATGTCACTCAACCTTGATAGGTAAAATAGTATGAGAAAAAGTACTAATGAAGCATCTCATCTCAACTAACCTGGCCACCAGTATCAGGGTATCCCAAGACATTATCTTGGGCAAAGTAATCCATGTGGAGAGAAAGAATAACAACATTAAAGACCATGGGGATTCTTCCCAGGAATGTCTCAAGGGTGCAAGGGATCAGGTGCCTCAAGAAGATCCAAGAGAAGCTGAATCATCTCGAGGACACGCTCGGCGTTGTCACCCCACCCTCTCTCCAAACATAAACTTACTTGTGCTCAAATTCTGAGTAAGGTGTGTCTCCAGGGAGCTTCAAAAGATGCTGCTCTGCCTTGGCAAGGGAGGCTTGCAGACCTCGTAGAGTCTGGACTCTGTCATTCAGCATCATCGTCTGCACATTAGCATTCACGAGTCAATGCCTTTGAGGAATTAAATTAGAAAGGCCATTGCAAGTCCATTGTCGATCAACAGAAATAACACAAAGCTGTGAAATTCACTGAAGTTGATGAAAGATTCTGACCCTAGATAGGATTTGGGTTCTGAATCTTGCCATTCACCCAGCTGAGTTTTATAGCATATCATTTTCTCTTTCGCACATCTTTCGTGCATTGAAGTGATAGAAGACGAGGTCCCCCTCCGTCCTCGGGAAGAAGGAAATAATGACTTGCGATATTGAGAACAGAAAGAACTTGAAACAGATACAAGATAAGATTAAGTTAGCTCTGTTATTGGTGACTCACGCTTCCTTTGTAGCTATGCGCACGGAGGAAATCAACCAAAGGCTGCATGCTATCTCTGTCATGGAACAACCTTGAAGAAAGGTGTCGGTTAAGAAACTGCACTCCTTTACCAATAGATGATGACTGAGTTGGACGAGGGAATGAAGCATTGAATGGTTCAAAGTCCAGCTCAAGCAGATAATTATCCTGGGAACTGCATCAAAAGAACGGCAATAAAAGCCTGTCTGAGCAAACAATAGAAGTTCATGATTCACGAAAGGAAGAAATCGCCAGTTTGGTGTCTCCTTGATATGGGTATGCATCAACATACAGAAGTCTTTTTCTTTACGGAGTAACTAAAACAGCTACGGAGAATAGCTTTGAATAGTCCTTTCAATCTACCATCAGCCTATGAAGAAATTTAGAGAAAGCAAGCTACGAAGATGTGAACCTAATCATAGCAAGAGCAGTACCTTCCATCAACAAGTTCTTCCTTGAACTTCAAATATTCGGGGACGCTTAATTGCTCAACAACAAGCTCATGCACATTGACTCGGACATATTCCCAAACTCCAGGCCTTGGACGAACAGCTAACGCAACCAATGGTGGCAAAACTATTGCTTCCTAGAGAAATTTAAATGGGAAAACTATTAGAAGGCGTATAAGAGAAAAAATAAAGATCCATGAGGCTTTCGACAATCTGTAATCATCACCTGTGTAGCCCTCAAAACATCCCCAAATAGACCCTCGCTAAGCTGCTTCCTCTTTTCCTCCTCGATTGCCATTTCAAACTCTGCCAGTAATTGATGGGGCTGCAGGATGCATTTCCCTTGCTCCACATACCTGAAAGAGCAAAATAAAACCGTCCACTCACTAGGCTCAAATGGCATCTTTTAACTAAGCGAACAACCAAAGGTGAAGCTATGGAATTTCCATCCATGTAAGTTGGTTAAGACAAGTATCGAGTAAACATAGAACCAATTTGGATTCATGTCAGGCAGATCTAATGTTGAAGTCATTTACCTTTTAAGACGTCTTATGGAACATTTTAGAGAAAAAAAGAAAGACTTTCACATTATGTTTATTGATCTAGAAAAAGCTTACGATAGGATATCGAGAGAGGTTCTTTGGAGAACCTTTTGAGACATCTTATAAGAGATACATACAATGGTGCAAAAACATGTGTGAAAACTCATGAAGGAATGATAAACTTCTTTGAAGTTAATATTGAGTTACATCAACGATCAACTTTAAGTTCATACTTATTTATAATGATGATTGATGAGTTAACAAAACATATTCAAGATGAAGTATCTGTATGACATTGTGTTAGTGGAGGAATCTAAGGAAAAAGTTAATAGAAAATTGAACCTATTGAGAGAAAATTAGAAAGGCCTCAAACTTAGTAGAACAAAGACAAAATATATGGAATGTAAGTTTGATCATTTGGTTACTTCAGAGGACATAGAAATTATAATTGGCACACATTGCATCCTCCAAAAGGAAAGTTTTAAATACCTAAGATCAATTTTTTAGAGTGATGGAAGAATTGATGGAGATGTTTCGCATAAAATTAATGCTGATTGATTAAAATGGAGAGGAGAATTAGGTATTCTTTGTGATAAAAAGATACCATTAAAGTTAAAAGGTAAATATTATAGAGCAGTAATTAGACCTGTCACATTTTATGGTGAGTGTTCTGATAGAAATGAAGATGTTGAGATGGATGAGTGGTCATACAAAAAAAGACCATATACATAATGTGGTTATTAGAAATAAATTAGGAGTGACACCAATGGAGGATAAAATGAGAGAATATCATTTAAGATGGTTTGGACATATAGAAAGAAGATCAAAAGAAGAACTTGTAAAAAGGTTTCAAAAACTTTGGAAAGTATTAAAAGAAGTAGAGGATGACCACAAAGTGTTGGAAAGAAACAATAATGATCTAGCTTATTGGGAGTTAACTGCTAACATGGCACATGATAGGGCTATGTGGAAACAAATAATCCATGTAGCTGACCCCATCTAGTACGGGAAAAGGCTTAGTTGTTGGTGTAAAGTGGTGTCTCAAAATGAACAAGAAGAACGATGATACTTCAAGAATGAAATACTTCCAGGAGCTAAAGATATGATCCAAGAAAACAAAGTACGTAGGCATGTAACATAGTCTAAAGCTTCATATCTCGAGATATATACTCCTAATATATTGATCAGGAAGGACAATTACGTCTAATCTCAAAAACGAAGAACTGATAAACCATAAAAAGTCACTGAAAGTCAAACTTCAGTATTTCTGGGAGTTCCTTGGTTGTCACTTTCTTGCATTTCTTAGATATACGGTTAGAAAAAAAATATGGCAAATATTAGACAGATAACTAATGTTTATGCAGAACTGTCTAAACATCCAGGCTTCGTTTCAGCCACAGATAGAGATGGATAGCGACGGAAAAGACAACAAAATACTACATATGTTAAACAATGAAGATGAGGAAAACTGGCCCTGATTAACCAGAGAAAGGATCACATCAAGCTTCAAAATCTGATGTATCATGGTTCAGAAAGAGTCGTCAAATTTACAAAAGCACCCCAAAGAGAAAGTGTAATCGAGATACCACCCAGCTCATCTCAAACATATCGACGAGAGCTTCATCTCAAGGTTATGCAAGTAACAACTCAACTAAGGATCTGATATGAGATCTGATGTCCACAGTTATCAAGAATGATGACATACAAACAAGCAATAACTACATCTAGATCAAGTGAATTCAGCAAAAACTATCCACAGATAACACAAACAAATGAAACATTCACGCATCGAAAGGAAAAGCTAACCTTGACAAGAGGCAGACTAATTCGTTTCGATGAGCAGAAAGGGTGTCCTCAACACGCTCCCGCATGCTAAGAACGCGAGTCAATGACCGGGTTGCCATCGATGAACCCTCTTTTTGAGCTCAAAGATCTTAATGGAACTAACCTGCAACAACGGGTTTTGAAAAATGCTCAAGCTTTAATACGGACCTGTGAGTATGAAGAAGGATCTATGATGCACTTGCGATTGGATACCCAAAATTAAAAAAACAGACTCTTAAACTGCCCCAGCGAATAAACAAAAAAGTGAAAGAGCCGTATGGACAATAAGAACCCAAAACAGAGTAAACAACCACACCACCAAAAAAGAAAATTCTTAAAAATTGATGCACAAGCGTCAAGGCATGTCATACACGCGATTTGACTATGCTCAACCTAATCCAAGAAAAGAAGACCGTATGAAGATGAATCACAAAGAAAGCGTTCCAACCACAAAAAGCGACAATTTACAGTAACAGATGAGCCTCAACGAAAACGGTCACCCAGAAGAAACCAACACTTGATCAATCACAAAGCCCAAAACGATGAAGAGATTAAATCATGGCTATTGCAGCTTGTAAGGAACAACCAATACGATCTCTCTTTGAAGAGTACAAAAGGTGGCAGCGGAAGACGGTGCCGAATATTACTTTCAATGACATCCACAACTTTACAAGTATCAGGTCAATAATATGGCGATTGTAATACCAAATATGATTACAACCTTTAACCGAATATTTGAAAATAAGCCGCCTCTGTGACATAGATACATATGTCACATCAAGTAAATAAATTTGTGCACTATCCATGATGGATTGAAAACTTCCTACATGATTGTGAAAGCCTCGCCCCGAATCAAAGTTGAGGCGGCGAATGCTCTCTTAAAAAGCGTCGAATGCTATCTAGGAAGCATATACTGGTTCAGAAGGAATGATTGGATAATATAAGAATCTGCGATTCAAGTCTTCATCTCAAAAAATCAGGCCAATAATGTTGAAGGATCGCTAACCTCTAACGTGGATGAGTACAACTTCTGTTTTTTCGCCAAAAAGTTTTCCTTCCCAAAATATAGGAAAACTGGCCCAGCATTAACTTTCCAACAGCTATACGTAAACAGATTGTATGGATCAAGAGACTTGAAAATCTTCAGATGCAGAGACGCTGACTATGAAAATCCAAGAGTTTCATTGCTAAATAGTACACGTTGAAAAACCTTTGCAAAAACTATTACCGAAATTTAACTCCAGAATGCTCCAATCTTCAGCAGAAATTGACCGTATCGCTGTAAAAATTGAAGATGGTAATTTCAATAAAAAGCAAAACAGACATGCCTTTCGAGTTACAGAATGGGAAAACAGGTTCAATCTTTAGAGTGAGATCAATCAATAATGGATCAATTAGACGGATGGAGTTATTTTCAATCGAAGTAACCAAAGGTCCAAAATTCCACGTCATGCATCCCTGAAAATAATTCCTGTTTGAAATCTGAAGAATTGTACCAAATCCAAACTGTCTATCATGCATTTTAGTTTCTTAAGCAATTGCATTTTAAAGAGTTTTATTATTTTCATTTGCTTTTCCAATGCTTGATGTTTCTTATGATTGTTTTGTGTAACAATATTCCCCCAACCACACCATCAAACTTTTGAGATCCACCAGGGAACTGCAGTAAGAACATCTGTAGCAGACTAACACGGAAATCGATATCTTTTCCAACAGGTAGCAGTGGCACCACAATCAAAAGCCTACCGCAGATCAGAATGTGCAATTCCTAGAAAACTAAGAATTTCAAACTCGAAACATTTTTTTCCAAGGACGTATACTTTTTTCACGAGATCCTGCAGCATTCTAACTGGTGGCAGGGCAATTTTCCATTTATTTCTCCATACAACCAAGGATCAGAATTTTTTCTCAATGTTCCTTGCGGGTAAGCACATACTCCCACTGCAAATCTCAGAACTTAGGATCTCCACAAGAAAATAAAAGATTTTCGAAAAGAAAAGATGATTTGCCTTCCCAGAATCAGCACTAGAGACACTTGCTTTCCGCAAAAGTCAAAAAGAGCGACCAGAATCCCTCAGAACTACGCAGTCCGCTACAGAAGATCAAGAAAGAAAGACACTGAATTTGGTTACCAGTAACCAAACAGAGGCAGGCACTAAAACCCTGTTTACCAGAGGAGAGTGAAGTTTACCTCAAAAAATGGACTCCGGAGAGATCCGAGATCTCCAAAAGGAAAGAGAGAAAAATAAAGAAACGAAACGAACGAAATGAAAGCCAAAAACGAATACTGGGGGGAAACGGATCGAAGGCCGATGGTAGAAAAGAGGGAAGGAGATCCCCTTAAATAATCATTGTCCCGACGACGTACACATAGAAAACATAACTTGTTAAACTTTCTGAAAGCGTCAGATAGTAAAAGAAAACCCGCTGCCTGTTTTCCGCCGCCATGACCATCCATCTTTACTCACCCTTGAGCATCACGCGCCATTTTCTTTTTTAAATTCGAAATATTCCTCTGACAGCTTGGCCAACTTAAGAAACAAAGCCCTTCTCGTTCTTCTTCCACGCTGCGAGATAATCAAAGATTTTCTTGATAAGATCATTGTCATTAATTACGGTTAAGGTATCCTTCACGCTGGCCTTGATGTTGGGGCTCACCACGGGATGCTCTTGCTGTTCCTCCTCAGATCGCTTTCCAACGTTTCGAACCTAAAGCATATCTTTATCTGTTCGTGAGCAGGAAATGCGCCTCGTTCCGTAACAACGATCCTCGCGTCCACCGTCCGTCGGTTTTGACCATTTCCTTTTTGTTACAGTGAGTGGGAGGCCGAAGCCTTGGACACCCCAGGAAGCGAACTCGCTACCTGCGAGTGGGCATCAGAGAGCCCTACAAATGAGTTAACTCTGTGGGTGCTGTTTGACTTTTTCCCAGAGATACCCGGCAGAGGGCCGGCCCAACTGCCTGCGTTTTCGAGAATTTTTACTGAATGAATGCGTCGATATTATGCTCGGAGTCAGATTCCGATTATGGTCGGGTAAATGGCAAAACCAAATCAAGGCATCACACATAATTAGATTTAGATATCCATCAGATTCCTCGCTTTATAGCTAGCTGGTTTCAAGCACACAGATTCTTTAGTGGCCGTCATTCTGTTCTGTTTTGTGTCATAGTTGCATTTAATCTGAAAAACTGTACATTTCAAAAACAGAACCAGAGTTTGTTTACAGAAATAATCTGGATACCGGTTTTTTCTTCAGAAAAAGTTGCGAGATACAAGAAGTGTGATAGGTGGCAGTTGCAGAACAGCATTTTGTCAAGAAATGCTGTTAGGGACTGCACAATAGATATTGAGCATATTTCTAACTCGGAAAACAAATGACCAATGTCAAGTTAATTTTTCTACTAAGAGCACATTGAGCTTAAGTGGAGTGGAAAGAAGCTCTACAAGCTGTGCTTATTTGTAAGCTGGAAAAAAGCCTTTCCATCTTTAATTTAATTGGTTGTTCAAATTCTGTGTGACGCCTATATGTATCAGAATGTACCTTTGCATTTGTATGTTTCTCAAAAGAGAAGCAGTCTATTTTATTTGCTAATCTTTGTTATAGTCAACTGAAAAGAAGGATCTTCATAATCAAAATCAAGTTGTAGATCATGGCAAGAGAGAAGTCGGGGGATGCACATGCCATTTCTTCGCGTAAGGTGCGCATCATCTTTTTGCATTCAATATCAACAACTTGTCTGATCCTTTTTCCGGCACTCAAGGCCACACCCATCACAACGCACTTAAAAACACATAGTTTAGAAAAAACTCTTTAACTCTGTGTGCGTACGGATCACAGGTCAAGGAGTGTTGGACTATGAAAATAATCGGATCTACGCCAACCAGATCCAGCTCTTAATATTGTGTGCGTGTGTGTGTGTGTGAGAGAGAGAGAGAGAGGCAGAGTTAAGTACGAGGGCCCCAGCTAGTAATAGCTAGACAACTGCATTTGGTGGGCCGTATCGTTGTGATCCTGTTAATTCGACCCGACCCGACCCGTTTTTCCACTTTTCCTGCCCACAGAGAGCATGCAGTGCGCGTCCTTATTTAATTAAGGTTTTCACTGCACTACACGTGAGCGGCAGAACTTCTGGCAGGACCTCTGAGCTGAGGCCTTCCAATAAGAAGACATGCCTGGGTGTTCTGGTTTGTGTGGGCACAACCAGACCCGAACCGTGGCGCAGTTGATTGATGTGGGTCTGGATCCTCTCACAGATTTAGATCTCCATTGCAGGATTTTGAGAGCCGGGCCCTTGTGCCAACCTTGTCCAGTATGGGCCCACCGACAAGTTTCATGACCCTCGGCCAAAGACAAATTGCAAACCGGGGGTCGTGTTGGATTTGGATTCTAAACCGGCATGGTCAGCTATACGTGGGCCCAAGTCAATCTTTGGCATGCAGAGATGTAGCAATATAGGTCATGGATTAGATGGTCGGCTAACTTCATGTAAATGTGTCCGATATTTTTATTCTTATTTAGGATGGAGTAGCCTATCATCAAATTAATAAAAACGAAGGGCATGCACTGGGTCAGGCTGGATCCGGCCGGACTTAACGAGAAGATGCTTCATTTATTTGTTAACACCAGGTTAAAGGCCAGTTGTCCAAGTTGAATCCCGTTGTTACGAATCCTCTAATTATCGCCAACCCGAATAAGCAAACATGTTGCAATGCGTCACAAGAATAACGTATGTGGGACACTGGCTGACACATGATTCTTTTGGTTTTTTCTTCTCTTCTTTTGTGAAAATAGAGCAAATGATTTTAAATAAAAAGGAGTTAACAAAGATAAATTATCAATGGATTTCATGATGCAAGGGCGAGTGAGGATGTGACGAGAAAAGCATGCATGTTTGCGGCTGCCCAAGTGAAAGAGATAGCAGCTATTGGCCCACGCATGCATGTCCGTTGAACAAATGGAAACAATACTTTTTTTCTGGTACAAACCCAAAATAATACTTGATGTGAGCAATCACGTATTAGTGATCCTTCTTGTCATGGTAGGACTAATGTTGCCCAGTAGTAGCAGTCATGGCGTGGTGCCCATGGTGTTCTTGAGGTTACGACTTTTTCTTTTTTCGGTTACAATGAGGAGGTCAAATCCAGTTCACGAGTCGATCCTTTGAATGCAAAGTTATGACGTAATTTGTTGTGAAATTTTAAATTTTTTCTTCACAATATCTCGAACGATTCGTGATCTTCTTGTGACATTGACCATTTTTTTATCCTTGAAAACAATAACAAAATAACTATGCAAGGCAGCTACGGGTTACAATGTAATGGAGGGTAGTGCTATATTAAATTAATTGATGAGCCGGCTCCTAACCATGCATGCCACAGAACGAAAAGATAATGGTAAAGCACACTAGATGATGATCTATAATTTCCTTGTAAAAAACCGCCCATCCTTTTCAAATAGAAGACCATAACTATGTGAAATGCTTAGGAACGGATAGTTTTCTCTCTCGGATACTCATGTACAAGCATGCAGCATGAGTTTCAAGTCTGTGGAGACGTCATGCATATAAACATTGGTAGCACGCTTGAATTAAAAATGATGATTAATAATAAGGGTGACAGCGTCTTGAATAGTAAGTAGATCATGACATTAGAAAATTAAGAACTCAGGCTAGTGGATCTGAATCAGATAATATTTCTTCCAAAGGAATTAACTAGACTAAATATTACTCAATTGGTAGGCACTCTAATGCCGTTGTTGCTGGTGGGAAGTTCGACTATGAGGGGTTGTCGCTGGATGCATGCCTCTGTGATGGATGATTCGACGGAGGCGACGTGGATAGCAAAGCAATACTTGTCCACAAATTAAAGACGACGTACCGCTTTGTGTGATGGATGATTCTACGGAGAAAATAGTGACTGCATCATGTCTTTGATTAGAGGAGAGCGTAATGGGCGGGTGAAATGTGGGTGGTAGTGGTGCCCCATTACTCTGCAGCTGATTGATTCTTTTGTCTTCAATCGTTTCTCTCAAAGTACGCCGCAATTTACCGGTGTAAGTTTTAAGAGAAAATACAGTTAGACATTAAAATATGAAGCCACGACGCAACCGTGACCGCCTGCCTAGATATGAATTATACAAAACTTTTGAAAGAGACGTACACTTAAATTAAGATATACACAGCAACCGTCATTGCCTATGGTTTCATTGTTATGTGAAACGAAAACCAAAATGAAGCCAAGTTTAAGTCTTCTTCTTTTGGGGTTACAACGGGAGGGCGGACCCTAACACAAGCATATTGCAGCCCCCCAGGAATTGAACGCGCCACCTGCATTGTGGGGAGTCAAAGAGAGATAGATGAGCTAAGGCTCTAGGTGGCGCCAAGATCAAGTCCTCTGTTACACTAAGCAGGGTCAAGTACATGGACTTTTAGTAGTGATTGTTCCTTTTCATCATGGCCACCTGTAACTTCAAATGAAAGTTCATGTTTTTTTTTAGTGGCAAAATGCGGTTAGGCAACAATCCCCTACCTGTTTACAATAAAATCTATCACGGTAACGAAGGAAACAACTATGTTTTAATGTATCTTTCCAATACTTCCGCTATTTTTAAAATTTCATCGTCTACATTATTCGCACTCAATCTCCATCCGACCATCTCAAGTGTGTACCACGTATCTTATCATCTTCATGCCTGTCATTAACATATTCTATAATTACGTATGGTTGACAGTCCAACAGTTAGCACCGTATATATTGCTTGTCTTACTATTTCTTTGTAGAGACATTCACCTTCCAATAAGAGTCATATCATGCTGTTACAGAGAACACATTATGCAATCCCTATTCTAGCTAGATGTATGATACTTCAATCAGTTGCTCTATATTTTTGAAACTATGACCTAAAATTTTTAACACAATCCCTTTGAGAGATGCAATGTGGCCCATTTTAACTTCCGTTTGGCAAAATGTCAAACTTCTATTTCATATATTTTGTTTTTATTATTACTAAATCGACACTCTTGTGTATATGGTTTCTCCCAATAGTTCAACTATTTAGTTATTTATTCTCTTCTCATCCACCCAACACAATGTCATTGTGAACAATATACACCATAATGCTTCACGTGGAATATATCACGTTACTTCATCACGTAAAGTGACACGAGCTTAGTACTGATCGGATGTGATCCCGAGCTAAATATTTTTCCACTTGCGGAATCTACAAAAGTATCAAACACCCAAAAATGTTCATATATATATATATATACATGTGTGTGTGTGCTTCAGCTCTAGGTCGAGGTTTGATTTGGATTGGACACAATTTATCAAATCCAATTTTTGTGGGTGAAGGAGTAGGAGCTGATGGATAAAGGGGATTGTGGGAATTTTTTGATATGGTACTGCTGGATCCGTGATCAATCAGGCTCAAATAGGAGGGTGCTTACGATAATTTGGGGAGATGGATAGTCGGGGAGAGTTGCTAGGGTTAGGTCAGATGATGGAGGTGAGCAGGCAGGGTAGTGGGCGGCTGAGAATTGATGTCCTTCCTTACGATGCCTCTTACCATTTATTTTGCTTATCAATCAGCTAGCGTAAATGACCATAGACAGTTGAACGCCTTCCTTAATTACCTTTATTTTGATAGTAAGCTTCTCTCTTGTGGTGGCGAAATTCGAATTTCCCTGAAAGCCATTGAGTTCCTCTTATCACGGGTCTTTCATGCCCTCTATAGAAATTCTCTTATGAGAATTTGTCATGAACCAAAATCAAAACGTGCATAGGAAAACTTACGTGATATCGTTTTTCTTTTTTTTTTTAAGAATCAGAGTAGATTCATTTCCTTTTAGCTGACGATCAAAAATCAAACATCTCAAAAATCACCCCCCTGATTCCAGAGATGGATGTGAATCACAGCATCGGAGCTTCACCCTTGCCGAACAAACTTAAATCACACGCGATTAGGGTAGACGGTCACTGGAGGCCAAATGTGTCTCATTCGCGTAGCTGAGCTTAGCTTTGCAAAGAAGGAATGCAGTCATGCGCTTTTCTTTTTTACATTTCGTTTCATCAGAACCTTGCCACCAAATTACAAGCAGCCTATCAAGTATCCTCTCCTTGTTTCTCCGTTTATTCTATGAGTTGGTTGGATAATTTTGATCACTAAATGTTGATTCTACAAAAGGTTTTCATCAGTGAGTTTTCGCTAACAACTACCATGGTTCAAGCATTCCCAGCTTCCTAACACAAGAAAACCAGGTTTTCTCCAGGGCTTAACCATAAACATAGATAATAATTACTCACACTATTTTTATCACCAAATGTTCAGAATCAATCATGGTCAACGCCAGGCAAATGGACACAATAGATTAGCGCCAAAACAGAAATACGGAGAGACTACAAACCGGCACAACACAACAAAATGGTAAGCATTTTGCCACGTATCCTTCCTATATGTCAAGAATGCTATTCCCCTTTTTTATTACAACAGATCCCTAATTATTCTGACCTGAGATGGGGTATCTCCACATAGAAACACAAACCATAAATGTATTGAAATTACTTAATAAGTCATTCCCCGCATTGTGATATGTAAATACCTGCACAAAGAAAAACAAATGGTCAAGAACAATGCTAAACATGGATGCCCGGGCTAAATCTCCGAGTGCAAATGATCATCTCAGAAAACAAAGCACTTTCAACAGACTTTTGACAGCTTGAGATTAGGATGAACGAAGAATTCAAATATGAATAATATCCTGAATTGGATATGAATGCAATTAGGAAAATTGAGGGCAACATGTCCGATGTTATCCCAAATACAACACAGATACAATCCCTTTAATCGGACTTAGTTTAAGAGTTCAAACCTCATCAGAAATCAGACATACCAAAGTGCATAGATCTTAATGCAAGATTTATCCGAGTTCATATCTAACCGGATTCAATCACAAAATATAGGCCAAGTCAGCTCTACCTATATCTGGCCCAAATTTTATAAACCATGGGATGTCTAAAACCAATGTGATTTGATGACCTTGTTAGTTAATGGTCCAACATTTTGTTCATTAAATAATAAATAGGTTCTTTATTGTATATCAAGCAATATTTACCATTTACCCATTGTTTTGGAAGGAAGATCAATATATTATATCTGAGGAAAGCATTATGAGCAGTTAATTTTCAGCATTCTAAAGGATAAGGCTAAAAGTTAAAATTACGTATATATAGTTAAATGTTGGACCATCACACACGCATGCAAGTGAAAAAAAGGATGTACTACACCTATTAATTGATCCAAGTGGAATGCAACTTTGCTGTCAGAAAGAACCCAACAGCACAAATACCATACAACGCGAAAGTAAATGATTCCAGAACTGGTTGGTTACGGATACAGAATAATGATGACATTTTCTCCTATTAGTATATTTTCTGAATATGCAGAGCAAGCATATCAAACCAAAAGATGTCAAATGCTAAAAAAGTTCATGGATATCTAAATTTCAAATACAAAGGTTTCATTTTCTATGTGTATATAAAATCACGATCAGGTGAAACATTTAATCTTCAATTATGAAATGGTGTATATGTTTGTGTGCGTTTTGTGTACTACAGAATTCAATTAAACAGCTAATAGTTCCATATTGACCGCAAAAAGGAAGGAATTGTCTCCCGGTGCCCGTAACTCACATTGGTTATGAACTACCATACTTCCAAAATCTGTAGCATGCGTTATTAGACATGTCCAGTTCTCCCAAAACTTTGAACTGTAACTGGACCGACTCAAGGCCTATTCTGGTTCACAGAACCGGTGGTTTCGCGATGGTTCCAGTTGAATCCAGCACCGCTCAACTAATTAATAAAATCTTAAATATTAATATATATATATATATATACAGCACACATCATGACACGAGGTTGTCAAACAGCCTCTGCGTAGCCTCTCTTAGGGGGGGAGGGACGGGAGCAGGAAACTGGCGAGAAGGAAGGGGGGAGGGTGTTGGGGAAAACCAGAAACAAACCACTGCTTCTTGAATATCTTAAACCGTAACCGAATCAAGAGGTGTTCGAACCATCGGGCCGGTTCCGA
This sequence comes from Brasenia schreberi, assembly GCA_036023115.1. Classification (NCBI taxonomy): domain Eukaryota; kingdom Viridiplantae; phylum Streptophyta; class Magnoliopsida; order Nymphaeales; family Cabombaceae; genus Brasenia; species Brasenia schreberi. The sequence goes on from JAYKKT010000072.1 coordinate 362,392, forward strand.
ACCGGCCATGTCTATGTGGTAGAAACACAGCCCACCGCCTTTTCTTTCTTAAGTGACCTGAAACGCCCCAGAGGATTAGGTTAGGTTGGCCCCTCCCTATAATGTGACCCCAGGTCAAGACACAACCACACACCAAAAGCTTGGTGACGTTGAAACCGTCCATCTTGTTCAGACTCTTCTAACCGTGTAGGTGACCCCATGATAGAAAGCCATGAGACGGGACGAATAAAGGATCAAGAAACAAAAACTTCTTTCCCACCAAGGGCTGCCAGATTCTTTTCTATACTCCATGCAAGAAACGCTCTCAGACAAAGCAACCCCGCCAGCTTCGTCCCCTAGCCGCCCCGGCAGGCAGACATCTACTGAAAGGCCATTTCCCCCCTGCTGACCAGAAATCGGACATTGTGTAACCTACCAAAACACATGAAAATGTGGCACTCAATGTAGGTAAATGTCCACTTCTGTCTGTGTATTTAAATAGAAAGGATCAGCTTCACGAATAATAGAAACCAAAAAAGAAATTAGACGCTGCCAAAACAATGCATGGACTTATTCATTTTTATGTGCAATAAATGTTCTGCATCATTGAAACTAAAAGTTTTACCTCTAGACTAGACTAGATGGATCTGCTTCACCTCACTGGTGCACTTCTCAACGTCATTATCAGCAACAGATTTTTGCTGTCAATTCATGGTAGAGCCAGGTTAATTAAGTGAGGATGGTTCAGTAATGGATGCACCATAAATTTAGTAGATGCTGGTAAGAGAAAAAGTGCTGCATACTTTTGAATCATATGGGGAGAAAATGCTTTTAATATCCTCAAAAACCTTTTCTTTGGGCCTTGCAGCATCTATCTGCAAAAAATTTGTCCAGGAACTCAAACACCCAGCAAGATACTCATGATAAGGAACTTGAGATGTTGATATATAAGAGAAATCACCTTGAAAACCTTGCCCAGCAAGGTATAATACTCAATTACAGGGAGACTGGATTCCAGGAAGACTTTAAATCGCTTCCGGATAGTGTCAATATTATCATCGTCTCTTCCCTTTATGACAAAAACATGGAAACATGGTTAGGCAACATAAATACAATGAGGTACTTCCAGTTAGCGGGATGTTCAGGCTAACCTGGTTTCTACTCAAAAGCCTCCTCTCCATTTCCTCTTCTGAACAATCAAAAAACAACACAAATTGTGGTTTAATTTTGGTCTGCAAAGTAAAATAACGGCACTTGGTAAGTGAATATACAATAGTTATAAACTCAACTGAAACATATGAAAAGAAAGAAAATTCTAGGAGAAACCAAAGTGATGCTCCCTATAATTTCCATTGAAAGATTGTTAGGCCATGAAATCATACAACTTCCTCAAAGGCAGCACGGTTCTCTTCATTGCGAGGGAAGCCATCAATAAGGAATTTGTCATTTTTATCTTCCTTCATTGCCCGCTCTAGAAGTTTAATTGTGACTTCTGAAGGAACAATTTTACCTTCCTTAATCATGTTCTGAATCATGGTCCTGCAATTATGAGACAATGGCATAAGGCTGTACACTTAGAAGGAAAAACATGTAGACGAGCACAATACAATAAATTAGTAGGCCAACGGAATCAATACAACGATATCCAGGAGAACAAAGAGTATGGTGTATTTTTTATCGTGAAGCGATTTGAGGTGATCCCAGAATGAAACTGAAACAGAATATGTGGAACAAATAAAGTAAAAAAATCATCTTCATAAAACAGCAATATAACATCTTGTTCGAGATTCACTTGCTTAGTGCAATGCTCCTAGTTATTATCCATCTTATAAAATGTTAATCTTTAGCGGAAAATCATCAACCAGTCTTTGATTTAAACGAATTTAATATGCAAAACCTAAAACCACAAACAATTAGGAGCCAAGGAAGAGAAAAAGGCTTCGGTTACAGAAACCAGGAACATACCCATTTTCTGAACCAGATTTAATTTCTGCTCGAAGCAGGTCACCAGCACTAAGGTGAGTAAATCCAAAATATTCAACTATGTTTGCACATTGTGTGCCTTTTCCACTGCCTGGACCACCTGGTTTAAACATAGAAAGCAGTACTGTTAGCTTCAAGTTCAGACAAAAGCATCAGGAAAAGGAAGATGAAATAGATAATTGCAACCACAGAGTGAATAATTTCGATTACAGCAAAATTGTTACAACAAATTGAATTGAAAAGGAAGAATAAAATATAAAGCAGTGTTATCCATATCATGGGCATCATAGTGTATTGTATTAGATAACTCATCATTGTATTTTATATCGTACGATACAACACGATACAAGGTGTATCGTCATCGTACGATACGGGCGATACGCCCTAAACCTTTATAAAAGGTTTGCTAGCCGAATAAACCCTCGTGTTTCTATAAGGTTTCTAGCTTGTCTACGTCTTCTAGTTGCTCCAAGACGGCTTTCAACTAGGTGAGGCATTTTCCACAGTTTTCAAGAGTCTCCAATGCCACCATCTCTCTAGCAGTGACAACACCGACAATCCAATAGCTATGGTATAGCTTTTTTTGTTTTTTCTCTATGTATTTGGTATTTTCTTGTGTTATTTGTTTCTTTTTGAATGATAATATATGAAGTGCATGAGTATCCTTTCGTTGTATTTGTGAAGTGGGAGATACTCTATTAGTCTATTTGAGTTTTTTGGTGGTTTATGGAGTAAAGATTGGGGGTTTATGAAGTGAAAATTGGATGGTGATTGATGACTATTTACTAACTTATGAATTATATGAATTGTTTAGAATTATTGTGACTTTTCTTGACTTTTTATGACTTTTTTCAATTTGTTAGTATTAAAAAACGATAAAGTGTGATGTGATAGATATGTATCATAGACCAAAATGATACATGATACAATATAATATTAACAACAGTGATATAAAGTACTCTAACACATAGCATATGCATCAAAAAGTGAAGCATTAAGAGGATGTCAAAGATTTTAATAGCCAAATAAAGGAAAAGAGTTCTCTTAAAGATACATCAGTGCCTTACTCCCTTAAAATTGCAAAAGAATAAAATGAAAGAATATGCACAGCTGACTCCTGATCCTATTAATAAGAATGCACTTTGAGGATGCATGGGGAGCAAAACCGTTATGAAAGATGCATACGGTAAGAGCATATCACCCTAGAAAATAAAAGAAAGCACTTACCAAGAACAAATACAACAGTGACTTTCTTGTCGCCCAAAAGGTTCCCATCCTCAACCTGGAGGAACACACGGTTTTCACATAAATTACCATACAGGACTGGAATCTAAAACAAACAGTCTTCACATATGGATGACAAGCACCTACACAAAATTCTGCCAATGATACCTCATGAAGACTGGTAACCTCATGAACTACTTGTAATGATCAAAATGGAGGAGTTCTACTTCAGTGAACTATGAAAATGCAACATCACTTTAAATTCACTTCCTGGGGTCAAGTTAGACAATGCCCTATCAATAAACCTGAACATACCTTTGTTACTGAGACATTAATCTGATCCACAGAATTGCTGCCCATTTATAATTTTATATTGCGCTAAACCCTTATTTTTCTGCATAAAAGGGAAAATTTTAAGTGAAAAACGTTTTGGGTGAATGCCCTGAATAATCAGAAGACAAGAATCTAATACTATGCTAGCACTACCTCACATTGAGAAACAATCAAACCCTGAAGATATTAGATGACAATCGTCACTAACAAATACTCTCAGGTGCCAATTTGCATTGGATGATCATAAAGCACGGAACAATCCAGCAAGGACAAATCACAAATAACAATGCATCTGTGGTAAACATGGAAAAGAGGGAATGGTGTCTGTTCAGCTTCCTACCAATCGGACTCCATGGAATCTCTCCTTCTCCTTTTACTTTTTCCTCATCTTTCTCCCGCTAGGGTGAAAAAGAGAGGGTGGGGAGTGGGGCGGAGCATTTTTGCCTATGAGAGGTTCTTTTATGCTTGTCAAGGGTTTTGGTTGTCAAAAACAGTAAAGTGGAGAAAATTGTATTGTGGTCATCCAACAACAGGTCATAGTGGTGCCTTTGCAAGATGGACTGCTACTGTTGCGCACATGAATTTCATGTTTCTTCTTTATTGACACTTTATAAAGTAAAATTTAGTGTGTTTTCTGTTGGGAGATCCTCTTCTTTTATTGTATCCTGCTTGAAGGATCGTTTTTTATCTTCTTCAAGAATGAAGTTCCTATCTTTCATGCAAAAGAAGTTGGAAAAGTTCCATCTTCTTATCAGTACCGAGCAAGGAAATCTTGTACAAATGCTGAAGATAAAATGAAATATCGGTCTTTAAGTCGGAAATGATATGAGCCTGGCGTATGACATATGAACCTCAATCCTTGTCTTGTTACTGAATGTCACAAGAAAAAAAGAAGAAGAAGACTTTACTACTACAACAACTAAGCCTTATCCCATACTAGATGGGGTCCGCTACATGGATTCTTTGTTTCCATAGAGCTCGAACAACTTTAGTAGTTGACATGAAATGCTATTTGTTTCTAAAGAAGAGTAGTGCTAAATTGTTCAAATGGATCCTCAACCACGGTCACTTCACGGATCATGAATAACTGCATTACAGCAGAACACCAACTAGCGTGAAATACAAGAATTTGTCTTTGATATACTATTTAAAAGTTTCTTAACACAGACACCTGATCTAAGTTGTGAAGTAGTTGCATATTGAAGACTAAATCGAAAAATAAAAAGTACAAGAAAAACAACTAGATCACATCAGATCCACCACATTTAATGAACAAAACCATGACATTTCTAACAAAACACCCATTTAAACAACAAATCTTGATCATACCGATCATATTCCATCAGGTAAAAAACGTCATTCAGAAATATTAAAGCAAGGAAACGGCTAGAAGCGGAGTTTCCACTAGAGACAAGTACAATTAAAACTGAACCGACAGGCGCACAAAATTCCGGTTGTTTTTCACTAGATAACAAGATATACTGAAAGATCAGAAATCCAAACGTCATGAGAGAGAGAGATCTACCAGATCGCGAAGTGGATTGAAGGAAAAGGAACCTTCTAACGGGAAGAATTGGGGATCCCAAACAGCAGCAGAAGGCGGAATAATAGCGGAGAGAGACAGGGAGAGACAGAGAGAGAGCATCAGATATAAATAGGCGCGTGCGCGAACGACGCCACCCTCTTCCCTTATTTTTGACGTTCCAGATCTCGTGGTATAACTTCGTCTGAATTCTCGGTAACCAAAACCAAGCAAACAATGAAAGCTGCTTCTCCAGAAATCAAGCCATTTGACTCGTGGGATGCCACTTGCCGAAAGTCGTTTCCAGTGGGTCTCGTGTGGACTTTGGACTGGGTGCTGACTGGACCCAATAGTTTGATTCAGGAGGTTTGACTCGACCCGCCGGATCCAAAGTTTCAAGTTCCTATTCTCACCAACAAGGGTGAAACTGATTAAGGTGGGGCCAGCAATGTATTATAACCACATATTCAACAATTAACAGTAGTTAATTGATATTTCAAATATTGTTAAGATACCAAAATTTGGAGATTACTATTTGCACATCTCAAGACACCCGTTTTTTCGTGATTTCTAATAATACCCCATTCATTTTCAAAACTTTTTATACTACTCTCGACCTTTCTCTCTTTTGGTACGAGTTCTATTCCTCCTTTTGTATTATTGATGCTGATACTTTGTTGTACAGTTGAGTTTTTAAACAATCCATTACTCAATTTTGTCCGAGCTTCATCACTTTTTCTTATAAAAATAAAAAGAAGAAGAAAAGAGGTATTTTGTAAGTATAATAATTGTTTCAATCATGTTTATATTTTTTTTGTATTTGATGTTGTTGATCTGGCGACTGAAGTTAGTTGAGATAGGGATGCGGCCAACCACATCTCTCCATCTACACAGATGCGGTTGATCTTTTTTTAACGCGTCTCTATCCTTGACGAAAGACGTGCCGTCAAACCTTAAATACAACGGATTTTTTCTCTTGTTATTCAATCCAATAAGAAACATTGCTGATTACTTTAAGAGTTTATTAGTTCGTTGATTCTTCAATTTGATTTTTTTTTCTAATGTAAAATATAAATTGATAATACAAAAAATGTGTGGAAAAAAGACTTTAAATGGTTGTCGGAAGATCCTGACAACAACACTGCAATCACCTATGTCTCAAGGAAAAAGAAATTAAAAAATGTGTCAAAAATATTTTGGATATTTTTGAAAAAAAATATGTAGAGATAGTAAAAAAGGTGTGTGCATTTAAATTCTGTGAAATTTAGATATGGATTACAGCCATTGACAATGTGGAAATTAATAATGTAAACCAGGTTAAGACACCAAATTTTGGATATGGATTAACCTCCAATCCGAGATCCATTGGTTAACCATTAGCAAAAGTTCAGGGCCTTCAGGCTCCACGATGCTGTTTGTAACCGTGTCGGAAGCAAATTTCTTTCCCTTCATGAAGGAAGCTCACACCACATTCCTTTGCAGCACTGTACTTCTTTCATACTTCTATTAGTAAAAATTCCTTTTCCTGAATCCCACGGAAGTGGGCAAAAATCACACATTTATTTCTAATCGCTGGAAGAAAGAGGGAACTTCATTCAACATTTCATGCTCGGGGTAGCAAACTCTATTGAAGATTATTATAAGCCAACTCTCTGGGACCTTCTGCTGTAAATTGATTATACATGTCACCAAGTTCATGAATTGACAGTCATAAACCAGGTCATAGATCTCTATATAGTTTTATATTATTATTATGCATATTTTATTTCAAATCTAATACTTTATCATTTGCTACCGCCACAACCGATCAGGAGATCGGTTAGCATGCAGAAGCATTCTTGCCCTAGATCCGTTAAGATGACAGTACCGTGGGAAGAAGAATGACAAAGCTATTAAAACGCTTTTCATGGTAAATGCATTGAAAATATCCTCAGGTCATTCTTATAAGAGTCAGAAGGTGTCACGAATAGTGAGATTCCTGGAAAGAAATAGGCCCCACTTGTTAAGAAGGATGACATGGTACAATGGTCCCCGATATTAGCAAATATTAGTGCTCGAATATTATCTGTTAGAGGATATTCTGCTTTAGACATATGCCGGTTAGTGTCACAAAAGATCGATACGATCCTTCTTAATCTTCCTGTTATTCTCCAAGCACTTCAAGCAGAAGGGGGAATTGCTTTCTTATTCCCATATTGATCCGTGGCTTTCCTCCTTGCACGTAAACAAAAAAAATCTCAAGGGAATAAATCCAAAGATGGAAAATTTACAGGAATATTTGGATACCATCATAAGCATCAAAATTATTGCGGGAAGGAATAAAGGAATTAAAGTCAGACACTGCACTGAGGAGAGTCCAGCCAACGCGAACATAGAAGACAGACTTTTGAGAGACAAAATAACTCCCAACCAAGACTTCCCCTACTGATCATGTTCATTGCAGCAGATTTTACAAAGTTCAGACCTTTTGTCTTTAGGAACCACGTAAGACAACACAAAAGGCTTATTTACACGAGACAGCCAGGTACAAGTAGACGATAACTGTGCCTTGTACAAGAAGATATGAGCAGAAGAAAAAGAAAATTATACAGAACTGTTAGTCCGAAGGGAACAGAATATGGATGAGAATATATGTACACGAAATTTGTAACTATTTACCATCAGATCTATATGGGACTAATCTGGAAAATTCACCCCCAATAAAGAAAAATATTTTACGAAGAATGCCCTGAGCCTGCAAATCAGAACTAGAATTGGTCTTGCTCCTGTTCCTCCTTTTTTCTCTAATTTTTTCCAGACCATATGTCTCTCCACTTCAGTTGTAGGCCAAGTAAACAGAAAAATAAATATTCTGGAAAATTTCGGTGACTAATTATAGTGTTTGTCCATAGATAACCCATTGAGCGAAGTTATCTGAGAGCTTGCCACAGATACCAGATTTTGGAGTTTGGGAAGTCTGCATCACCTCTGCAGTACCTTCTTCCTGCAACAAGAAGCAATATATCAGATTACAAAGCTGTTTAAGATAATCGCACACGTTTAAGAACATGTCCTCTCATTATACGTGAATGCAAAATATGAATGTTGACCAGTGATGAGGGAAAAAATGATGCAACTGCCACATGAGACGGAGGGGTCTTCACCTGGATGCCATTTGTCATTTTCTCCAAAGGTTGCTGATCATCCGAACGGTTGATGAGTGCATATCTGCAACACAAGCAACCGATGGTACTGGTCGATCATTTAACCTCTTCACAAATCAAGGAAAGAGGAGAAAGATTGCTCTCTTTGATAAGTCAAAGGTCTTAATCTATTAGCTCAACCAGGACTGAGAAGGCACAACCTAGCTCAAGCATTATTTCTACAGTTGCTTAAGGGACACTCTTGAGTCTTGACTCACATTGAGGTCCTAATTGATGATTAGCACAAGGTCAGATTAGGTCCTTCTCAACTTGGTGGTATCATGGTAGTACCTTAAGTTTGAAACCCTAGAAAAGCGTGCAATGCTAAAAAACATGAATGTAGCAAAAGTGAAGTTTGAGATTAACACAAGGAAAGACTGCTTTTCAACCATCCCGGGTTATTAAAGAAAAGTTATTTTGAAGCAAATAGAAGATAAAATTGAGAAATACAAGCTTAAGGTGGTTTAGACATTTGGAGAGTAGCTAGGTGGCGCTATGAGAGATGTCGGAAATAATGGTGACCAGTGCAAAAGAGGTAGAGGAAGTCCTCAACAGTGTCCGGAAGGAAAAAATAAAACATGATCTTGATCTTTTGGAGACAAATCTTATACTTGGCAAAAGGTCAAGCTCAGTGTCATATTAGTCTTCTAATTTGGCACAATATCAAGCTTGATTTCATCTTACTTTCCTCCTCTGCGGTTTTTCTTTTGGTTCAGTTTCTTAAGCTGGGTTTTGGCAAGACCTGAACCAGTACAGCAAAAAAAGTGACATGAATTATGATCAAGGTCACTGATCAGATGGTTTTAACTTCCAGGTCTTCAAAGGATCAAGCTACTTGACCCAAACTGAGGAGCAGAAAAAAGTTTTTTGAGCGGTGACTTTAAGCACTTTGAAATTGTCGTGCAGGTAGCAACTTCAGGATACCTCATTCCTAACAAAAACCTAGTCGATTTAGGAAGAGAATTAATAAATACCATGTTGCAAAATGGTAAAAGGATTACAAAGTGTATCTAACAACCACAAGATGGCATAGAAACCTAGACAATAACAGAAAAAATTATCCTATTGACCTTCAAGAAATGTCTCATGGATGCTCTGTCTGTGTGCGTATTAATTTCATATGTGTGGTGGCCATAAATACCATGACATGGATATCCTCATGGGATTCTACTTAGGCTTGTGGTACAAAGCAGTAATCTATGTCAGCTACCAGCATCCAAACAAAATAAGATACAATCTAGCTGGCAGAGAAACCATTGATGCCATGTGCAAAATGTGCTACATGGATATGGCTAATGAAACAAGAGCACGTCCACTTTAAGAAACTTTTTAATAGAACCAAGATTAGTGGACTGGATATGGGGATCAACTTTGAGTGTCTGATCAAAATTTCCTTCATATATGAAGGGAACAGCAGCAACATTAACAATAATACAAAGAACTAACGGACTATGAAGGTAAATGACTTGTAAATATGTTGGAATTCTCAAGATTAAAAAAGAAAAACACATTTTACGTGATAAAAAAGTCATAACTTGCCTTTCATAAGCCTCATCTTCATATGAACTAGCAGAAGACAACCAATCTACATCTAGAAAATTTGAACTGCTTAGAATCTCCAAACTGCCACGTTCACTAACATCACTGTTAAAGCAAAAATTTCTGTACATGTTAGAAACTTTCTTGTAGACCACAAGGGCAGAAGCTTGCTAGAAAAAGAAACAAGGCATTCTTACACAATAATTCTGAATAAAAAGTTAGTAATGACACAGAAAGGCATTTTTTGTAGTATCCCAACAGCGCAAGTACTAGTAAGAAAAAAGTGCTCTCAACACTCAAGTAATGTGTGTATGTATATATATATATATATCATCATCATCATCATCAATGATAAAAACAAAAAGGATGGATGAACCTGGAGTAAGCAGCATCAATTTCATTTGTTGGATGCACAGGAAAGGAATCAGAGATGACCTTGCCAGAAGACTTTCCCTGTGCACTTCCTTTGGGTAATGCTGAGCTAGAATCTCCGCACTTCCCATTGCTACCATCATTTGCAGTGGATAAAATTCTGCCCTCCTCAGAAAGAATGTTTCCATCTGAGAGGGACCTCTTGAAAAATGTTCTGCAAGGCCAAATTTTGCTATCTAAAATTTAGAAGTTTTCCTGGTGGAAACATTTCTAAGATTCATTCAAAAGATTGATTTGATTATGTGACCATGACACTTCATCACATTAGATTGCAACACTCATAATGGTGCTGTTATCAAACAGAAACTAGGTTACTTGAGACACAATCTGTAACTCCATGAGCCATCAAGTTGATGTTGGGTTTCCATAAATGTTCCCAAGGTCTAAGCTTCAAAGTTATGCAAGGGTTGTGCAATGGCGATGACAACCTATGAACATGTGCAATAGAAGACATCTACAATATAAAGTAGGTGCAGCTCTCAAGCACCATATGGAAAGTAACTTACAGACTGCTGGTGAATTGTGATTGCAACCATCAAATGTAGATTCCACAGAACGATTTAAGTTTCAAGTTAGATGGTCATAATGACACAATTGGTGCAGATAGAGTTGAAGCAGTAAACGGAAAACAGTCAAATGAATATTATAGACAAAAATTTGCAGACAAAATATCATAGCGTACAAAACAAGATATATCAATACCTTAAGTTCTCATCACAAAAACCTTGACTACGTCCACCAATATTGTGATGCATCTCCCACATTGCAGGTTTCTCTGGTTGAGGTTGAAAGATCCCCAAAAACCTGCTTTCCCGTAATAGCAGGAAATGGTTAATACTTCTGTTGCAACAAATGGAAAAGCTTTGAGCTAAAGAAATCGTTGAAACAGAAAGCATCAACCCCAGAGTCAAGAAGAACGGACATACACATTTGTAGCGTTTTGCTTTTCAGCATCCATATAAGCATTGCTATAGTAGCGTTGAAGTGTCCTGAAAAACTCCTGTGACTGAATTGCTGGTTTCCACAGGCCTCTCCTCTCAGAAAATATCTGCAGGTCATATAATGAATCACTAGAAGCATATGAAAATATCACAAAAACAGAAGCGACAAAGATCTCAGTAAGACACAAACATCCATATGAACTATCAAGCACGGTAAATGAACAAGAGACTTACTATTATCTTGTATTGGACCTAGGCTGAAGCCTACAACAACACAACAATGTTTTTTTGAAAACTAAAGGAACTTCTACAAGCAATGCAACTAAATGTAAAGTCTGTTAAAATACATGTATTTATTTGTGTATTTTTATGTTTCTCATTATAAAAATGTACATACATGTAATCAAGCACCACGGCCACCCGGACCAACAAGGCCACCAGGGGACCCAATGGCTACTTTACTAGCCAGTGGGCCCTGCACAACAACTATTTTCAGCAGCCAACAATCAGCTATTTCAAGATGTCCTTAGCGTGTGGATAAAATAGGACATATTTAAAACAAAGATTTCTTAATTTTCAAAATTAGTGTTGTTCTAAATTAAATTTAAATTTACTTTCCGTTTTTCAAATAACGGATAATGATTGTGTTATAACCTTCTCATCTACGGTTTGTATTGTTCAAGATCCCCTTTCGAAAGAGGTGATTGGATGTGGTCATGGAGAAAGAAGACTCTATGTAATATATTATATGCATAATTTTGAACATTCTAATGTTTTTCAAATGATGAACAACCATGGCACAAAAGACTTGGCCATTTAAATGTTCAAAAGTTGCATGAATGCCCCATTGAAATAAAAAATATTAAAAATTTCTCTTGCAAAGGTTGTATTTTTGGTAAAATGTAATATCTTCTATTTTCAAATAAAATATATATTGCAAGCAAATCATTTGAAATTGTACACTCGGATGTTTGAGCCTTTGGGGTCCCACACCCGTCATGTCAAAAGGAAAAGTCTAATATTATATCATCTTTATTTATGACTTTACTAGATATACATGATAGGTATATGACTACATGCATATCTATTAGAGGCCAAATCCGAATCCGATGCTTTGAAAATTTTGTTACTTTTCATAACCTTATTAAGAATCAATTTGATTATAAAATAAAGGTATTTAGATCTGACTCATGGAAAATTTTATGTCAAATGAATTTGAAAGGTATCTTGAAAACCATGAGATTCTTCACTAAACATCTCGCACTAAAACTCCCCAAACAAAATGGTATTACCAAACGAAAGCATCAATGCACATTACGGAAACCATTAAAACCTTGTTAGTATCTAATGAAGTTATTAAAAATCTTTGGGCATAAGCTATTATGATTTTTGTCTATCTAATAAATCGCATGCCTTTATCAAAATTAGAAAATATTTCTCCTATTAAAAACTTTTTAAAGTTACACCCTAACTATTCTAAATTAAGAGTATTTTAGGTGTAAATGCTTTGTATTTACAAATAAAGAAGATAAACTATCTCGGCATGCAAATAAATGTGTTTTTGGGTTATGGTATAAACAAAAAAAGGTTATAAATGTTATGATCCTAAGAACGACAAGCTCTATGTATTAAGAGATATTAAGTTCCTTAAAAATGAAATTTTGTTTAAAGATCAAGTTACTAGTTTCATCAAACTAGATATTCCTTTTTTAGTGACATTCTAGGTAATCCAAAAGGAAATATAGAAAGTCAACATGATGAATCAATATCTTCTAGGCATATTTTAACTCCTTTTGAAAGACATTACACTAGGAGAACTCTGAAAACTATTGAACCTACTCCAATAAAATCTAATAGGGATTCTAATCCCCTGATAGATTTGTTTCTTATGAAACCTTTTCTCCAAGACATGGAGTTTTATTAACTATAATTTTAGTTATAAAACAACATAGGACATTTAAGGAAGTTCAAACATCTCAGGGTTGGATTAATGAGGAACTAGATGCCCTACATAGAGCACAAACATGAGAAATTATAAGACGTCTCGAAACCAAGAAACTAATATGGTCTAGATGGGTATACAAAATCAATACCAATGGTGATAGTACCCTAAAATAATACAAAGCTAGGCTAGTGGTCAAAAGATATTCACAAGAATATGATATTGACTATGAAGAAACTTTTGCCCCAGTAGTTAGAATGACAGTTGTCGGGACTCTTATTGCTCTTAGTGAAATTAAAAACTAGAATATTTTTTAAATAGATGTTAAGAATACTTTTTTAAATGGATGGATAAAAGAAGAGGTTTACATAGAACTTCTTTCCGGTCTTAACATTCCAAAGAATCAAGTTATTCGTCTTAAAAGGTCTTTGTGTGGACTTAAACAAGCTCCAAGGCTTGGTTTGACAAAGCGAGTGAGTTTATGACATTTAATGGTCCAAGGCTTGGTTTGACAAAGCGAGTGAGTTTATGACATTTAATGGTTTCACTATCTGTTATACTGACATTGCTTTGTTTATAAAGCGATCTATTGTAGGTATTATTATTCTCTTGCTATATGTAGATAATATGATCATTACAAGGAGCAATGTTCTTGGGATCTAAAATATCAAATGAGACCTTGGTAGGGTGGTTGAAATAAAGGATCTTGGACATCTATTGTACTTTTTGGGTATTGAGGTAACAAAAAATGATAGAGGTTTCTTTTTGTCTCAAATTAAATTTGCTAATAATATTGTTGTTAGATTTGAACTAACACATGGCAAGGCAATTAAGATCAGTGTTCGACGCATATCGTATCGTGTATCATTTTGCTCCATGATACGAGCATATCGTATCGTATCATACTTTAATATTTAAAAAATAGAAAAATCAAGAAAAAATAGTAAAAATCCAAAAAAAATCAGACAAAATAGGAAAAATCTAGTAATTGCAAAGAATTCATATAATGCAAAGTTTAGTATATATTGATCATTCACCATTGAACAATTGAATCTTTTTTACATATTTTAAAGCAAAAAATGAAATACATTTACATTTACATATTCTATATTTGTATAAGGATCATTAACTAAATAATCTTCATCTTCTCCTTAATGAAGATTCAAAGTTTCTCACCATCTTCTGCTTTAAAATCAAAATTTTCATCTCCTTCGTGATGTTGTTGCGCTTCTTCCAAATTAATCCATGCAATGTCTTCTTCGGTTAGGACTTAGAAGTGCATTTTCTTCGTTATCTTCCATAATCCACTCATCTAATATATCAAAATTAACAAACTGCTATCTTTGTGCATGTAGTTGGCATATTTGCTAATTTTCATATGTGAGCAAAATGATGAGCTCCATTTCTTTGATTATTGAGTCTATTACATCCCAGTGATGTGATATTGTTACTTGATGATATCTTCTTTTTCTCTTACTGGAGACTAGCTTTTTAACTAATGCTTAAAGTGGTTTGAAACTGAAGGATGATAGATGGATGTTGTGGGTTAAAATCAAGCAATTTGATTACTTCTGATCTCACTTCACATACTAAGTTAAGCCTCACACACGGTGAAGATGTTCAACTCAATGGAAGTCATCCAAGGTGAACCCTAAAATAGTGAAGTTGTGAAATGCCCACTCAATTAACTAAGACAACCAAATTGTTCTTCATTGTTTGCGATTTCATGAAATTAGAAACTGTTAACAGAAATATACCTAAAAGTTGGCAACAGAAAGGGAAATGATTTTGTCACATTTTTTATTTATTCATAAATTATTCTTATTCAATAAATTTCTTATAAACTAACCCGAATTTACATGTTACTTACACGGCTTGCAATCCCAAAAAAGCATACCGGAAGATGCCTTGGAGAGAAGTGAAGAGAGGCCAAAAACCTACAAAAAAAAAATTTGAATTTCTTTTTGGCGTATCACCCGTATCATACGATATGGGCAATATGGCACGATAACCTATATCATCCGATACAGGTTATCGTATTGTATCATGGCTTCCCACGAACGGTGCGATATGGATAACATTGGTTAAGATACTTGAGGTGATTAAACAAAATATAAGACTTACATATCGTGAACCACTTAGGGATCCCACTCCTTATAGACAGATCATCGGATCATTGACATATCAGACCATTACTCATCCCGACATCACTCATGATATACATACTCTAAGTCAATTTCAGTATTCACCTACCACGGTACTGGATCATACGATATATCTGATATATCATTGAAAAGAAAATATTATTATCTTCTTCCTCCCTATCTCAGTTAATTGCATATAATTATGCCGACTGGGGTAGTTATATTAATGACAAACACTCTACAACAGGCTACTCCATCTTCCTTGAGACTCTCTTAACTCATGGAGATACAAAAAGTAACAAAAAGTGTAACTCTCATCTACTTAAGCAAAATACAGAGCAATAACCAACACAATTATATAACTAACTTGGCTAAAGACTTCTTTAAGGTCTTGGAGCATCGCTTAAAGTTACTCATATAATATATTGTGACAATAAAAGTGTTATGTATATAACCAACAACAATACATTTCATGAGCGCACCAAACACATCGAGATGGACTATCACTACATTTAGGAAGAATACATGTCTTCACCAAATCACTATTGGCCCCATGCTTTCAATTTTTAGTTAACAAACTTTCGATGATGATACCGTCAGTTTGAGGGGTGTTAAAATACATGTATTTATTTGTGTATTTACCTGGGCCACCAAGTGGGCCCAACGATTACTTTACTAGCCGTTGGGCCCTATCCAATAGTTATTTTCAGTTGGCTGCCCACTATCACTTTCACTCCTCTCTCTCTTATCCACTCTATAAATATTTACATTGTATTCAATAAATAACAAGCTTTCTTAGCTAATTTATATACATTCTTTTTTAGTGTATTTGCTATTGTTAGTGCATTTGCTATTATTCTAGCCTTTTCTAAGGCTTTTCATAGCCATCCTTAAGTGACTCACGATTGTTGTATATGTGTATTGGATATTCGTTACTCCATTCAACACATTGAAGTATCATCTTCGTTACAAAGTCCACAGCACAAAAGATAGCCATAAGAACACAATACCTTATTGTGTGCAGGAGAACCACCATACTGCAAAGCAAGTGTATCACCCATTCTCTCATAAAGTTCCATCAAAGCGCGAGCCATTGGAGCATCAAGATCAATTTCAGTAACCTCAGTCAAGCCTAATGCATGAAGTTGCTGACTGAGTGCAGCTAATCCATACACGTATTGTGCAACATTTGTGCGGTCCAAACAGTCTATACAATTTGTTCGAAGAATGCCTTTTTGGAAAAGAGGCTTCTTGGCTACATGATCTAGGCCTACATCAACGAGCTCTTCAGTGCCTTGAAAGGGTGAGTCTCCAAGGTTTTCCCTGGGAGTGAGCAATGGAAATCAATCAAATGTTTGCAACTTATACCTGTGGACACATACAAATCTCGAAAGGCTTCAAAATTCAAAAAAGTGAAAAATGAAGAGTTGTGCATTTTAACTTTTATGTGGGAGTATAATAAAAGTAGATCATTAGCAAAAGGTTTCTCAGAACAAAATATAGGAAATATATACCAAAAATTTAGAGGGTAAGAAATATGGTTACATATGATATCACAATTTTATGACAGTACAAAAGTTTGTCCTGTCAGCTTCAAATATCTTGTTGCCGTGGATAGTAAAGGCTGGTGTTCGGAACGAAAATACTAAATAGAATGATATTTCAAAAAAAAATGTGATGTTACAAAACAAAAATATCATGATATTCTGACAATGTTGGTGATATTTATGTATGTGTGTATGAGTGAGAGAGAGAGCACAAAGTAGATATGAAGATAGAAATCAAAATTTGGAACCGATCACATTTTCTGGTGGTTTTACAGCAGTGGGCAGTAGAAGAATTACCCAAGGCAATGCTTCTTTAGACACCCCTCAAGTTCTAAATATGGGGTCACTTGGGAATAAAAGATACTTGTTAATTCCAGCACTCTTCTTGCAACTTTTCTTAACTTCATCAACACGTCTTCTGCATTACTGTACATAATGCCAATGCATGCAAATTAGGTACCATTTCCATTTGAAAATGAGCCGTACAGCTGGTTGAATAACAAAATGAATTCTGATGAAAAGATGTACCGACAAAAGTAGGCAACTGATACCTCTTAGCGTATTTGTGTAGATCCCAATGTAGAAACCTAAGACAACCTTCCTCAGACAGATCTTTGTTAATATAATCAATGGCATTAGCGAACTCTATGCGAAGAATAGATTCTCGAGGTCTCTTCTCATTGGTCTGTTCAGTTGCAGTGCAATAAAGAGAGCAATCTCAGTGCAATAAAGAGAGCAATCAGATTCAGTAGTTACTTCTAGAAGCATCAATTCTTTCATTTGAATGTGTGCATTAATCATAAAGCAACTCATCCATGATAAGATCAGAAACTGGTGCCACTCTTACAGAAATTAGCTTAAGCATACTTGCCTTCACCAGATTCAAAACAACAATAGGGTTTCCATATCTCTTCACAAGATTCTCAAAGTGAAGTCTCGTAGCTTCATAAGTTTCGTCCTTCAGCACTGACAGAAAAAGAGAATCCCAATGAACACCTATTGTGAATGTCAAGCATTTACATGGCTAAAAGCAAAACTATTTCATCAACTTACAAACTATATCAGGCCGAAGGTTCATGCGTGATGTCTCCTGAGACCAAAATAGGGGTATTGAACCCCTATTTTGCACTATAGAACTTATTTGTGTTGTACATCCATCAGGAACATCCTCATAAACTATCTGTTCTGTCTCAACATCATTAGCCACTCTTCCTGCTTCATTGGCACCTCGTTTCAGGTACCTGGCATGGAAGTTTTCCAGATAAGGTGAAACCAAGGCAAAGAGGAAGTGTTTATGATCTCAACGAATTTGAGCAGGACATCAACTGGAAGTCAAATTTGTAAAATTAGTCTTTAAAATTGAATCTTCAAAGTTCCACCTCGTGCCAGCAAAATGCCGTGACCTTCGTGCAATAAGTGTCAAGATAAAATCCTTTCCAGATATCGAAAATTTGTTCTGCAACCAGAAAATCCAGAACAGTTACAACTGGTGTAGGAATATAATGGGGGATCACAGTCTGTAGCCAATTTACCACGTATTTACAATTACCAAGGGCTGTAAGAGCTAACAAAAGTTGAGACTTCAGAAAACTCACAAGAACTTGTTGAAATATTGTCTCTTGGGAAATTGTTTTCATTGATCAATGTAACACGACCAAAGAGGTCAGTATGCATCATGGAAAAAGTAAAACATGAAAGGCAACTTTGCAAGAAAAACAAATGATAATTGCAGAATAGAATAAACAGAAAGGTGGAAGCAGCAAGAATGTTATTCAAGGAAATTTTGTTTGCTAGATAATACTTACATAGACCACAATGTACCAAAAGCAAGAAACAGATACAGCGGCATGGCCTCCCGTGGTCCTAATGCCAATTATTCACAAGAACCTCAAATCACATGGCAGACCTTCTAATGAGTTCGAGAAAATGATGCCTATAAATTTCACAACACTTTAACATTTTTCCTATATTTTAGGACATATAGTCTAACATGAAATTAATTTTCCAACAGAAAATTTTAATTGTACTATATTGTGTAATTTCTCCCCAGAAGAGCAAGTAAGCAAATTCTTCTTGGCAACATGGCACACGATAGGGATCTGTGGAAACAAAGAATCCATGTAGTCGACCCCGTCTAGTATGGGAAAAGGCTTCCATTGCTTGTCATCATCAAGGGACAATTTTAAGATGACTAGGACAAGAGGTACTGATGAGCTTACAGATTCCCTCTAATAAGTAATTCTCTTTGTTATTATGAGCCTTTGGGTTTGCTTCAAAATGAAAAAGAAAATGGTGCTCCGCCAAACGTATCATGGACAAGCTGCACACTGTTGTTTCCATGTCATTCAATATCTCTCATTCCAGACAAACATGGTCTCATAAAGGACGTGGCCTGTCTCATTATCGCACATGTTCCTTTGAAGACTACGCATAATGTGATATGAGTAGCTGAAAAAGAAGTCCTTTGTAAGATCCACCATGCACAGGAGCTTCTTGTATTTATGTTTAAATTAAAAGATGGTAGCAACCATTAAGAACAAGAACCACCTAGCAACTCTAAATTATACCACATTTCCATCGGGAACAAAATCTAATCAAAATTGAGTTCTCAAGCAAATCTGTGGACTCTTTTTAATAAAAATAATTTGTATGTTTTTTAACATTTTTTTTTATTCAAGTAAAATTGCAATTTCAACATGAATTTCCACAAATTTTACATTAATTTTAAAGATCCATAAATAGAAGACAGTGGAAATAATTTAAAAATTGGATAGAGGGAGAGAAACTGAAAGATCATTAGAAATGCAAGCAAATAAGAATAAATTTGAAGTGACTGACAGTTTTAAATGATTAAAGCAAACAGGGCAAGATATCATCATTCAGAATGAACATACATACATATATATATATATATATGATGAGCATTCCTACGGCTAACATCAGTTTTTCTTCATAAGTACAAATATAAAATCGATATAACATGCAATATTGTAAAGACCTGTTTTCATTTTTAGAATTGATGGTGTTAGACGGAATTGAAGAATTTCGTAGTGGAATCATCTCACTCTTTGAGACGGCATACACTGTATGACCACAGATTGCACCAATTTGCCTTCTTTTGTGACAAGCAGCATGTAGTAAGGCCCCAAAAAATTGAACACTAACACAAACTTAATGAGAGATCACATAATCCAACAACGAAGCACTTACCTACAATCCCATAACAGTTTGTCACAAATTTCAGGCCACCAGTTGCCTTGTTGCCCTCATCTATTCTCCTCAAGAGGTCATCGCATTCACTTTCTGTGTAGATGGTAGAATCCTCTCGAATATTCAGTTCACAAGTCTCTGATCGGTCAATCTTTAAAACCCTCCATGATATGTTATTCGTGTACCTCCCAATTATGTAGAAGTTCTGATATACATTGAAGATACCTAGTTAACAGGATCTGAAAAATACCCGAGAACAGAAAATACTGATATAAAGTGTCATGGTTTCAAGTTCTCAACAAAGAAAAGAACAAGAGAAAATAAAATGTTTGCTTTCATGTTCTTACAACTACTAGCAAAAGTCAAATTTATCAAAACCTAAAATCTAACAAAGTGTTGCATTTGAACAGGAAATATAAGATCCTCAGATCAACAAAGAAGCAGCTAGCATGCAAACTGATGCAAGTGACATATGGAAACTAACACATGATATCTATGTATTCTTGATGGTGTATTAATTACCAGAGGTCAGCGTTTCAACAATGTGATGGATTCTAGACAGATGATTTTGATTTTATCCATCAGGTATTTGATCAATGTGAGCAATGCCATGCTACATTTATTGGACGAATTAATCATGGAGATACTATCACTTGACATAAAATATATTCGATCCACACTGACCATCCTCAGTTTCATGGTGACTACTAGCCTTGTCCTTTCTCTCTTCACAAGATTTTTCTTCTCATCTTTTTGTCCTTGAAGCAAATATAGATAATGACTACTTCTGAATCAACTATTCTGCAATTTCCATTATTTTCAATGTTAACATAAATGTTACCCAAACTTTGGATTACTGAAAACTTTAGCTTCATTGCCACTCTTAGTGCCTGTTATTTTTTGTTAAACAGCTCTAAGATGGTGTCCCCGGACATTACAGTTGGCTAGCTAGGGCTGGTTAATAAGATGCACAAATCAAACAGGTCTTGGAACTTGTCTTGTAACACCATGATGAGCCAGCAGAGCTGAAGACATAAAAGATGTGGTCTAAATGAAGAAAGGGGAAGATGCTAAAATGAAAAAAAAAATTATCTGAAGGGAAAATCTAGTAAAATGTAATTTTAGATATATGAAGTTGCACTGAATATGCCTCCTTAAAGAACTTATTCTTTGAAAGCTATAGACTATAATATATAAGCCTATGCATGTTTCTTAGAAGCCAAAGCATCAACAAACTATTCCACACTATATTATGTGATACAAAATATATCTCAAATATATATGGTATTACTGAATGTCGCTAGAAGAGTTTAGCAGATCAAACAGCTATTCCCCATGTTAGACTCAGCAGGTCTATTTTATGAGTTTGGTTTATGAGCTGAACAAGGGTTTCCCAACCTAAGATCTTATTATGATTAGGCTAGCAATTAATCAAATGTTTTCTTAATGTGACATAAGCAAGTGAGAATTGAAGGCGCTTACTTAATCCAGTTAAGTGTGTTTATACATTTTAACCTTCCCTGGGTGTGTCCATAAATTTCATTTTCTAGCTGCTGTTGGATTGATTTTAAGATTCTTGAGTCTTAGCCTTTTAAATGGTGAAATTTAAGATGGCCCAAGAATCAAATGCAAATCCAGAAACCTCAGTGTGCAAATGATGGAGATGATGCTTGGGAACTAGAACTGTTTCAGGTACTTCATTACTTCTAAATGTATTAACCAGCATGCCTGATTGGTTCAACCAAGTCTTCAATACATGTGCGTGATGGAGATGATGCTTGAAACTAGGATGGGTCAGATACTTCGCAAATTTCGTGTCTCGGCTGCAAGATGGACACAAGGAACCACATCCCGAAAACGGAATTTACATCAGCCACATCATAATCCATTATCATGTCTTATTATTTGTTGTCGAATGTACAAGTAGAGATTTTGCTGTTCCCAAAATGTATGAGCAAATTTTAACAAGGATTAAATGATCAAAGTACACAAGCATAAAAAAGTCCAACACATTCATAAATGTAAAACATGATTTTGCATGCTTGGATTTAAATGCTAATACGACACAAGATTGAGCACAATGGCAACTAAGAATCCCTGAAGGATTTAGTCCCACTTAATGTGAAGGCAATGACCAATGTAGAAACATCAAGAACGAAGGTCTGTCTTGGAGTGACAAAATAGAGAGAGGGAGAGACAAGGAAGGCATGCAGGCTGCTTAGGTTGATTTATCCCATAGATCATCATGCATTCCATAACATCAACCTGTCCACTGTACATAGTTCCCAGAGTATCAGCACTTCACAAAATGGGCAACTGTATATTATGGCAAGTCATACCATTATAAGGAACAAAAATAATTGAAGCTCCAGCACCGCTAGAAGCTCAAGATTGTCATCATCGTACTTGGCTATCTCAGGCTTGAGAAGTTCCTCATGAAGACCATTTCAGCAGGGAAGCACTGTCCTTGCTGTTGAAAAATGCAATTGTGCAGTGAACAAAGAAAATATCATACATATTGAAGAGGAAATGTGGAGATCGGAAGAGGGGCGGACCTCCAATGGAGACCGCCTCCCTCTTTCTCTCTTTCTTAATCCCATCAACTTAACCCTAATACAATCTATCAACCCTTATATAAGGAGCTGTAAAATATAAAATGACCAAAATACCTCTAGTACAGAAAATTACCAAAATGCCCTTACAATTTTGGACAATTACAGTAATACCTAAAACATCAAATTTACTATCCTAAACATCAACCTTACTCAACCTGACTCTAAAACTCATATTCTTCAACACCCTCTCTCAAGTTGGGAGTGAGATACTTTGAACTCCAAACTTGTTAAAAAATCTTCATCTGTCTGCAACATTCTTCATCTGTCTTCATGACTGATGTGATCTTTAGCAGCTTCTTTGGCTGCAACATCTTCGACCCAGCCTCCCTGACTAATCATCTCTAGCAACATCTTTGACTGCAATATCAACTGAGCCTTCCTGGCTAATCATCTCAAGCAGCATCTCTGGTTGCAACATCAACTCAGTCATCCTAGCTGATCATCTCAAGCAGCATCTCTGGCTGCAACATCAACTCAACCTTCCTGACTGATCATCTCAAGCAACATCTCTGGCTGCAACATCAACTCAACCTTTCTGGCTGATCATCTCAAGCAGTATCTCTGGCTGCAACATCAACTCAGCCTTCTTGGCTGATCATCTCAAGCAGCATCTATGGATGCAACATTAACTAAGCCTTCATGGCTATTTTTTTTTCTTTCAAGCAGCTTTCATAGCTGTAAATTCCTGCAACCTCATTGGCTGTGAATAAAAACATTTTTGAAGTCCTCATAATTGT
Source organism: Brasenia schreberi (assembly GCA_036023115.1). NCBI lineage: Eukaryota > Viridiplantae > Streptophyta > Magnoliopsida > Nymphaeales > Cabombaceae > Brasenia > Brasenia schreberi. The sequence continues at coordinate 385,722 of JAYKKT010000072.1, forward strand.
AATCTTCAACATAATCTCTTTTCTGTAAACTTTCTTAATGTTGTTTTTCGAATGGAGACAATCATCACGTACTAATCTCTTCTTTATTTTTTTCGTGAATTTTTCATCTCTCTTAAACATTTCTTCAAACACTTGATGCTAAGGTAAACATCTCTTCTTGAGCATTTCTGCAAACACTTGATATGTAGGTAAACATCCCTCTTAGGCATTTCATCGAACACTTTATGTGCAGTTGAATATTTCTCTTGAACATTTCATCGAACAGTTGTCCTACAGAGTTGAAGTTTCTGTGAAACATTTCATCAAGCAGTTGATGTGCAGGTGAGTATTTTTCTTGGATATTTCATCGAACAGTTGTTCTACAGATCCTAGTATTTGGTTCTAAATACACCCCCTTCTTTGCCAAAAGATAAGTACACCTGTTACCTTGACGAACTGTATTTGTAATCTGTATTTCCCATCTACTTTGGGTGATTTCTCAATTTCATAAAAGTAGTACCTATATGAAATTGCTGATGTTCTGGCCTGGCTAACAACTGCACTCCCTCCAGAGAGTCTGATACACACCATATTTTGCGAAGTCCCTTCTCTCATGCCAATGCTATCCTTATATATATGGCCAAGAGCTTGACCGCAAGAATGCCTGTTGTTGTAACATGTTGTGACAACTGTAATTCATTCACTGGATACCTGCTCTACTGTTCTTCCCTTTCTTATAGAAATGTGCTTCTTGTTCACCTTTGTCTTGATTTCTTTGTAGAGGGAACTGCGTGTTACATATGATAGACTGGTTCTCTTGCATTGGTTGCAGATTCTTTGTGCTCTTTCTGTGTTGAATTCCTCTCTCCTTGTTTTGTTTGATAAACATGCATATGCCTCTGAGACGAGCTTAAACGCAACTTCAGCATTGAGATGCTTGTTTTTATCAGGATGAATCTACAAAGCTAATTGATGATACCGTTTCTTGATGACATCAATCCCTGCAATTTCTTCTACCAATCAATGAAGTCAGATTTCCCTTGATGATTGCATGCAAACGTTCTTGATGAGATGGAAGAGATCTCTTTCACCAACATTGATTTCAACTGTTCCGCCTCATCCTTCGATTTGACCACTATCCCTTTCATCTCCCCAGCACCAAAACAAGAAGATGAAAGGAAAATGGCAATACCATTATTGTTGAAGGCGAAGGACCACTACTTAACATCAAATTTCAGCATAATGAATGCCTATCGTCTTCCTTGCACATACCTCCACGCTCACCTCACCATCATCGCTAATATCTCCATTAATATGCTCTGATACCATGTTGAAAAATGCAATTGCACAGTGAACAAGGAAAATATCATACATATTGAAGAGGAAATGTGGAGATCGGAGGAGGGGGCAACCTCCATTGGAGGTCGCCCCCCTCTTTCTCTCTTTCTTAATCTCAGCAACTTAACCCTAATACAATCTATCAGCCCTTATATAAGGAGCTGTAAAACGTAAAATAACCAAAATACCCCTAGTACAGAAAATTACCAAAATGCCCTTACGACTTTGGACAATTACAATAATACCTAAAACATCAAATTTACTATCCTAAACATCAACCTTACTCAAACTGACTCTAAAACTCATATTCTTCAACACTTTCCCACTTTCAAACACAATTCAGTCTATGGCCCATGAATGGATGAATATATCATTTGCTTATAAAAAGAGGAAGATAGGATCTGATGATCTAAGATCTAACTGCTGTGTTGATATTTGAGTTCTTCACAAAAGAAGCATACCAAATAGTTGAGGTGTCCTATGCAAAAACATGATGGTCATGCCATGGAGACACCCTTCATCATGCATACCACTGAAAGGCTGTTAAGAAAATTGTGGTTGTGATCAATTAGGATCAACACAAAATAGTATGAAACTTTGCTGAATTTGGTAGAGAATATCAGAAGACCTCTAAAGACCTTTTTATTTTTGAATACCTCAAGCCTCAAGTGCAAAGGAACTCTCCATAGCTCTTCTACGAATACTTTTCAGTCCCCCAAATACTTAGCATAACTCCTTATTCTTCGCTCATCACTTCTTATAAGGCCCCCACAATTAGTGATATTTGGATGTTTTTTGAATAGTGTTGGGCAGTTAATCATCAACATGTACAAAAGATGTATGTGACATAAATGAAGATGTTGAGATGGATGAGTGGTCATACAAGAAAAGACCGTATACATAATGAGGTTATTAGAAACAAATTAGGAGTGACACCAATAGAGGATAAAATGAGAGAATATCGTTTAAGATGGTTTGGACATATAGAAAGAAGATCAAAAGAAGAACCTGTAAGAAGGTATGAAAAACTAAATTTGGAAAGTATTAAAAGGGGTAGAGGACGACCACAAAAGTGTTGGAAAGAAACAATAAAGAATGATCTAGTTTATTGTGAGTTAACTGCTAACATGGCACACGATAGGGATCTGTGGAAACAAAGAATCCATGTAGCCGACCCCATCTAGTATGGGAAAAGGCTTAGTTGTTGTTGTTGTTGTTGTGGATGTTTTTGGAACAACGATCAGTAATAACTTTATACCAATTTTTATCTAGATAAGATTACTTAATTCCATAAGAATCTTTCCAACCAACTTCGCTACTCTTAACCCTACTGTTTCAATTTGCCCCACATACCTGGCTCTTAAAGCCTTTCCTCGTAGAAAAGCTTATTCCTCCATTACCAGGCTAACCTAGCAGTCACATCAAATGCTGTGTTCCAATCCAGTGCCTGATTTGTCCCAGTGTCGGTCAGATTATGGGTCAGCCAATCCCTCAATGTTCCAAGAGAATAACCAAAACTTATCTTCTTAGGGGTATCAAGGATTAGACAAAATCTCAAATCCTTCTAGAATTCTTATGTTTAGAATGTCTCGAATTTGATCTCCACATATATCACATAGGCCTTCTCCACCAGCCCACATGACATAGTCCATCTTAGCTTAGTTAACAAGCTGTCATGAGCTACTCGCCAGAGGAAGAAGATTTGTGTACGTGTTGGGCCTTCCCACTCTAAATTATGTTCCATATATAACCTTGCTTCTCCTTCTTCATCTAGTTCTGTCTGAGGACATTTATCAAGAGAAATGAGTTAAAGGGGTTACTACCGAGCCATCAAATGTCCTACCTACATGATCAAAGTTCTGCCTTCTACATTGTTGCAGACATTATGCATATGTCAAAACAATTTCTTCAAGAAATCGAATACTATCCAGCCTTTGAATATTCTCCACAATGTTGATCAAAATTGTCTCTGCATGTACTTTCCACCAAAGTCAACAGAGTCCCGTGCTCTTTTATGCTAATTGGAGTCGATTGTAAACATGATATGCCTAACATCCTTCTGACGGATGTGCATCATGGAATTGGAACATTTCTTTATTACATGGCAATCATGTTCCTTATATTACATCTCAATCATTGAGCATCCTTCTTTGGTGAAGAACTGAAAGACCAATTACATTGATTAGATCACAAATCATTGGATTCAATCCTCATCTTCTCAAAAAAACTTAAGAATAATAATATTCCTTCATGCTTATTGCTCTTGGGGCCAAAGGTCAAGTGCATATAGTAAATGTTGAATCTCGTTTATAGGATCTAAAAAGGAGTCCTTGACGGAACTCTTCCACTGAAAGGATGATAACAAAATGTTTGCTGCTCTTGAATTTCTGAACGAGAAGTAATTGAAGGATGGGCTCCAACCAGATAATCGAGGTGAAGAGGAAGTGCCATACAAATTATGCACGTCTGAGAAGGAGACACCAAGTTAGCTAGTGATGGATTGACTGTGCATTAGAGGGTGGGCTATGACAATGTGTCCTTACTCCTTATCAAGCGATGGTTTTCTTGAGGAACTGTTTGAAATTACCAAGTTTGCTCATTGCGATGTTGAGCTTTGAGTTGCACTCAAGCTCCAATGATCATTTGAACCTTATAATCCTCTCGCGTCTATAATTTCATGTCAACATGACATAAAACAAAAAATTTAAATTAATATTAGAAGCGTGACTTGAAGCAGTTTTTTGCTTATGCAAGTTACATTAGATGCATCCATTACCTAGTTAGCAAGTTTTTGTGGCATCTAGGAGGAAGTTGTTTTTTCGACTCCACATTACTACCCAAAAATTAAAAGCAAAAAATAAAAAAGAATTCTTCTCTACATCCCTCCTTTGGCTTCTTCTATGTTTATAACCAGCCAAGCATCTCAAAGAAACATAAGCATTAACTTCAAATCTCACAAGCCAGTGTTTCCTGTATCATACCATGAAGAACTTAAAAGGCATACCCTAGTAGAATGTAGGTGTAGAAATACAGTTTTTCTTGGTAATTTGAAAGCAAACCGTAGGCATGAAGGCCATCGAGGAAAACAGTCTATGAACTTATTTGTTGTCAAGCAATCCAGTGAACCTTATCTATCATTCATGAAATAACCGTTCTGACAACTCTTTTTCCTACTAGTGATACATGAACAACTTTTCTCGTTTAACAGTAGGTGGACAAATTAGAAACCCGAAATGTGACACTAACAGATATGATGTACATACCGTTCTATACGTTTAATATTGTAAAAAAGCGCATACATGCAAAACATCCTAAAGTAAATGCTTCTCTAGTAAAATATGACGTACCAGCTAAATGAGAGTCTTACCTGAAAACATTTGAGAAACAAAAATATACAGCCTTTTGGTTAAAAGTAAAATGCTGGAGATTACATGCAGATCAAAAGAAAACTAAATAAATTCCAAACGACAGAGAGAGAGTGAATTGTGGCATATAGTATGAAAATGCACATGCTTTTGGATTAATTTTGTGTGGATTAATCTTAATCATTTATTTGCATAATTACAGATAAAATTAAGTAATTGGTTTTGGATCAATTACTAAACTCAGAACGCATTGGGTCCTAGTTAATTGTGGGTAATCTACGATAGGTTGGATTACCTACGAACCCTCTTTGGATAGAGATGTCAACTTGCAGACTGTTTTTGGTAGTCAGCTAGTCTACTATCACGTGACTGACTAAAAGGAAGAGAATTAGCATGGACGGTAATAGTAAAGAAAGAGAGTTCACCTTATTTCTACGTACAGTTTTTTTTTCTTAATAGATGGATCTCTCTCTATTTTCTCTATACTGGCCACGAAAGTCATCTTACTTTGGGATTTCCATGTCGGGCGTTGTAAGTTGAATCATCTACCTTCCATCATGGCCTCGTTAGGCTCATCTTCAGGTGAATGATTATTTGTGTTGATTTCATTTTACTATCTCCCGATCTTGTATGTCTAAATCTTCCATCACATGCTTCTAGAATTTGTTCAACAGAAAAATTCCTTCAAGCTAAAGCTTCCACGAAACTACAGAAGCAGAGCCACCAAGTGGATCAGCAGAAAACAATAACAAAACAAATGAAACAGCGTATGAGTAGGGAAAAGAAAAAACCCGAAAAGTTCAGGTCAAATGCAGCAAAATTCATGCTCCAGAGGAAACTATGAGAACAGCAAGCATCAAGACATCGAAGAAGAAGCTAAAATTGAATGAAACTTCATCCATTGCTCACCGATCTTGTCTCATATAATCTGAACTTCTGGAGATAACAATTTCCCGCCCGGTTAGCTTCATCTCTGATGAGTCCGTGCTGCAGCTGGTTCTCCGATGTCATCGAGTTGATCCCGAGCCTCTTGCTCGGGAATACTCAGAATATCATACAAAACGAAAGAATCCGAGGTTTCTGAGGCAGATTGGATTCTCTCCCAACGAAACAAAGGCAAGCAGGAAAGGGGAACAGCTTTTCTTTTCGTTTTATGAACCTTATCCTCTCAAACAACTCAAAAAAGCAAGAGAAAGAAAGAGAATAAGGAGCTTCTACTATGTCAGCCAGTTGCGTCAACGAAATCCTCTGATAAACGTAATTCCGAAGTAGAAAGGAACTCAAGAATTATCTAAGGAAACAGGAGCACGCGATTCCTTTCCTTCTCAGTTATCTCTATTTCACTGCAATTCCTTCCAGAAGCTTGTGATCTGCTTAAGAAAAAGCAACTCTTCGAGAGAGAGAGAGAGAGAGAGAGAGAGAGAGAGAACTTAAAGCAATTAGGAGTTGCGATCACACAACGGTCCTCGCGTGAGGCAAAACCAGCGCCAGATAAATCATTTTCTACTTTTGTTCATTTTTTCTTCTCTTCTCTCTCTCTCTCTCTCGCCCGAAGGCTACGCCACCCCTTCTTCACGGGCATCACCCTCACACACAACGTCGTGTATCCGACCGGGGAGGAAGGGAAAGACGGAAGGAGTCATGCATTTTTCCTCAAGGACGGACGAGGGCCTTCCGGACGCGAGGTTCTTGCGAAGGTGGGCCCTGCCTTTCTGCAGCGCTTGTCAGTGGTGAATGTCAAATTTACCCTTTGACTTAAGGCTCATTGACGGACCCATTCATTTGATCTGCTTTGCTTCCCTAAGCGGGACATTTTTGTTTGTTTGGATGTGGTTGAGACTTTCTCGCTTTCAGCCGTTAGCTTTTGGCGGGAATTTTTTAAATATTTTTTGAATTTGTTGGGTCACCCAACAAATTGGATCTGGCCCGAACTTATACGCTCTTGGCAAGTTTGTCCAAGTTCATCTTGGGTGGAAGTTGCTTAGATATTCTTTGAAGCATATACCTTAGTCAGTATAAAACCTTTAACCAAGCATCTTATTTGTATTATAAAAGGAACATTGAACGACAAATTAATTCAACCACGAGATTAAAAAGCATGACATAATACAATAATACTTTTAATTCAAATCAAATGTCTGCCGTTGATCACGCGAACTCATAGTCCACCAAGTGTGATGACTAAAACCACTTAAAAAACCACCAAACTACTTATAAATACAAATAGTGAGATACTCATCAAAATAGTTTTTCTTCTCTCTTTTTTACGTATTTGGTTTGTGTCATGACCACCTCTGCGCCTGTTGTTTGGTACCACAGTTCAAACTCAACTGAGTAACAGGCAGCAGGTCTAAAGAAGCTCTCATTCACGGCATTGTCAGTAAAGAACAGATATGCATCCACATTCAACAAGCTCACACTTCATCAACAAGGCTACTGCTTATCTCATCAACAAATTAAGACACACAGCATTCCCACTCAGACCAATTTCAAACAGCCAAATCAATATTAGGGCCCATATAAATCATTAAGAAGTAAACTAACATATTATTAAGGATTTTACCATGTTACCAGTTCAAGAGCGCTTATACCATTTTGTGCCACCTTCATTTGCCACTACCTCATACAAATAAAAATAAATAAAAACAGTATAATTGTAAATATTGTTGAGTGATCATGATGATTACTGAAAGAACTATTTAATCGAGAAACTAAGTACCAAGAGGGGTGCAAAGAAAGCACCAGGATCATTGATGAAACGCTTATTTAGTCGAGAAACCAAGTACCAAGGGGTGCAATGAAAGCATCGGTTGAGGGATTATCTTTTCTTTCCTTTGAGAAACTAAGTTCAAAGACTTATGAAGGTCATATTGATTGATCATACCCTGTTCGACTAAATCCAGCTCTTTGTAGTATCACCTAGCTCATCGACATTTCTTTCATTTGCATGTAATAAAGTTAAACTTCAAAGTATGACTCAGCCCATTAAAGTGAAATCCATCTTGCACCTAATAAAAGTTTCTTGCTTGTGCAAAGTTACATACAAATCCAACTAGTTAGACTAGCTAGCATAACTTTCTAACACCAATCATTCGTTGATTGTTTAGCTTCTTTAGCCTTGATGTATTGTTTAAGTTAGTTTGACAAGCACAATACAGATGAGCTAGAAATGAGTCAAGCCATGAGCTGCATTGATTGTTTACCAGCCCAATTCCTCGCCCTAAGTTTATCTATTGGTTAGTACGTTGAACTCTCCTTACCAATGCCATATGGATCTTCTTTTTGTTTGTTTGTTTAATGGTGGTTGTCTTTTTCTTTTAATTTCTTAGGGACGCCCTCGTCATTGGAAGAGAGGAGCGTAAGCAATTTCACCAGAGGCGTGGCTGAAAAAAATGGAACTGAAGAAGAAATGTGATCCACAAGTGAAGGGGAAGCTTCACAAAACTTACCTTGCACTTTCGCTGCAATAGTTTACTTCCCCACGTCATGTTACATTACAGCTGGGAATCCATGCATAAATAACGTATTTAAGAATTAAAACCCTTTTGTCTGCTCAGCTGTCGAACTCATGACCTTCTACTTGTGAGTCCAGGAGAACTATTGCTCGTTCTGCAATTAAAACCCGGTTTTATAAACCATGCCTTTAACCAAAGTGCTTTCTTTAAAAGTACATTCAAACACGAAATAGCCTAATCTAGTGCTGTTACTATCGATCAACTTATGGAAAAAGTCTAGATGGTGCTATGTGACCACCATAAATCGTCATGTGGTAACCTTGCTTTATATGAAGCAAATGGATAAATGCAAAAACTGGTCATTGAAGATCATTTAATTCCGATATTCATCTATAATATTTTCAAAATTTTGGGTAAAGCGACTTTCTCTGCCTTTCATTTTCCAGCATATTTATAATGAACTGGACTTGATTTAACTATAATTATAATATACCAAAGAAATCATGAAAAACCTAGTCATGCGGACCAATCTAGCGCATTGGGTGATAGATCCATGCAAACAATTAGAATTCCCATCAAAAGCCATGTCATGCTTCGGGACGACGAGCAGATACTTCACACACACATACACACAAGAGAGGAGACTAGAAGGTTTCTTTAACCAAAAAAGAAAAGAAAAGGAAGACTAAAATGTTTAAATGCCGTGAAAACCGGTCTTTAAAAGAAACGGCAGAAAGGAGAAAACTTGAAGACAAGCGAAGTAATGAACATCCCCGATCAAACCACAAGCGGAGTCCACAGATATGACTTTCTATCTATTAAATGGGCTTCTGATGCACGGCTTTGAATGTGAGAGTTAAACTGCTAAAAAGCAGAGCCTAACACGCCATCTATGATTTATACGTAAGAGGAGACATGGCTGAGATCTTTGAATTTCTTCGTTCTCCTCGATATGTTACGTAAAACAAAATGGCGTGTTGCAGTACTCAAGGGGTTAGCCCACTTGCCACGGCTCTCGACACCAACGACGCAGGGTGTGAGATCGATTCCTGTGGCGTGCATGCCTTGCCTCCCCATTGTAACCACCGTCGGTTGTAACAAAAGCAAGAAACACCTTAATCTGATTTGGATTAGAGATTAAGGGTGTTACTATTTACATCTTTTTTATACATTCTTTTTATCATTTTTTAAAAAATTTCTTTCTTCCGTTCTCTCACTGCAAACACCATCTTTTGGAAAAAAAGACAGTCACTCACCTTTCAAACAATAAGGTGCATCTATCATTTTAATATAGCATATTTTATCATCTATCATTTTAATATAGCATATTTTATCATCGATCATTTTAATAGCATCATTTCTATGATAAAAATACACCCACGTTACATTGTTCTTCAAATAATGACATGTTATTAGCACGCTTGTCTTTAAATAAAATGCGTCTTAGGCGTGTCTCATCATCCATCACAGATTTTTTTTCTCACCTGAATTTTTTATCGTGATTGACGATTTAGAGTTCTATTTTCTTTTGACTTTTTTTGTCATATTTATGTTTAGATCGATATGGAGATTGAGAATAACAGACAAAGAAGTTTAAAAGAGATCAAAAGAAGTCAATAAGAAGATAAAAAAATATGAAAGTTTCGAAAAAAAAAGTTGAAGAGTGAGATTTATGGAGAAATCAAACAATTAAGAGACAATGAAATCATTAGAAAGAGAGATCGAGAAAGATGATTGGAAAGAAAAGAAAAGGAGACAAATATGTATACATATCATTGGAAGAATAAGAAAGGTGTGTGAATAAGGAACCGTTGAAAAGGGAAGAGGAAGGAGAGAATATGCACTACGAGTAATTTGAGATTTAAAAATATATATATATATATATATATATATATATATATATATATATATATATATATATTATATATATATATATATATGCTTTGTAAAATGAGTGTATGAACAACAATTATGGAGATTAATTTATGTTATCAAACACAAATCTGTGCCTACATTTCCGAGACTGGAAATCTCTTTCCTTTCGTGACCAGCTGCAGGTTGGTAATACTGTCAATGAAAATAATTTGTGATATACCTCAGCGTTATGCATTATCAGATTCATTTGACCTTAACTTTTAATAGGATATTGTTGATCGTTATAGGTGATAGGCGTTATTTAATGAAGAAGCAAAAAACTGAAAGAGTTAGTACAACATAATCTTGTGGAAGATCTATTGGAGATGTGGGGGCCCCATTTACCTCATGTTTGCCAAAAAAGGATTGATGCTGATCAATACGGCATCTGGAACTGCTTTTGATCTTGTCGACTTTTCTTTCTTTCTTTCTTTCTGTGATCCCCCTATATGGAAGCCTTGTTAATTTCTTTACTGCAAGCGGATTAGGCATGCCCATACTATACTAGTATTGTTATTGTAGAAAAATTAACGTTGAGATTTATCCACACCCCACTTAGCTAGTTCGGCTGAAAGGTGGCTATATAATTTAAAGATGACAAAAGCATAGAAGAAAAGCACATAAGATCTCACCGCCTCCATTATATTCAGCGCCTTCCGTCAAGAGCAGCTTTGATGGGACTGATCAAATCATTCCTCGAGGTATAAGCTTGAACCACAGCCAAGTTACTGCCTGCAGTAATCACTAATAATTCCACAAAGAACACTGACAACAAGAACAATCCAATCCAAGTGTCTGAATTGAAACTGTTTGGACCCATTCCTGGTTCGGATCTTGGCGGCTTTCTCTTGCTACATTCACTCGTAACGTATAGGGATTTCAGTTTAGTTAATGATAACAAAAGATACCCTTTCCTGAACACTTGCTGTGCTCACTGCAACAGTTTTGGCCTCTGTGAAAGTTCTCCCTAAAAGGCATTAGTAGCTACTACTTATTGGATCATGCCGACTTTTCTACCAAACCAGCTGAAATCATATTGCGTGTCTCATGTTGACGAATTTGCGCTTCATTTTGGATGCTACTGGTCTCCCGAATCTCACTATTTATGCCATTTCCTTTTTTCTTTTCTGCCAAATCTGCTGCATTGATGTACAAAGACAGCGGATGCCTCTTCGCCTGGTCCTACTTTATCCAAACCAGTTGATTTCCTCTCATGTCCATACCAGCAGGTTGCTCGCCCTCATATGCTTCGATAAGAAGCTGCTGTATTGTTCTTCTTCTCTCTTGACCACTGACGCCATAATGAATCAATTTTAACATATAGAACTTTTACATTATAACGGGTTATTCAAAAGGAAGTATTAAATGAGCAATTTAGTTTAGAGATGACCAATTAATTAACTAATGAAGCCAAGTTGATTGATAAAACCTTCTAAAGAGTGTCTTTTCTTCATTAATCACAAGCCTTTAATTATTCATCTCTATTGAGTTACAATTGATAAAACTTTCTAACATACAACATACATAATTTATCAAGACCATACATCGGATCAAGTTTTGTTTGGCCAACTGATTATCGCCGCATGTGTGTCTTTCCGTTCGCCTTAAGCGACCCAGCGTGCCCCACTGACCAAGTCCCTTGTATTTGATAATGAGGGTTAGACCATGGACCATTTGCAAGTGGACTTAGATTAGTGTTTATCCCTAGATGGAAATTGGTGAACTTTTAGTAAAAATTATTGGTCAAAGCTCTGAAAATTCACTTTCTCCATGCATTCATGCATTGGTTGGTGGGAGTGTGAGTGTGTGAGCATGCATGTGTGTTGTACTTCATCCACTATTTATACAACAACAACTAAGCCTTTTCCTATACTAGATGGGGTCGGCTACATGGATTCTTTGTTTCCACAGATCCCTATCGTGTGCCATGTTAGCAGTTAACTCACAATAAGCTAAATCATTCTTTATCGTTTCTTTCCAACACTTTTGTGGTCGTCCTCTACCTCTTTTAATACTTTCCAAATTTAGTTTTTCATACATTCTTACATGTTCTTCTTTTGATCTTCTTTCCATATGTCCAAACCATCTTAAACGATATTCTCTCATTTTATCCTCTATTGGTGTCACTCCTAATTTGTTTCTAATAACCTCATTATGTATACGGTCTTTTCTTCTATGACCACTCATCCATCTCAATATCTTCATTTCTGTCACAGACATCTTTTGTACCTGTTGATGATTAACTGCCTAACACTCAGAACCATAAAATATGGTAGGCCTAATTGCTGCTCTATAATATTTACCTTTTAACTTTTTCATACATTCTTATATGTTCTTCTTTTGATCTTCTTTCCATATGTCCAAACCATCTTAAACGATATTCTCTCATTTTATCCTCTATTGGTGTCACTCCTAATTTGTTTCTAATAACCTCATTATGTATACGGTCTTTTCTTCTATGACCACTCATCCATCTCAATATCTTCATTTCTGTCACAGACATCTTTTGTACCTGTTGATGATTAACTGCCTAACACTCAGAACCATAAAATATGGTAGGCCTAATTGCTGCTCTATAATATTTACCTTTTAACTTTTTCATACATTCTTACATGTTCTTCTTTTGATCTTCTTTCCATATGTCCAAACCATCTTAAACGATATTCTCTCATTTTATCCTCTATTGGTGTCACTCCTAATTTGTTTCTAATAACCTCATTATGTATACGGTCTTTTCTTCTATGACCACTCATCCATCTCAATATCTTCATTTCTGTCACAGACATCTTTTGTACATGTTGATGATTAACTGCCTAACACTCAGAACCATAAAACATGGTAGGCCTAATTGCTACTCTATAATATTTACCTTTTAACTTTAATGGTATCTTCTTATCACAAAGAATACCTTATGCTCCTCTCCATTTTAACCAACTAGCATTAATTATATGCGTAACATCTCCATCAATTCTTCCATCATTCTGAAAAATTAACCCTAAGTATTTAAAACTTTCCTTTTGAGGGATGCAATGTGTGCCAATTTTAATTTTTATGTCCTCTGAAGTAACCAAATGATCAAACTTATATTCCATATACATAAATCTATACAACTTTTTTTATTCAATTAATGTGACAGAATCAGATTCTCCTACTCCAATAACCAATCAAACTTAGAAAGCTCATGCACAAATAATTTTATACACTCCTTGACAGATCTGAACTAAAGGCTCACATACCAACAGAGCATGTTTCCACAGAAAATATTTCTCAGATATTAATTTAGTTGTTGTCTGACCCACCAGTTCAACATTGTCCTGAATCACTACAACAAACCTGAGTAACTGTGGTGTATTTGACGGATGGGGCCGTACACTAATTTGTCTGTAGCTGATCATGTTTTCTCTAGAGCACTGTGCTTTTGATTTGTCTGTAGTGATCTCTCTATAGTGACGATCATGGCAATGACTGATCATGTTTTCTCTAGGGCACTGTACTTTCAAGTTGAGAATTCGATGAATGCAAACGGCAAGGGATGAGGAGTATACTCTGTATGCTCCGTCAATGACTGCCACTATAAGTTAGTTTATTATAGTAAATGGATCTTGATAGGAGATATGCATCTTACTCAAAATTTCAAAAGTTTGTATTTTGTTATATAGAAAAATGTAAGTACATCTTACTCAAAATTTCAAAACTTTGTGTTTTATTATATAGAAAAATATAAGTACTTTGTGAACGTAGAACCTAATAAATTATCAACAAGGTTATTCAAACTTGTTATTCAAAAAGAGAGTTCTTCAAGAAAACTCTTGGAAGTTTGTAGGCATTACTAATAAAGTGTGGAATACTATGACAATGAATATTAAAAAATAATAAAAGAGGTGCTAGGTGAATTCAAGAGAGGTAAACCGCAATATAAAGAGGCTTGATGAGAAATTTCTTAATTTATCATGATTAAATTATGGAAACTATAACTTTGATAGAGGTGGTGGATATGATTATTATTAGGAGAAAGTTTCATATTTATAAATCAATTGAAAAAGGTATAGAGATTGAGGATCAAAGTTCTTAAGTTATGGATTCTTTTAAAGAAAAAGCTTGAAATGTGATTGGTATTGTTATCCATAATAATTGAAGGATAATGTAGTAGAGATAAAGTGACATGACGATCAAATTAGGACGGTTAAGTTAGTTTTAGGAAGAGTTTTTGAATATTAGATTTGCTTAGGTGTTTCAGGTAAAACTGAAAGAAAGCATGTTAAAAGTACTTTTGGAATAGATAAGGTATCTAAAGTATCCCACAAAGAGAAATAGGGTGTGCAGGAGACAAATGGACACATGGGAATATAGGATGCCAAGGTTTTTATGGAGAGTATAGCTTTGGAGAGCAAAATGATAAAGGAAATTGTTAATTTTGCTATGAAATATGATCACTTTTTTCAAGAAGCAATATGAACATTTAATTATTTACAAGACTAAGAGAGGTTTGTCTAAGACATAAATTGATTACTTTGCTTGTCAAGAGAAGAGATAGATTGTATTGTAAGGATTGAAAGCTCATCCTAAGAGATAGATTAATTGTTCAATATCGACTATTAGTTTTGGATTTACATATAAAGAAAACAAGAGTATATTGACTTAGTCAACTATCAGATAGACCCACAAATTTTACACAATTGTGATAGACTGACCATTGAATGGCGGATGTGGAATTTCTATTTGAGGTGAAGCTAAGTTTGACGTGACTGCCTGAACTCACCCATGAATACGTCCCTCACTGCACACACAACCCACCCTGCACTTTGCTTTAGAAGGAGATGAGGGGAGAAACTACATATATGAGTACATGCAGGGAATGTATAAGAGGATATCAATCGAGAGGTTTGTCGATAAAAAATAGAACACCATTCTCAATCAACACAAGATCAAACTATTAAGAAGTAAATAATATGCGGTCCAATGCTGAATTTATCTTTTCTTCATAGAAATTTTATAACCAATTCAATATTATTTTGGTAGAAGACAACCCAATTGAAAAGTAAACGATATTCAAATATTGAGCAAAAGATTTACTCTTGTCATTCCCATTTTCAATCCCGGATGAGAAATGAGGAGGGTCATTAGGTCATCGATGGCTAGACTTGGCAGTAAATTTAAAGAGAAAAAAGTATTAATTTGGTTGTAGAGAACAAACAAAATTAAAGTGGAAAGATGAAAAAGGAGAGCACTTTCTGTGCAAAACTGAAATATGGTATTGTGGCATTACACACAAGCTCACACCCACCTTGTGATAAAGCCCATTGTATTTAAAGAGAAAAAAGTATTAATTTGGTTGTAGAAAACAAACAAAATTAAAGTGAAAAGATAAAAAGGAAGAGCAGTTTCTGTGCAAAACTGAAACATGGTATTGTGGCATTACACACAAACTCACACCCACCTTGTGAAAAAGCCCATTGATGGGATCGATTTCACCTACTCATCGCACTACTCAAAAGGAGAGAAGAAAGCATGAACCGTATTTTCAGAAAAGAGTCAAAGAAATGGAAGACACTTTGGGAAGTGATGCCTGGAGAATTATATCTGCACTAACAGAAAAACAAAAACAAAGAGCAAGGAAAAGATTTCTCAACAACAATTCTCCAAAATTGCATGAAAAAAGAGTTTCAAACTACAACAGTCCTTTTCATAGAAAGAAGACGTCCATTTTCCAGTTCCCCATCAAAAATTGGACGCCGCACTCTTCCAAAAGCAGAAAAACAAACAACCACATGGAAAACAATTCTAAAGAAAACTAAACCACCATTTGTTCCTTGACTTGCAGTAACACTTCTCCTTCCTTCATCAAGTTCACCACCTTGTCTGTAATTGGAGATAGAAACTTTTTTACAATCTCCGAAGCAGGGTTAAGTACGCTTCAAATGCCGACGTCGCGTCTATGCGATGTATGTCCATCCGCAAGCGCAAAGGTGTTGAATCCGAGCCCTTTGTTTCTGTGTCAGCTTGATTGTGTTCTTTTTCATCTCTTCCACGGATTCGTTGAACATCTTCTCCCTCTTGCGATCCTCTGGCTCCCAATCATCCTCTGAAAACGACGACGAATCGGACGCAGAATCAGGTTGATAATGGTGGAAGTAGCGGGCGAATTCCGAAACTCCAATGTTTTGCCGGAGTCTCTGGCACATCGGCTCATTCGGGTCGTAGAAATCGGCGAACTCGTCTAAGAGATCTGCACGAATCATTTCATCAACACGCAGTGATACAAACTCAGCTAGGACATCCAATGTGACGTCGATCCAGATGAAGCAGCAATCATATCGGAATTCAGCCACTGAGTTGACATCATTGGAGGAGACGAGGCCTGGATATAGGAATTAGACCCGCCGACAAGGATGGGGACTAATCCTCGGCGGAGATGTCGGAGATGACGCCAGACGCACGGTTGACATCATGGGCGCGACGGGCACCGTTAAATCCCGGCTCTCTGTCGACCTCGCGAGGAGGTTTTCGGGTGAGATGGTGAACTCGGATAAGATACAGGTTTATAAGGGACTTGACATAGCCACCAACAAGATCCGCGACGAAGGGCGGTGCGGCGTGCCTCACCACTGACGACGACCAGTGAGACGAAGAATCAGGATGATAATGGTGGAAGTAGCGAATTCCCGCACTCCAATGGCTTGCCGGAGTCCCTGCCACATCGGCTCATTCGGGTCGTAGAAATCGGCGAGCTCGTCTAAGAGACATGCACGAATCATTTCATCAACACGCCGTGATACAAACTCAGCTAGGACATCCAATGTGACGTCGATCCAGATGAAGCAGCAATCATATCGGAATCCGGCGACAGAGTTGACATCATTGGAGAAGAGTCGGGCGACGTCTTCTCGGTCGCCGACTATGTCAAGCGTGCGTCCGGCGTCATCACCGACATCTCCGCCGAGGGCTTAGTCCCCATCCTTGTCGGTGAGTCTAATTCCTATATCCATGACCTCGTCTCCTCCAATGACGTCAACTCTGTTGCTGGATTCCGATATGATTGCTGCTTCATCTCTATCGACGTCACATTGGATGTCCTAGCTGAGTTTGTGTCACTGCTTCTTGATGAAATGGTTCGTGCAGGTCACTTAGACGAGCTCGCCGATTTCTACGACCCGAATGAGCCGATGTGCCAGGGACTCCGGCAAGCCATTGGAGTGCCGGAAATCGCCCGCTACTTCCACCATTATCATCCTGATTCTTCGTCCGACTCGTCGTCGTCAGTGGTGAGGCACGCCTCACCGCTTTTCGTAGCGGATCTTGTTGGTGTCTATGTCAAGTCCCTTATAAATCTGTATCTTATCCGAGTTCACTATCTCACCCGAAAACCTTCTCGCGAGGTTGACAGAGAGCCGGGATTTAACGGTGCCCGTCGCACCCATGATGACGACGAGCATCTCCTTGCGGCGGAGGCGTGTAAACCATCGGTGATATTTCAGCAGTTACCCTTCTGCTCAGTATAAGCAATAAACTTGGGGTGAATTTCGCAGACGACGTCGGTCCACCGTAAATGGGAAACCTCATAAATCCACAAAGAGAGCTCAAGAACACAGTACCAAGATCGCCTTCTCTCTCTCTAAACAGGGTGGAGCTACCATCATCAAAGCATACATCTATTCAGTTTCAGTGATTAACGCAACGGAAACAGGTCGGTATGCAGAAATAAGCACAGTACTGCAATACTCTTCAATTGGCCTCTCTCTCTCTCTCTCTCTCTCTCTCTCTCTCTCTCTCTCTCTCTCTCTCTCTCTCTCTCTCCAGCGCTCAAATTAAATATGAAGCTGATGGTAAATCTTAATGGCTATTATCAAGATGAGGCTCTTTGTGGTGAAAGCGTGTAGTGAAAGACAGTGAAAAGACGGATTTTACGAGTCTAAGCAGGAGAGAAAAACGGGAATCAAACCGCACGCCGGCTGTGCATGCAAGTCAGGAAGGTCCCCGTTTTATTGGGTAATAACAAGGTTTCCTTATCTTATGATGGAAGCATAGCACGTGTACTTTGTTTGTTCCCATCCTAACTGTTGCCACCGCAAGACGAGACGTAAAAGCGTGTGTGGTGAAAGACAGTGGAAAGACGGATTTTACGAGTGTATGCAGCCGAGAAAAAGATTTGCTCTTGTCATTCTCATTTTCAATCCCGGATGAGAAATGAGGAAGGTTGCATTAGGTCATCGATGGTTAGACGAACATTTGGCAGTAAATTTAAAGAGGAAAAATTATTAATTTGGTTGTAGAGAACAAACAAAATTAAAGTTAAAAGATGAAAAGGGAGAACACTTTCTGTGAAAAACAGTAACATGGTATTGTGGCATTACACACAAGCTCTAACCCACCTTGTGATAAAGCCCGTTGATGGGATCGATTTCACCTGCTCATCGCACTACTCAAAAGGAGAGAAGAAAGCATGAACCGTATTTTCAGCAAAGAGTCAAAGAGATGGAAGAGACTTTGGGAAGTGATGCCTGGAGAATTATATTAACAACGAAAAAAGAGTAAGGAAAACATTTCTCAAAAACAATTCTCCAAAAAAAGAGTTTCAAACTACAACAGTCCTTTTGATAGAAAGAAGACGTCCATTTTCCGGTTCCCCATCAAAAATTGGACTTCGCACTCTTCCAAAAGCAGAAGAACAAACAATCACTTTGAAAACAATTCTAAAGAAAACTAAACCACCATTTGTTCCTTGACTTGCAGTAACACTTCTCTTTCTTCATCATCTTCACCACCTTGTCTGTAATTGGAGATAAAAACTTTTTTACAATCTCCGAAGCGGGGTTAAGTGCGTTTCTGTCCCACACATGTCCGGCGTCACGGGGTGCAGCTTCAAATGCCGACGTCGCGTCTATGCGATGTATGTTCCATCCGCAAGCGCAAAGGTGTTGAATCCGAGCCCTTTGTTTCTGTGCTTGATTGTGTTCTTTTTCATCTATTCCACGGCCTCGTTGAACATCTTCTCCCTCTTGCGATCCTGTGGGTAGGACATGGATTGATCGGGCACTAAGTGATCCAACTCAGTACTTTATATTGATCCATTTATCCCAACTCAGAACCAATTTCAATAGGCAACAATAGGATTCGAGGAGATCTAAGCATCAATTATTATTAGTCAACCTATTAAACAAGAGTTAATTTTCATTTTCGAGGTAGTAATTAAGGGCTTTAAGGAGCTCCTAAGCAAAAATAGTTAGCAATTTTAAATTAACTAGGATACAAATTTTAATGTTTTAAAAATTACAACATTTAGTTTTAGTGTTCAGCTTAGAGGCTTATTCTAAACTATATAAATCTATCCATATAAATGAAAATGAAAGTGGTGAGTGAGTGAGTTGGTTTTTATCACCTTGAGGAGTCATATCCATTGTGTGGGAGAATGTGTGTGCATGGGTGAGAGTTGATAAGTCATATCCAACTTGTGAGTGAGAATGTGTGTTGGTATGTCACATACATCAAGTATGTGTGCGCACATAAACCTACTCAAAACATGTTCAACTTGTTTGATGAGCCCAAATTTAGAGTGTGTAGATATTAAAGCATCATTTGATCCTCGCCACTCACGATTCACATCAGTTTCATAAAATGGAAAAATATTAAAACGTCGGGGTCACATCAGATTGGTTGGACTGAAAAACTTCATGGTGCCTTACCGTGACATTTGTGCATGACATGATTCTGCGTAGGGATTCTTTTGGAACCCACTTATCACACTAATTAAATGAAACGCCAAGAGACGTCACAAAAATTCTTTAAATTAATTTCAGTAGTACGAAGCTGATAATTGTTTAGATAGAAATTTGAGGGGTACCCAAAAAGCGTAGTGCACATGCGGAAAGCACAAGCTATATGATTGTATGTGAAAGCCGGAGATTTTGATTTGAAAGCAAATACTACGATAGCAAAGTATGTCTATCATGTTAAAGTATTGGCAAAGTGTATTATTGGCTGTTGATTATCATAAACAAGTATGTTGAATGCTTGGCTGGCTTACTAGCTAATGTATTCAGATACTTTTTCTCTTGTGATTTATGGCTCTAAGAAGCCACCTTAGAGGAGTTGGAACTAGGGATTGTTAGGCAAGTCTATGTCTAGTTTCCATTTTAGAATACCAATATCAAGCCTGAGATTGGGTTCCATTGGATCTTTCATATGGAAAACCGTAATCGAGAACTAAAAGAAAAAGCTAAACGATACTTGAACATTCTGGATAATCCTGCACTTTTAATATTTGAAACTTTGTTGATCTTAATTAATTCAAAACTTGGGGTGAATCCATGTTTTTTCCTAAGTTTTTCACGTACCTGGCTCCATGTATTTGTCAGACTTGTGACCCTATCCCACATATATGAACTTATTCGCTTCTCACCGGACCTGACCCTAAGACATTTGGTACGGGTTGGATTCAGGTGAAACATCATCCTTCAACATACAAGTTGGAGAGAAACATTTATAACTCCAACAGTACTTACTGTTGTCACCAGGTTATGCTTCACCTTTGGGAATCAAATATCTACTTACCTGCTTAGCACTGAAAAGGCCTGTTCTACTACGCTAACCTCATCTATTGCTCAAAGTTTTCTCATGAAACTTTCTTTGCAGCTTTCTCATTGAACAATAAATCTCACAAAAATAAATTTCTCACCAATGAAATATAATGCCACGTTAAAAAGAATCAGTCACTGCATAGAACTCAACATTTTCTGAAAAATCATATTCAACAAGTTACTTTTAGGCATCCTATATGTATTATAACCTCTCCTTTTTTTAAAATGTTAAAATCACTTGAAGCTATTCAGTTCCAAATACACGCTTATAGCTGTATACATGTTTTGCAGTTGAAGGAAGACGGTGGGCATCAATTTGCCATACATGACGTTGAATAGCAAGAAACAGGAGTACCAAAAAAACACAGTTGCTGGTGGGTGTTGGCTGAATACTTCATAGTATGCGATGGTAAAATTAATGCAGAGAGAGAGAGAGAGAGAGAGAGAGATTGTCTGCAATGTGGGTAAGAGAGGGTAGTTCATGTGGCCGTGTCAAGTGCTTTAATTACGAGTCGTGCATATTTCATGACACGTATCAATACATGTCGAACCACTAAATCTTTTATACGATATACTAGGATAAGATACTACAGTATAGTATGAAATGCAGGCAGTTGGCAAACCTAGAACATTAAGTGTTGCGTGATTCGGTAAAGATAAGAGTACATTAAACCCATAGCATGTATCCATTGCTATTCCAGGGGAATTAGCGTATAAGAAGTTACTGATTGATAATGGGATGCGCGGACACGAATGAAGGACGGTCACCGCCCTTTATAGTGGTCTTACTGTAAGCGTACAAAAGTAGCAATGTAGACTTGCTGTACATGGTCATGTGTAAGGTAGTCCATAAGAGGGGTCAAATTGAAGGGTATAGGAAGGAGGGATTATGTCTGGATTCATCGGCGGGTCGATCAGATATATATTAATGATAATAAGATGTAAATATATATATAGATTATATAAATGAAGGTGATGCTAGTTTGGACGGAGGTTCTATGAAACTTTTGGATCTGAAATTTTCATTATCTAAAAGACTTTTGTTAATCCTTGTCAATAATTCAAGTGATCTCAAAAGATTTGGATATTGTCAGTTTAGGGTATTTAATTTATTTATTTTTGCTAGTAAGATAAAACCAGACATGTCGATAAGTATCAATTATTTAGTAAGTCTAGCCCATTGAATAATGGATTAACCCTGACAATATGTGAAACTGGCATTTCCATTCTATTGGTAATGACGATCCAGAATCTCCCAAACTGATTGAGCAATTGAAAGAAAGACTGATTAACCCTGGCGCAATTGCTATATCAAGGTTTCTTAACCAGCACAGACCAAAACCTGATTAGATAAAAATGTATCTGAAACTTAGATGGTTCAGCTTTGCCAAACTAGATTTTGTTAAATATTCGATCATTTAGTGTCAATGCGGAGTTAGAAGGCGAGTCTCACTTTTACTCATGAAGCAACAAACATTTGGTTGTCTTTCTAGCTGAGACGGGACCTAGTTAGCAAACTAACAAAGTGATGATGACGATGTCATGTGTAGGGAAACATGCAATTGGTGCTAACCAACAACCATTGTTGAGTGACACCAAGAAGCATGGACTAGTGTTGCTTATAACAGTAGCTGTTGTGGGCGCAACCAGAGAAGGAATTAAAAGAGAGTCGTAAGAAGAAGGGGTGAAATTATCAGGTCCACCAAGGTCGTGGCCATCATCATTACGTTACAACTGCAATTGTTTCAATTATTTGTGAGGAATGGGCAAATCTACTGACAGTAGGGACTAAGTCATTCGGAATGTGAATGGCAATAGTGTTCTGTCAACTTCAAGAAGCTGCGTTTTGAGGGCGATGGCCCGAACAGGGAAAGGAGGGCACATGCAATGTTGCGCAAGATCATGTGACGCCTATGACAAAACTGCTTCTCCTTATGTCACAGCGCCCACTCTACCCTAACATGTACACACCAAGAGAGGTGCAACTGTTACTAGTCCACATCCCCATAATTGTCGGTTTAGACCATGTGATTGTACGAGTTTACACCAAAAAGTATTGGAAAGATCTATACAGAAAAAGATAATTGTCGGGTTATGTCCATGTGATTGTACGAGTTTACACCAAAAAGTATTGGAAAGATCTATACAGAAAAAGGAAAGAATAGGGTGATGGTACACCGTTTCTCTCACATGGGTTACCTTGAAAAGATTTTGTCATTTTTCTTAATTTTATTTTCACTCTATTCTTTGTAAAGTATTTATTGATAGTTTATCTTCCTAGTTTTCACATTTGGGCTTATTGTTAGAAGTCGTTATATGTTTCTAACATTTTTTGTTTAATTACTTTAACATTACTATTTTCTTTATTTTCATATAACGTTTTACAGCTTGAGAATGGTCATTTTCTATTATATCTCCCACTTAGCCATTCGAGCCAAGTATCTTGACATACCGGTTTTGCCTCCCACTTTTGTAGGGTTTTCTAAGTTATGTCATATATGATTATCATTTCAATCATTACTTATTATGTGGTTTCTTACCTACACAACATTCAAACATATCTCAAACCCATGTTTGTAATATACTTTGAGAAAAGATCTTCTTATGCCTTTACTTAAGTGGTCTACTAACATGTCATTTGTTGGCATACATGAGATGAATATTTTCTTTCTCATAACCATATTATGAACAAAATGGTATTTAACCATTATATGTTTGCTTTTGGAGTTATCAACCCTACTCTTAATCAAAGTAATTGCAACATTATTGTCACAATAAATAACAATTGACTCATTGGTTATATTTATCTTCAAATCATGTATGAAGTGGTTTATCCAAACGACGCTAGTTGCAACCATACAATAAACCATATACTCAACCTTTTGTGTATGCAATGCTACACAACCCTATTTCTTTCAAGTCGAAGAAACAACTCAAACTCCAAACAAGAATATTTGTTCAAAAGTTGATTTGTCATCATCTTTGCTACCAGCAAAGTCAGCGTGTGACTATCCTACCACTTTATGTTCATTTGCTTGAAAATATAATTTCAAGTCTTTTGTTCATTTAAGATACCTTAAGATCCTTTTCACAACTATCCAATATTGCTCTCGAAGATTACTTTGATATCTACTTACAAGACCAAGAGTAAAGTTGATATCAAGTCTTTCACATAACATAGCATACAATAAGATCACCACAACTTGTGCATAAAGAACATTTGACTTATCGTCTCCTTCATCAGGACAATCAGCCTTACTTAAGTTAACCCTTTTGCAACGGGTATAGATGAAAACTTTCATTCACCCATTTTAAGCTTCTTAAAGATATAATTAATATCTCTCTCCTAACTTGGGTATAGAAGTTTAGATTTTTTATCTCGAGAAATCTTTATTCCTAAGATATAAGATGCTTCCCCCATATCCTTCATTTCAATCCTTAAGTTTAACCATGATTTGGTTTTGACAATCATCTCATTGTCATTCTCAGTCAATAATATGTCATCTACATATAATGATATGATGACAAAATAGTTTTCACTGTTCCAAACATATACAAAGTGATCAAGTTCATTAGCTACAAACCTAAGCTCAATAATGACATTTTGAAAAGTCAAATACAATTGATGAGGTGATTGTTTAAGTCTATTTAGGGATTTTTCAACCTATATACTTTGTCTTCTTATCCTTCAACTATGTATCCTTCAAGTTGTTGCATATATATGATTTCATCGAAGTCTCTACTTAGGAAAGCAGTTTTTACATCTAACTGATATAAGTCCAAATCATAATATATTGATATGTCAGGATTATTCTTATGGATGTAAATTTTGCAGAAGGAGAATATGTATTAACATAATTTATCCCCTCCTTTTGTGAAAAACTTTTTACAACTAACCTCGCTTTAAACTTGTTGATTGTTCTATCGACTTTATATTTCTTTTTGATATCTCATTTACAACCTATAGCTTTTTTTCCTTTAAGCAAATCAACAAATTCTCAAACTTAGTTTTTCTTAATTGATTCAATTTTCTCATCTATGGATTTTACTGAGTATGATGATTTATGAGTTAATAACATACCAATATGTTAGGTTATCGATCATCTCTTCTAAATTCACTGAATTGCATACTTCCTGTATAAGGTAAGTATAATAATTCTTTAAGTAGGATGGAGTAACCCTAGGTCTTTTATGTCCACTTAAAGTTTTAGTTTGTTTATGAGAATTCTATATGGGTTTGAATGATGATTTATTTGGATTCACTAGATCATCAACATTCTCCTCATTATTCTTAAGGATGTCATTCTTATTATCTTCTAGGAATTCAACATTCCTGCTCTCTATGAGTCCATGGTCCTTATGATAAAACCGGTATCCCTTAGATCATTTAGTTTATCCAATAAATATATCTTAAGGACTAATTATCTAACTTATCTCTAGACTGATAAAGGACTTTTACATGAGCAATAGATCCCCACTTCCTGAGATAACCTAGGTTTGGTTTTCTTTCAAATCACATCTCATATGGTGTAGTGAATACAATTGTACACGGTGCTATATTTAAAATATAAAAAGTTATTTTTACTACTTCTTTCCAAAATAACCTTAGTAGAGATGCATCTATTAACATTGACCTTGTCATATTCAGTAAGGTCTTGTTATATCTTTTTTCTACATCATTCTATTAAGGTGTTCTATGCATTGTATTTTGCCTTGAAATAACAAAGTCTTTACATAATTCTAAATTTTTTGCAGAGGTATACTCACCACATTTATCTGATCTCAAGTTTTTTTATTGTATTTCCCAATTGGTTCTCAACTTCCTACTTATATTTTTAAAATATTGTAAGTACATTAGATTTATGCGCTAAAAGATGTATGCATGCCTTGAGTAATCATTGATGAAGGTTATAAAATAAACATTTCCTCGATGTAATTGTATTCTCAAAGGTCTACATAAATCAATATGAATGATTTCTAATAGAGTTGTTTTCCTTATTATTTCCTTCATAAATGTTTTTCTTGTCATTTTTCTTTCATAAAGGTTTCATATTTACCAAAAGTGTTTTCTCAAATCTTGTAAATAAGTCAAAGTTAGATCATTTCCTCAACTTTTTAGATTTATATGCCTTAAGCGTATATGCCACACATTTACATCAACATTAAACGCACAATCGATATAAGCAAAAAATTATTCTTTTTTATTTAATTTGAATGAACCTTATTTGTCATTAAACAATCCTAGGAAGGTTATCCATCTATGCTTCTCTATGGTTACCTTGTCAGGGACAAACCTGACTTTAAAATATTTCTAAATTAAGGCAGTGACTGAGACCAAATTATGCATTATATTTGGTACAATTAGTACATCAGTTAGCACAATCGGTGTTCCTTGTACATAAATCCTAAAAGACTCAATACAAAGGATATCTGAGAAGTATTATTTTCTATATACAACCAATGCTCTATTAGTTTATATTCCTTTACGTCTATAACCCCTTCTTTACTCTTTGAAATATATCTTGTTCCTTTAGAGTTAATCCACCACCCAGATATTTGGTGATCCATTTAGAGGCATTCTAAAATCACGCAGATTATTTCCTATTTCTCAAATAACTGTGTTATTAGGTGTTTCCACCATCAATTTCTTATTACGACAATTTCTCTTATACTATATCATTTTTCAACAGTTGAAGTATTTAACCTGATAAGCAGTTTCTTACGATTTCTTAAAAGTTTGATCATCTTTCTTATTATTCTTCTAAAATCTTTTGTTTGGTTTAATCTTTTGTTTGATTTAGTCTAGAGTTTGTTCTAATCTGTTTTTGAGTTATTAGCAACTTGCCCTTCTTATTTCTATTCATGTGTTTTTGTTCAATTGTTAGTTTGAGGGATAACTCAGAAATGTTTGTTTCACCTCATAATTTGAAGGTCGTGGCAATCATATTCCATGAAGATAGATGACTATTTAGGATAGTTGATATTTGCATGTTATACTGCATTATCTCCTTTTTTTATTTTGTAGTTGTATTTTTGTAGTACTAATTGAGCATGTAGTTTAGTTGTAGCATTGTATTTAACTATTATTGAATCAAACAACTCTTTGCAGTCTCTAATTATTCAAATACCCTAATTATGTCATCCTCCGTATAGGTTAGCATTATAGTATTAGTTATGGTATCATCGGTAAAGAATGTTTTATACATTTTTTTCTTCCTTTGTTGAAGTTGGAGTAGGTGGTAGAACTATACCCTTTAAAACATAGTTTACACCTTAAAGTATATGTGCTAAAAGGATACGTTTTTTTCACAGTTGAAAATTTAAACCATTTAATTTTTTTATTTTTGCCAACTCCGATGAACAAATCCTAGAGTTCATTTTAATTTGTTTGACAAAAATAATAATAGTACGGTAAAAGAAAACAACAAACCACGTGTGTTAGTAGATTGTAGAAGTTTGCAACAATATATATGTACTATTTTGAAAAATATGTCTAAGTACCTATGAGAATCTTTAGTTGATACTTAAATATAAATTGAAAAAGCTCTTAACTTGATTATGCTATTTCAAAACCAGCCAAGGGAAGAAATTGTAATTTTTTTCTTTATTTCGTGTCACTATAATTTCTCAAAATCTCAAGGGCAAACCAAGAATTTTACCCTTTGTCCTATTTTGAAATATTTTAAAAAGACTCAGGACATAATAGTAAAAAGGCACCTAATTTTTCTATAAAATTCATAGTTGATCAAGGATAAATTCATAATTGTACACCTCAACTTGTTTTTTATTTTTTTAAAGAAGATAGGGGCAGTGTTGTCTTTTAGCATAATGGCAAAACTATGAACTTTCAACCATATAAGGATAACTTTGTACTTTCACAGTTTGGTATTTCATAATTTTCAAAAACTGTCTGAAGACAATCTTGTTTTCTTTATCCATTAAGGGCAAAAATATCTTTTTACTTAAAAATATCTGGACTTTTTTATAATTTTGTCAAGTCACATATTTGAAATATTTAAAAAACATCGGGGGCAAAACATGCTTTTCAGCCTGCGGCTCGAGGCGATTTTCACAAAACCACAAGTGATTTCGACGCACACCATTTTCACCATCTGTGGTTTTGAAAAAACCGTTGGACGGTTTTTAGATCATTCGAGAAGAGGGGAAGAGAGAAAAAAAAGAAATAAGGAAACACAGAGACAAGGGAGAGATGCGACGGGGAGATAGTTACAACGAGGGGAGAGAGAGAGAGGGAGAATACAACAAATGGAAGAGAGAGAAGGGGAGAGGGAGAAGAAGTGTTGAGCAATGCCGCTTCGTTGTTCTATCTAGTATTTGCCACTCCACCTTTCGGTTGAGTTTGTCGCTCTGTCTCGTCTCTTGCATCTCACTGGTCCTGCCTCTCTGTTTCGTTGCTTCCATTTTGGTTGAGCTTGTCGCTCCGCTCTAGCGCTTGCCTCTTGCTGAGCTTACTGCTCCGTCCTAGCTCTTGCCTTTGTCTTTTATTTTCGCTCTGTCTTTTCGTCGAATTTTGCCTTTTTCTTTCTTCGTTTGCTTTGCTTTTTTGGTCGAACATATCATATCTTTTTTCTTTTTTTGTTAATTGTTTACACTTGTGTGAAGGTTCCTAACAAGTAGGTCTGATATCAATATTGGGCTATGATCGACCTTGATTCTGCTGTGATTATCGGAGTTTAAAGTGAAAAGTGTCGGGTTATTTGTTCATGTCGGGTTATTTGTTCAGTATTTATAAAGGGTTTCATCTTACTAGTTTTCACGTATTGGCTTTACGTTAGAAGTCATTATGTGTCTATAACATATTTTATTTAATTCTTATCATATTACCATTTTCTTCATTGTCATGTAACATTTTACGACCTAAAAATAACCATTTCCCGTTACAACCCTCAAAATGAGCTCAAATGTGACGCAGCATACATAAGGAGGCCGCCGAAGTCTAGAGCACACGCACATGCATGCCCGTGAGTCGAACTAGTCACCACCGCGTTGGCATTAAAACCCAACGCGATGTTTTGATGATCTTTCTCTTGTGTGTGTTTACTCTAAATAATAAAGAACTCGTTTTCACTCTAATCTGAAAATCACGAGAAAAGACGTCAAACGCATTAAACCACGCATTCTGTAAAACAATGGACACGTTGAACAAGGATCAAGATGGAATTATCGCTATTATCATGTAGCCACGCATTCATCTTCGATTTGAGTTCATCGATCCAAGATATTTTTAACAAAAGGCCGACGAAAATCACATTATTAACGCATATATACCGGACTCGTGACCAGCTCAAGCAGTAGGAACACCAATATATTTATATAGAGAGATAATATTAACACTTTTTTCACTGTTACAAGAGAACAAAAAAGAAAAGAAAAGAAAAAGAACAGAGAAAACCACTCCCTAAACTCAAGCAAGCACTGAGACGATTCCTGCAACGGTCCCTCCTTGCTTTCTCCCTGAACTCACGCACGTGCCAAACAGGTTTCACACGCTTAGTAGATCTACCCTAAGCCCGAAAGATGGATGACAGCCGGTCAGGGACTGGAAAGGCGGTTGATGAAGTAGAGGGCGTTGCTGGTGGCACGGGCGACCTCAGTGACCCTGGCGCGGACGG
Source organism: Brasenia schreberi (assembly GCA_036023115.1). NCBI lineage: Eukaryota > Viridiplantae > Streptophyta > Magnoliopsida > Nymphaeales > Cabombaceae > Brasenia > Brasenia schreberi. The sequence goes on from JAYKKT010000072.1 coordinate 414,980, forward strand.
CGACCTTGGTGGAGCTCTGCACGGAGCGGAAGCCATCGAGGCAAGTGTCGTCGTTGGTGAGCGCTGCACTCACCCACGTCTCCACGTTGGCGAGCTGCCAGCGGCTGGGCGGAAACTCCCGGGCTGTGGAAGCGTGGAGCTCGGCGAGGGAGCGACCCAGCTCGTCCAGCGACTGGGACAGCTGGTCGGCGCAGTCTTTTAGGGCAGCTACTGGGCCGTGATGCGGGGTAGCGTTAAGCAGGAGAGACAAGACGAACCGGCAGGCCGAGTCGGCCTTGGAGAGACTGGCGGAGATAGAGACCTGAGCAAGGTAGGATGGGGAGCGGGTGGAGGAGCCGGGGATCCCAGAGAGGGCGCGGACACAGTCGGCCGGGAAGCGCGTAGGGGCGCAGACCGACTCTACCGCCTTCGGGGAGATTCGCTGCGGCGTCAATCCGGTGGTTGATTGGGGGTGGCTGTGTTCTACGACGGCTAAGAGAGGAGTTGGGGAGAGAATGAGGATGAACAAGAGGGCGAGAGCCAGCGCCATTGGTCTAGTTTCGTTGCTTGGAGTTTTGGTTGTTGTGCAGAGGAAGATTTATAGACGGAGGTATAAAGTTGAGAGAGAGAGAGAGAGAGACCAAACCGATCAGGGGTTTGTCTAGGTTTTGGCTTCAAAAGGTGTCGTTTTTACAGAGAGAAAACTGAACAAGTGGACTTTTTCTCTTTTATACTGGAAAAGGAATGAGATGAAGGCCACCTTGGGATTCGTTGTGTAGTAATTGTTTATTTCGAGAGCGAGTCGATATGCATCTGCTAAGCAAAACGACCCACTCGTCTCAGCATTTTCTCGAGTCGTTTGCATGATGGCCAGGAATCTTGGCTGCATAGTAAGTGGTGCTCTTTCTTCTTTTTAGTTACAACGGGAGGCCGAACCCGGGTATTCACACCTCCGGAGTCGAAATCGTGATCAGCTACGCACAAGTGGAGAGCGCTGCCAAGTGGGTTATCGCCCTGAGTGCTAGTAAGTGGTCGGTCTCTTTCTTCTCGACGTTTCCCTGGAGGACAGTTCCCCGGAATTTGCTCGTTCCTTTTGGGAGTGTTCCAATGCCCGTCTTATTTTAGGTTGACTATAATGCCGGTAACAATTGGCGTACCGCCCTTCGTATTTGTGCGGCTTCTACGTATCATTGTGTTCTAGATCCATCCTACGCAAACCAAGAAGATATGGGTTGTACAAATAAAACACCAACAAATATATATTTTATATATTGTGGCATATGTGCATATTTAGTCGTACTAAATCCTTTTAATAGGCGTGTAGACGAGCCGAGTTTAGCTGCCTACTGCCAACCTCAACTTGAGCTGATTTACCAAATGCCCTGCTCGAGCTCGATCGAGCCTCCAACCTTATACTGGAGCTCAACTCGATCTAGTTCACGCTCGAGTCTGTGAGCTGTAAGTTAGGGTTGAGAAAGAGACAAGGGGAGGGGGGGCGAAGAGAGAGAGAGTTCACGGTAGACTCTTCTTTTCGAGCGGCACCCTTCTTTCGGCAACTTCGTCTCGCAGAGAGAGAGAGAGAGAGAGGGACCGCTATATGGTCTCAAAGCTCCATCAGGGCGTCTATGGTGGATCCTTCTTTGGGAATGGGACCCTTCTTTTCCCATCTTCATCTGTGTGTGTGAGAGAGACACATGTATTGGGGGACAGGACGTGCTCGGAGGTACAAGTAGTCATGTGAATTCACTGAATTGAATAGATGAGAAAGGTAATGCAGTGGAAAATTCAAAATTTGAGATAAAACTAAACATAAACCATAGATATTATATATAAAAATATACAAGGCTCGATTAAGCTCACGAGCTCGACAACGTCAAGTTGAGTACAGGTTTTTCTTGGAGTCGAGCCCAGCACCTCGCGAGTAGGACCGGTTCATTTTCATTGCTACTCTTCAATGATTTAAGTGTCTAATAAAAGAAATGAGAAAGGTAATGCAGTGGAAAATTCAAAATTTGAGATAAAACTAAACATAAACCATAGATATTATATATAAAAATATACAAGGCTCGATTAAGCTCACGAGCTTGTCTAGCTGAGTAGAATGAGCTCGAGTTTGGCTCACGAGCTCGACAACGTCAAGTTGAGTACAGGTTTTTCTTGGAGTCGAGCCCAGCACCTCGCGAGTAGGACCGGTTCATTTTCATTGCTACTCTTCAATGATTTAAGTGTCTAATAAAAGAAATGAATAATCGAGATGGAAAAACATTAAACAAAAGTTGATGAAAAATATGCTTGTATATTTTATAGTTTGTACTGGATTAGAAAGCAAGTTTTTTGCCTTTTAATCTAGTGAAATTAAGCCACTGATTTAGGTACTAACTAAATACTATCATTACCTTTTGGACTCCGGACAATTAGACCGCATTTGAAGATGATAGTTTGGAAATTAATTTTTTATTATCTTAATTCCAAATGTAAGATTTGGAAACTCAAATTTGATCGAACGGTTTCCACAGAGAGACCCTGAAATGGAGCATTGCTTTAGAGCTGCTGCATCATGTGGTGCCTGTTAGTTTACAAGCTTTCGGGTTTTAATTGCAATCAGCATGTTTCTACCATCTTCAAGTAATCTACTCCGTGGGCGATGCGTCAGAGGCCGGTACTCATTGGATGGCATTTCCCTTCTTTCCTCTTCCCTTCATTGTATTGAAACTTACTGAACGAGGTGCGATTGTAGATACCCTCAAACCGCGTCTTCAATAACAAACAAATGAATCTGATGAAGCCAAGGGCATCCCAAGCAAAGACAAAGTGCCTACAACTGGTAGCAGGAGAACATGACATGATTAATTCAGAGAACTTGGCTGGATATATACAGGAAGCTAGTTGTGCGGAGCCAAAACACTCCATTATATTAAGCATCTCGCATCTTTCAAACCAAACTTCTGCCTAGTTCACACATACAAGAAGTACTAGTCTAGATGTGAATGTGGGTATTATATAATACTTATATATTATCTGTATGCACAAAAGTAGTTCTTTTGTTTTATGTAACTGTTCGGATTTTGTTCTTGCCTATTTTTCTTTTTATTCTTTCAGAAGAAAACTAATGGGTATATATGCGATTGTATTATGCTTACTTGTTTTATTAAGAAAAAGAGAAACAGAAATCCGCAAAACGAACTAATCAACCAATCATATATACCCTTTCGAAAACTTTTGAGATGGCCGAGTATTGCCTATTGGGCATGCCAAGAGCCGTGCCAGACCGTGATATATATCAGTTATGCAGGAGTGCTTTATTTGCAGGATCCGGGACAAAGCATATTCATTGAGCTGATCACCAGATTCAGCAAAACTTTTGAAGAGATATATATGGATGTATCATCATGCCAGATTTGTATGCTTGGATGCGATGAAATTTGATGTGGATATAGAAGAATAACGCTACTGAAGATCGTCACCTAAATCGTAATCTTTGTGCCAAATCCACATTAGCTCGACATTGAATCTTGGTCCTTTCTGTGTTGAAGTTTGATAATATATGGTTGCTTAAACTTCAGTTTCAAATTTAGATGATGAGGAAAATTAAAAGCACACTACCCACGAATGAACTCGAGACTTAGGAATATCCCATGGCTGCAGCGTGACTAACATGGTATTCAATTTTTAAAGATTATGGTTTAACCAGTGAGTGAACGTTAGGCTTACATGTTTGACGGTGAGCAATAGTGTTTTTCCTTCAAAATTTTGGTCAGTGCCTCGCTCTGCCGTCAGTGGCGGATCTAGAAACTCTTTTAGGTGGGGGTGAACTATGTATTATAAGCCCATAGATCCATCATGGGTTGTGGTCTTTAAGTTGATTTTCGAGAAATTTCAGACAGGCGGACGCCTCAACTGAGCTCAATGTAGATCCGTTACTGCCTGCCGCCATGTAGGGTCTGCCCGTCAATATATCACCCGGGTATCCATTGAGGTGGAGCATTTAAGATCTGTATCCAAGAAGTCCACCATTCTTTTTTAACCTAGATACAGAATGGTGGACCTCTCTCTCTCTCTCTCTCTATGTGTGAGAGAGAAAAGAGTACAGGGACTAATATCCGTATGAGTCAACTTCATTTCAAAACTAAACCAAAAGTGTGATGTTTTGATTTTTTTTAACAGGACTGTTATATTTTGGTCTTGAAACTATATGTTATGAAAATTGAGACCATGATGTAATGTAATTTTCTTATTTTAGGTTAAGTTTCTTGTTGAAGTTATATTTTAGGTCAATTTTTGTCATTTTAAATTTATATATACTTTTCATTTTTATATAGTGGCATACTTGTACTTTATATTTTCAAAATTATCCTACCATACATACTATATCCGTACCTATGCAACATTGGTCACAACTTGACTGGATCCTGCCCTTTTACCTCCCTAATCGTAGTCTAGTTAATGTAGATTAAGTAATACTAGCTTGCTATGGATCGAATTCTCTCCCCTTTGATTCTACCGTTTACCTTCAGTTGTGGCGATAGATCGAGGATGACCGAAGCTTCTGCATTCGTATGGTAGTTGAGTGTCCTGAACATGTTTCTTAAACCGATTTATATTTATGAATCCTCTCTAACATTCGCTTGTCGTACTTATTAGTGATTTGTTGCTCTACATATTTGCTCCATCGTTTTTTCCAAATACCGAAGTGTTCTTAATTAGTCATTTTTTAACTCATCAATCAATTGATCCTCTCGAAAGTTTGTTTTCATGCTCACCTCTCACTTAACATTTTATGTGCACTCTTTACTTTTTGAGATTATCAGTGTTTAATAATGTTCTTTACATCTTTTCGAATATAAATTTCTAAATAACATTCAGTAATATATATATATATATATATATATATATAAAATATTATGAGGTTAATGCGTTGTCACGTTTCTAAATCCTAGGAAAAGTTCTGAGCCCCGGTTGAGGGGGAAATCTACAGAGAAAGTTGTGTGGAATAATCTGTTAAACAATCTCGATAAAATGGAATTTCATCATAATAATTCGAATTAAAATGTTAAACGAGCTGTAGGATCCATTTCAAACCAATAAATGGTTAAAGATTTTGAGTACCTTCAGATAATAGCACCCCGAAACAAATAACCTCCTTTGTCTCTTTACTGGCTGCACTGCTAGTTCTTGGGCTTGTTGGCCCACTGGATCTGTGCTCAAGGGTTAAATACTATGGATCTGGTATTCAATACTACGATTGAGGGTTTAAGAGAGCTGCTTCTAATTTCAGTTAGTGTGATACTGATGGATACCAGTCATATTTGGCTTGAAACAAATCTTAAACCGAGTCATCGATTGAAAGGATAATTCTACCAGAACCAGGTACAAAACACGAAAAAACATGTGTGCCTCGCGGGCAATGTGTAGAAAGATTTTGGGTATTTGAAGTTCATGTAACTTTGACGGCTTCGCAATTCTTTTGACATGTTTCCTTTTACACAAACCAAGTGTATAAACAAAGACTAAAATACTTTGAAGAACATGTTTAACCACTGTTTATTTGCACTAGGCTAGCTTTATTATAAATTTATCAAAGACTATTAATGAAAGTAGCATTTGTAATGAACTGAGCTTTTATTGGACGTTGTAGGAAGTTTCTTACAAATTTGAAAAGAGTTTCGAATATTTCGTGCTTCTCTTTCAGTTGCGAGGATACAAAATAAACAAGAAAGCCCAGTCTTAAAAATGATATATGGGATGTGAACAGATTGGTGGTATACCAGATATTATATCATCTGCTTACTGCGATTGGTATTTAGAACCATGTTCCATTTCCATAATTAGATTTGTATTTTTGTACTATATCTGGAGTCTTAAAACTTGATTCCAGTGTATTTTTGCAGATTCAGTTTTGGTCTCTCCTATCTGCAACCAGATCTGGCTCCGAACTTGATTACCCTAATATCCGATTGGTGGAATCTGGTAAATCTTATCTTAATCTACATATAGCACAACCATCACTAAGAAACACGAAGAAGACTATGCAGTTTCCAGTACCCCACATCTGTTTAATCATATAAGCTTGTTGGTTACTGACTTCTTCTAATCAGCAGGTTGGAGATGCAGAGAAAGTAAATGAACTCAGAACAAAGTATTCTCTGGAAAATTAAAGGAGAAGGGAATTATTTAATTGAGGTCATCATTTTAAATGCACTGGCTGTTGATTTTAAAAAGAAGGTCCTACGTCAGATTGTTTCCCAAGTGTCTGGTCTGAGGTGCTAGCTTAGTACATGATCATCACATGGTTCCAATCACGTTTGCAGAGAATCTGGAAAAAATCATCTCTCCTGCCATTTCGTGTCCTAGTTTTTACTGAAATATATATATATATATATATATATATATATATATATATATATATAAACAAAAAGGTTCCACCTGGATGGAGGATAGGAATTACAACCTAAACGATCCTTATAATGGATGTTACCAAGCATGTAGTTGTGTTGACGTTAATTGAGCAGGACAGACTGGTCGTGTTCAACTTATCTGTTGTGTGTAAGAAAGACCTGAGGCGGACAAGAGAAACACGTATAGTTCAGACCCATCATTAGTGCTGGAAAATGGATCATGGCTCGGCTCGGTTTGCTTGCCCTGTGGCGAGCTCAAATCACATTTAATTGTTATTTGGCTTTGTTTGACTAATGGCGCTTTTCATCTTCTCCTGCTAAAGTGAAGTTGAGCTAGCGCCTTATATATCTGGGTATGAACACTGCATGTAAGTTCATTTATTTGAGTATGAATAACGTTTATGTATATGGAAGTTAGGAAACTATACAAACCCAAATGATTGAGGTGACTATATATGTCAAATGGGGTCGACTGTTACGATAAGAATTAAATGTATTCAGCTTACGAATCTACTTAAACGCTGAGGAATTATTTTTTAATAAGAAGAATCTATTGAAACTAAAGTTTAACTTTGATAAAAAGAAACTTCTATTCAGCTTACGATTCAAGGATGTGTCTGGAAACCATTTTAACGCGCGGGAGGATGGATGACAATCTAAGTTGGAAAGTTAATGAGTCATGAGCAGCCCTTGTTCGTAGTTCGTTTGGTTTGTTCACGAAGCCAAACGCTTAGGCATAGCCAAGCAAAGCAGCTGTTGTTGGCAATATGTCACAAGACACCGACCGGGTGTCGATAGCTCATATGATGCATAGATTTAGTCCTTACCAAACTTTGATTTCGATATGATTTGGTCTAGAGTAGTTTGGATCTCGTTTGAATTTATCTAGAGTATTTTCGATCATAATTTAAGTAAAGAATTGGATCTCGATTCATATTAGCTAAGATTCACATTAGTGTGATGGTATTACATTTGATGTGTATGTATCAAGTGTCTCTTTTTCATTAGTGTTGTGTCATTGTATTCATGTGATTAGGTATTATTGGCATTTGACCCATATTGTAGAGTGCTTTTTGGGATGTTTATGACATAATCCATTGGAATTGAGAGAACTAACTAAGAGGGAGATGAGTGTGTCAATCGAGAACACCATCACAGATAGAATCGGCGACACTTCTATATTCTTTTCGAGATTGCTGGAGCTTGGTTTGTGACAATACATTCTCCATGATGTGGAAAACCCCAACTTGCTACGAATCGTAGACAGAATTTCTCCGGTGTATCTGTTGGTATTGCTTACTTGTTTGACTGTATTTGTATACTTTACAAAATACGTAAACAAAGTTGAATTCTCAAATAGATGACAATAACATGCTTGGTTGACGAAAGTTCCTATCAACATTCCAAGAAAAAAATTATCATCATTGACTAATTTCTTTTCTATGTAATCTATTTTATTTAGTCATAATAATGCTTTTTTTTATTAATTTATAGCGTAATTATTAAAGCCATTAGTCATCACAAAATTAATGTGGGTCACGGGCCTCAATACCAAAAAGGTTTCTTTAGAGACTCAAAGCCCCATTTGCTCGTAAACGATCACCTAACATGAACGAAATGAAAAGTTTACAATAATACGGGAGGAATCAACCTTAGTCATCGATCCCTATGATCACCATTAGTCATCCATCCTTACGATTAATTTATACATAATCAAACCTTTCAACATGCTAACTCCTTACATTGTTGGTCCCAAGCTCGAGTAAAGGAAGAAGGTTATGGTACGCTTTCGACAATCAGTATAAATCTTGTGAGATTTATCTATCATGGATCTAAACATTATTGGCATTACATTGGGGTGTTCCTTCTTACCGATACAAGTCTTAATACAATCAAGAGTAAGTAAGAGCCTCTACATCTTTATCCAAATATACTTACTCAATTGGAGAGAGAGTTCCCACATCATAGATGGGTATAGGTAAAGACAATTACGGCTTTGAAGATTTAATTGATAAAGGTAAGAAAATTTTAAATTTTGTTATAACATATAACCTCTTTTTAGTGAATACAATTTTGAGAAAATAAGATGAACGTTAATTAATTATAAGAGTAGCTTGTTATTAAACACAAATTTATTATTTTGTCCGTAGGAGAAATGATAGATCATATTGTAACGATTACAAAGTAATTCCAAAGGAAAGCTTAACTACCCAACATAGACTTTTATTTATAGCTTTGCAAGTAAAAAAATAGATAAAGAGATAAATAGTACATAGAACTACTCAAATTACATGAAAGAACTTCAAAGATGAGAAATAAAATATACTTAAATAGAAAGTTCTTTAATGAGATGCTTGAAATTATATAGCTACACCTTCTAATATATGGAATAATCTATCTAAACATATGTTGAAGATGAAGTTCTTTGGTGTATGTTATTCATAGGTGGCACTGTATTAGTAGATGAGTGTAAAGAAAAAGTAAATAGGAAATTTAACCTATGTAGAAAAACATTAGAAAGTAAAGGTTTTCGACTTAGTAGAATAAAGACAAAAGACCAAATATATGGAATGTAAGTTTGTTCGTTTAGTTACTTCAAATGATATAGAAATTAAGATTGACAGACATTGTATATTTTATATGAAAAGTTTTAAGTACCAAGATTAATTTTTTTAGAGTGGTAAAAAAATTGATAGAGATGTTACACAATTGAAAGATAGATATTATAGAGTAGTAATTTGACCCGTTATGTTTTATGGTTATGAGTGTTGGATAATTAATTATCAATATGTACAAAAGATGTTCGTAACAGAAATGAAGATGGTGAAATGAATGAGTTATCACACAAGAAAAGACAATATACCTAAGGAAATTATTAGAAACAAATTGAGAGTGCATCAATAAATAACAAAATAAGAGAAAACAATTTAAGATGGTTGGAACACGTAGAAAGACGATCAATGGAAAGTCTACTAGGAAGTTACGAGAAACAAATGTTAAAAAAGAAAAGAATATCATAAAAATATTAGTAAGAAATAAAGAATGATTTAGCTATTCTTGAGTTAAATGTTAGTATACTTAGTAGGCTATATAGAAACAAGGAATCCATGTAGCCCTTGCCACATGCTTAAGCTTTGTTAGGGTTAGTTGGTGTTGTAGACCTTCCTACATGCTTAAGCATTTGTTTGTTGGCTAAAAGTAACAAGATAATTGCGTACTTCCTGCTAAATGATCACTGAAAGAAGACCTCACGTAAACTAAACCAAGAGAGAGAGAGACCTACACGTATGGGATCTTCCATTCGCCAAGGAAAAGTTATACAAAATGGATGAAAATCCGAGTTGCCGTTTTCCATCGTTTTCCGGTAGCAATCAATGATAAGGAAATGAAGTATATGCACAAGCATGACCTTTACCTATCGACAATGACAAACGACACCAAGCATACACCTAAATGACTCTACCTAACAAATCCCCACGAGTCATGACTCGCCGGGAGTCGCATTCCACCGGCGTCGTCCGGTGGATCACCTCGTCCCATAATCTGACGACGTTTCCGTTAAGCACCGTCAAGTCCAGGTTGCTGTACCACGGCAAGTCCAGCAACCGCCCCTGTAACGGCGCCAAACGACAGCTAAGGGCCCCGTAGTCCCCGCCAAACGAGAAGCCCTTCACAGCTCCCTCAGTTCCGTTACCACCACCGGCATGTCCTTCACCGTCGAAATAAACGGCAAACTTCCCCCTTCCCTCGTCGCAGAGAACGCATCCGAGTCTCTCCATATCCGTTACTCTTCCCAAACCCGATTCCTTCCTCTGAAGAAGAAAACCGGCGCCGCTCGTCTCCATCCCTCTACTTGGGTCCTCTTCTTCTTCCCTCCAATCTTCAACTGGGGTTTGCGTCTCACACAGTCTTTCTCTTTCGGCTGATACGGTTGCAGCTGGAGTCGTTCTAGGAGATGGCAGAGTTTGAAAAGGTGGTGATGGTAGAGAGCCATTCTGTTGTCTCCTTCCGGCGAGGACTTCAGTCGAGGGAGGTTTAGTTTTCTGACGAGAAGGGACAACGGTAGCGGTTTTGATCCTCCATAGGCTAATTGCCGCGGTCAAAATGGCAATCCACGTCCAAAAGTGGCTAACCGTGGTTAGAGAGAAGATGCCTCTGTAGCTCAGAACGAGGGTCTCGAAAGGAGAGCTGAGAGGATCCATGGCCGTCTGAGAGAGAGAGAGAGAGGGATAGGGAGTTGAGTTGAGATTGAGAATTAGGTGCGTGGTTATTTATTTTGATGGGGGAAGGGGAAAACATGAGCCGTGGAATTGGGACGTGACGGGGAATCGGGAGGAAGATGCTGGAATCTCGGCAGGGGAGATGCGGAGGGAGATTCGATGCCGCCCCCCTCTGTCCTGTCACTTCAGTTGTAAACCCCCCTTCTTCGCTTGACCTCGGGTGGCGTCGCGTTATAAACTTTTGCTCCAATGACCAAAAACTTCCCCATTCGTGCTCCTTAACCTTTCTCCCTAAATTCAGTAAGTACAGAAAGAAAGACTGTCATGCACCTTCACCCACCCACTTGTCCACATAAACAAATCTCCCAATTGCTTCGTTAGGCCGAGAGGCCTTTGTCCCGTTTTGATGCTTCGTGTCGTTGCAAAAACTTCGGTCTGCTTTCTTCTTGAACAGCACCCCGAGCTTTAGTTGACCTAGGCAGAGAGCTCGACTGAGAGGGATGTAGGTCTTCAGATCGATTCCCCAGGCACCCGTTGCATCCCAATTGTAACCCAAAAAAGAATTCTTCTTCAAGAAACGGTGGTCTTAATGGGGCTGTATTAAACGATTCCTGTTTCCAGATTCGATAATCCGAATCAGATTTGTTTGATTCGGTAATTCTAGTTTTTTTTGTCATGATCTGTCTCAGATTTTCAATTCAATGAGATAAGTAAGTAAATCTCCGTCCTAGCAGTAACCCCTAACCTAATCAACGAAGATCAGATTATATCGGGTTAATGGCTCGAAGGTTGATGGTGATGCATAATTTTGATTGGAATGGATGGTTAATTTAGCATTATTTTAAACTAGCCTTCTAGTATAGACATTAGTTTTGGCGATAACGAATATCAAATTCAAGCATTTCTTATTCCTTATTATGGTCACCACCAAATTCTTTCAGACAGAATAATATAATAAAATGAGTAAATAAGTACGTTATAATAGCCTTCTTATTATGCTTCTTGGGAGATTGATTCCACTAATCATAAATACTAGTTTACAATGAATTATTGATTTTCTTAAAAAAAAATAAACAGGGGGAACCTTACTTATGCGTTTTACTTCTATTTGTAATTTGTATAGTCCATCACCACTACCCCTGTCTATCACCACCATAACTAGCGTTCTCAATATTCGTTTTCGCTGCTTCCATCACCATCACCAGATGCCAATATTCACATCGTTTTTTCTATCATAAACCACCTACAGCGGCTCATCCTCCCTACCACCACTCACCATCAGTGCCTGTTTAATTTAGTAAATAATATACATATTTATTTATTCTATTTCTCTACAGTGGTCCTCCGTCTCTATGATCTTGTGCTCACAGCTACCAACAATTAATTGTGTGGTAGCAGAGCGTGCGGTGGTCACTCTGCTCACCTTGGAGCCATTAAGAATGACATCTCCTGAAATCGATCATGGGCCCCCACCAAGCACGAATGAGCTAGTCCTCCTTTCATATCACCTACGCTCTTTATAAAGTCTACACGAGTGCGGCAACAATAAAAATGCATATTTTTTCTTGTGATATTGCAGTAGAAGTGGTATTATTTTCAATGGGATCCTACCGTGAAAATTCAAAAGTATAATTAACTACGCTCACGGTTCTTTATTTTCTCCAACTTATTACGGTTGACTTTTTCACTTTATTGCAGATTTAAATTGATGGCTGCCATCTAGAGCATTATAGTTTGGTTGAGAAACAGACGGCAACGATATGAAAAAGGCACTCAGAGAGATAGCTCACCTGGTTTTGGGGACTCTTGCAGGTGGTGAGTTCAATACCCGAGGCCTGCACACCTGATGACTTCGGCCTCCCCATTAGTGTAACCAAAAAAGAATATGAAACAGAAGTTAGGTAATTACCAGTAAACACTAAACACCTAATACTTGGTGGATGTGTATCGAAGAATACCTCGATTGCTACTGAGGAGCAAATAAGTAGCTGCTTATAATAATGGCGAGGTTTGTTCACGTTGTGACTTACTTTATGTTTATGAAGTTGGAGGTTTCCTGTTTCTCAGATTGCCAAATTCATGAAAGGATAACAGAGATCGAGATATTCGGCGCGTAATTTTGCCGGATATCAACAGGTTAGATTGCTCCCAGCAACAGCACTGAATTAATCCGATCGAATCGTTTTGCGCATAATCAGGTTCTCGGTTTGGGTCATAAATTACCTCAATCATGAATAACTAATCGTATATATATTATATATAGTAGTGCAAATTCAAATCTGATTGTTGCTCAGACTGGTTCGGTTACCATATACATAAAAATAAATGGGTGTGGCAAACACGCGAGTTGTGTTGCATCAATGGGTAGAGTAAAGATCTGCAGGCCTGACAAAAGGAGCACCATTGATGACCATTGTTTTCTAGATGGCCGGTGTTTAAAGATGGGTTAGATTTGTTACCACGTATTTCCATCTTTGTCACAATTGACCTGTCTATCATCGTTGTGTCAGCCAGAACCATCAGCTGAAATTCAAACTGTAACCGAAAGAAATTAACATGATGTAGGTTTATGAGCTGGGGTTAGCTTCAGGTGTGAGTTTGGAACCAAAACACCTTATTCCATATACTACAGCTGATTGGATCCTGTTTTGGCAGATCGGTCGGGTTTGATCCTAACCCATTGACATATGCTATCTAAAAGTAATCCATAACATGTCGGGTAGAAATTAAGCAAGCAATCCCTTTAAGACATACCTTGGGAATTAGAGGACGAGAAACATTTCAGGGGCACCACCATCATCCACAGCTATGTTCTGCTCTTAACGGTGGTGCACCACCATCATACGCAGCTAGGTCCGGTTCTGCTCTTAACGGCACAAGGAGCTACAACTCTCTGGCTAAGCGATCAACTACTAACACACTTAAATTGAAGGTTCCGAGATCCATACCCAGGGTTTTTGTAGGTATCTACCTAACCCCAGCCTATCGTGTGGCTTTTTCTCGTTATCCTTGTGTTATGTAACTACAACCGCGCCAGAGAACGTTGTCATCAACCCTTAGAAAAACAGTGCTTCTCGTGAGAAATCCCCTTGCGGAGAAACTGTATTGCTTTCGGACTATCTTCTCAGCAATCAAAGACTCCCACGATCAGGGCGAAATCTCCATCTCCAACAAAAATCTATGCTAATAAAACTATAACTGGAATTGGAACGATTGATCGATGTGAGTAATGGTCCTCTTTTGACGCTCCTCTGTCTTTCTTGATGTAGAGTAGTTAAGGCGGTCCCGAATGAGCTTTTGTAACTTTGCCAGTTTTCCTTTTGCTGGTGTTTCTTGTTTTATTCCTCTGTTGCCAATTTTTGGTTGTTTTGATGGCCTTATCAGGGTTGATCGTACTCACGATCTCACACATCTCGTCATTCGCCATTAGTTCTTTCGTTTTCATTCGTCCTTTGGATTTCCTTAAGAGTCTCCAGTGACTACGATTTTTAGTGTTTCACACCTTGTGATTGAATTTGATCTTTCTAAGAGTTTCTTTCATATATAATCGTGCACTAATTGTCATTCAAATACATCATCATTGGACTCTACACATAAAGCAAGGCTATATTGTTGGTAAAAAAACATATACATACATAATAAAATAATATGCAACAAATGTAAACATAGATCGATCATAAACAACAACCCCATATCCAAAATAAGCATCATGTGCAAGTCGTACTTACGGACTTGCCTTAGAGAAATTAGCGCCCTGTTATAAGTACATACGGGTAATTGTGCTTTTCTCTTAAGATAAAATAAACACACAAGTCGAAGCGCACGTACCTAACTTCGAGTCGACCTCAAACACACATCAGTCATCTATGGTTGAAGCAGAAAGAGATACTATCCACATGTACAGGAACCAAAATAATACCACAAATAGAGAGACAAAACCATAATACAGAAAAAGAGAGTGAAAACTATGCTTTTAGGCAGGACCCCTAATCACCTATTTATAGGGTGAACCATTTTAGCTGCAACCGTTCCATCTTATCTGAAATTGTCCCTCCTTGTCCAGAATTATCTCACCTTATCCTTATTCGTGACCTCCTAGCAACAACAAGAAGAACAACTCCTAGTGAAAAACTTTTTACTGTTACATCAAAAGTTTTTCGTGCGAAAAGATAGATCAAAACTTAAACTAAAAACCCAAGAGCATGTCATCTTTAAGCTCTTTGAACTAAGGTTCATGAGCTACCAAGTATATAAAAGGACTTGCGAGTTTATCATATTCTTCAATATAGGACTAAACTTTGTCTCCTCTTAATTATCTTTTGCAAAAATCCCTCATGTTACTTTTTACACTTTAGGACTTTCACATATATTAATTAAATATTTAGAGATACCAACATGAATTAAATATTATTAAATACACATTCAATCCAACAATCTCCCACAAAGTCCTTAAGTGTAAAAGTGTCCTCCTGATCCAACTATCATAGTATGCTTCTAGTAATTATATCTTTCTATTTGAATTGTTATATGAGTTATCTGATATTATCCTTACAACAACTAGGTGAACATAAGTTTTCAACTTGAACCTTGGGTATAAAAGTGTTTATTGGTAACAATATAATAAAAGGTTATAGCATGAACCTTGGGTGATGTATTAATGGTTATACATCCATATATTGTATCATTATTGACTTCAAGGAACAACCCAATTATCTTATTGCAGCCACAACCTATTCACTCAACAACTTATTACTACTATATTGAACCTGTTTCATGGGATCTTCACTTAGTTAGGTTGGGTTATCACTACTTATAAATAAATCGTGAGTTTCAGTGTCATCCCTAACCTCGATTTTTCAACTAAGGCTATTGATAGACCCTTAGTCAAAGGATCGGCTGTTTTATCTTTGAATCCAACAAAATCTATAATCATTACCCCATCAAACAAAAGAACCCTTACATATTTTAGTCGGACTTAGATTTGTCTCCATTGCTTTTGGTTATACCTCAAACTACCGATCTTAGCAATTGTAATCATACTATCACAGTACAGTGAAATTAAAGGAAGCATCTTTTTTACCATAGGTAAACTTAACTTAAATCCCTTAAGTCATTCAGCTTTCAATCTAGAATCATTCAAAGTGCATAGTTCTGTTTCAAAGGTAGAACGAGCCAAAATGGTTTGTTTCTTTGATTTATAGGTCACAACGCTACCACCAAAAAAAAACACATATTCATTAACCCTATTTGTCACACCCGCTCGAGCTGCGACCATGACCCGGCCCGAACTGATGCCACGTGGCCGCTTCTCCCGCAGGCATAATGGTGAGAAGTAACCAAATACAGTACTAATTTAATTCAAACTCAATAAAATATCTATCTGAAATAAATATTCATATCGAAGTTCTAAACAACACGTCCAAAATGGTGCGAAGCCTACCTAACAATAACCCCGAATAAAAGACTTTCTAAATCATTCAACACTTATCGTACAATCTAAAATAAAAATGCAGTTCTATCAAACTCCTACTCTGCTCCGTATGCCTTCGAAGTGCTAGCTTCAGGACGAGTTATAAAACAATAGGGTGAGCTCTTATACATAGCTCAGTAGGGAGGTTAAACATTTTTAAACAGAAATCATACTAAAAGCATGCATAGCTTCATAATAATTTCATAGCAAAGCACAGTTACCTTCAAATCATGACCTTAATTCATACGCACACACTCACACTCACACACACGCACACATCATTAGTTTCGATAATTACAGCCCATACTGTGTCTGCCCCAAAGGTCATGGGAGTCGTCCGGTCCTCCCTAACGTGACCTCGGTAACCCCATCCACGACGGTAACCACGCCGACTTTCACGGCAGAGTACTTGGGAACACACCCTGTATTCGCCCCAAGCCGGATCATTCGAGCGACCTGCAAGTCTCTAAAGACCCCACACAAGTACGGCTCGTATATTCACACATCATTACATTTCTAAAACCAATTACAATTCATCACATTTACAAATCATATCCATATCCACGAATATCCAAAATCAAAGTCATATCCACACAACATTTAAACAACACTTAAATACCATGTTCATACAACACATGCATATCAAAATATGCTCTTTATCAAACAATGTCATAAACATATTCTATTTGAAAAACATATCAACTAACCCATAATTGCGAATAACATTTCACAAATATGAATAAAACATTTATCAATTATGCACATTTAAATCTATCTAAAACAGTAAAATCACTTCTAGCATGGTTCTGTAAAATAATCTATAACCCTCTACCTGAAGGAGTGCTAATATCCAATCTCCAAGTTGTTGGGCCACTCTTATCACCACCAAATCCTCTAATTTTAATCTTTAAACAATTACAAATAATTAAAATATTAGAATTTATTTAACTACGAGTCTAACGCAACAAACCGTATCCGAATCGGATCTCAAACCCCAATCTAGATCTGTTTAAGCTATCCGAGATCCAAATTGATACCCAGATGCATATCTGATCTAAATGAGTGACACAATAGGTATTTTTTATCACTGTGTCAACATAGAACCTGTAACTAATGACATGGGTCTTGTTTCTAACCCAGAAACTCATTTCAAGACACTACCCAAACTTGACCCATTTTCGATATAAAACCCGACACAGAACCTATTTTGACACAAAACTGGTTATTAACATGCGATACGAGGATACGACACGAAAATGAGGGACATGCCCAAAAGGGTTAAGACCGGCAATGGTCCACAATCAATCGCCTGCCCTTCTTCTTCCAACCAAATCCATAAATGGTCGCCGGCGGTGTCATTTTCGTCGAAAAATTCATGAAAAATAGTAACTCAGATTTGAGAAAATTTTCATGAATCTATGCTTGTTTTGAGCCGATTTTCACGTAATAAGGCTTGTTTTCGAAGGTTTTGCATGAAACAAACAAAAGCCCTATGATCTAACTCTGTTTTTGTAACTAAAAATGAGAAATTTGACAAAAATAAAAATGAGACTTTTCTTACCGGATTCCGACGACTCTTCATGTTTTCTAGTTTGCTCGTGCGACTACTCCCGAATCTCCTCCCCTGCAGGTCGCCCCTGCTCTGCTCTTATATAGCCTGGCCAGGCTGGTAACCGGCCACTAATGGGTGTTACCAGCCTTGGCCAGCTAAGGGAGTCATACACCAAGTGTTGTGCAGTAACGCCACAGCTTGGTTGTGCGTTACTGCACAATCGCTACACTATTACTCCCAAAATTTTTTGTTATCCAACTAGCATTACTAAATCCTTTAAAAACATAAAGATGTTTACCATAATGTAATCGAAGGGAATCATTTTCTTTACATAGCGAAACACTCTATCTAGAGCTTCCAATGGGTCCTATTAGGACAACAGGTGTATCTACTCAACTTAAACACAACAAATACAATATCTAATCATATATAGTTAGTTAAATACATTAAGCTACTGATAATCTGAGAATATCGTAGTTGACACACAGGAATATCACTTTCGTTCTTATACAAAGCATTAGATGAATCATATGGGGTCTTAATAGGAATATAGTTTGTATATTCAAATCTCTCTAAAACTTTCTCAATGTAGTGAGACTGAGAGATTACTATACAATTAGTAGACCTTTGATTTTGATTTTAAACTCTAAAATCACATCGGTGTCACTCATGTCCTTAATCTCAAACTTACTATACAAGAATGACTTAGTATCATTTACTATTATCATATTGGAATCAAACAAAAATATATCATCTACGTTTAAGCAAATAATGATGAAATCATTATTGATCGACTTATAGTAGACGCACTTATTATAATCATTAGAAACGAAGACAAAAGATGATATCTCATAATCAAATTTTTCATGCCATTGTTTAGGAGCTTATTTCAAACCATATAATATTTTAACAAGTTTACACACCTTAGACTCATTCCCATGAACCACAAATCCCTCTATTTAATCCATATAAATTTTCTCATAGAGGTCACCATGTAAGAAAGTAGTCTTTACATTTATCTGATGGATTGTGAAATCATATACGAAGGTGAATATTATATGCACTCAGATGATAGTCATTCGAGAAACTAAGGAATAGGTATTAAAAAAATTTATTTCTTCCTTTTGTGTATATCCCTTTGCAACTAACCTAACTTATACTTATTGATTATTCCGTTTGTATTCAATTTTTTCTTAAAGATCTACTTGTAATACATAGTAGAACAACTAGGAGGCAAATCCACCAATTTCCAATTACCTTGTAAAAAATTGATTGGATTTCATCGTTAATGGCTTCCTTCTAAAACTTAACCTCGAGTGAGGTCATAACTTACTAAAATGTAATAGGATTATCTTCGATATTGAAGTAATAAAGTCACTTTTAAACTCCTTTGATATCCTAGTTTATTTACTTCTCCTTCGTTTAGTTATTTTCTAAGAGTCATTTGATATGGAAGCAACACAATCAAGATCACCCCACATTTGTCATCATTTTCATATGATCGGGAATAAAACCAATAGTATGATCAAAATCTCTAAAAGATACACTTTGAGGAACTTCAATTTTCATGAGAAACACATTCTCAAATAATATAGCATCAACGAGTTCTACAATTGTGTTAACGTCTATGCTAGAAATATCATATCTAATGATCGAGAATCTTTACACATAACATGTCTCCAAATAACCTAAAAATATATCATCCATTGTTTTAGGTCTCAATTTTTTCTTCTTTTTTTGAAGGATGAATACTTTTGCAAGACACTACCAAACTTTGAGATATTTGAGACTAGTCTTTTCACTCTTCCAAAGCTCAAAGAGACTATTTTCCTTATGCTTATACGAAACTCTACTCATAATATATCATGTTGTATTCAAAGCTTTTCTTCACATGTAGGTAGGTAACTCATTATACTTAAAAGAGTATGGAGCAATAACCTCATGAATAATACTATTGTTTTAACAGTATACTTAAAAAAGAATTGAGGTATATTGCCCTCTCCTATCATACCTTAATCGTTTAAGTACCTTACATGTTTGAGTTTGTACTTCATTTCTAGATATTTGAAACTTTTCTAAAGCTTTATCTTTACTTTAATTAAGTAAATATAACAATATCTAATACAATAATCAATAAACGTGATAAAATATTTTTTGTTATCCCTCGTAGTCATTTCATTGAATTAATAAATATCAATGTGCACCAAATCCAAAATCTCGAATTTCTTTTCAACTGTATGAAAAGGTTTCTTAGGTTATTTTACTTACACACATATATCACATTTGTATTTTCTATCTATGATAGTTTTACAGATAAGATTTAAATTCATCATTCTTTTAATGAAATGAAAGTTTACATTACTCAACCTAGCATGTCATACATCAGATGATTCAACATTGTACACTAAAGAAGAAGGTGAAGCAGAAGTAGAGGCTTTATTATTATTAAAATTCATACAAAAATAGTCATACGCCATACAAGAATTAACAATTGGTTCTACATGAATTTTAAACAGATACTCTACATTACACAAATAGCCATTTTCAAATAAACACCCAATATTGAGTCAGGTAATAATGACTTTATTATATTTGCAATCTAATCTTAATGTCTCCCTAACTAAAGCAGGACCATTGAGGATATTTCGGTAAATCATTGGACTGTGTCTAACTCTCTCAAGAGTTAGAACATTTTTTGGAAAAAAACTTTAAGTACACACACCCTTCGCCCTTGACTTCAACAGTTAAATGATCCAAAAAGATCATTATTCATCCACCGATGGCCTGATTAGATACAAATAGAGACTGATTAGTAAATACATGCACATTAGCCCTAATGTCTACTATGCATTACTATAACTTATAAATAGAAAGAAAATAAGATTTAAGAGATAGATACTTATCACTAGTAGGTATAATGATCATCACTATATGATCATAGATCCTTTAGTGGCCGCAAGTTTCTTAGCTTTCTTGGAGGCACAATCTCTTATCCAATGTCCAACTTTACTACAAAGTCAACATGGTTTGCTTTTGGGTTTTTTTGGATCTTGACTTTTGGTTTATGCTTTACTTGTTTTTCCTTAGGATCACTATATATTATCTAAAAGCATAACGGGTTTCTAACTTTTATGTTTTTCCTCTATTGTTATGTTTATCATTAGATTATCAAGGATAATTTTACTCTAATACTTGAGATCTAGGCCGAAACCCTCTCAAGACTTTAGAAATTTCTCTATAATAAACATAATAATAAACTTATTAGAAAGCTGTATTTTGACTTCCTTTAAACCATGATATAAAAATTGAAACTCATGGACCTGTTTGGTCACAGATTCTCCTTGTACTATTTGATACTTAACAAACTTCACCACATAATACTTTTCAAGACTGAGGTATTCCGTATTGTATTTATGATCGAAGGCAACCCACAAATCTTTCACTATCATAGAAGGAAAAGAACTATATATATGAAATAAAATATTTAACAGTATCGATAAAATACAACGGTGATACAGAGTGTCCTTCTCCTTCCACTCGGCAATTCTATCCGAGCTTTTAGGGTCAGTATCATCGGTAGGAGACAATTTGACTCGATGTATAAATACAACTCTAACATGGTTAACCAAATTTTCATATGTTGATGCCAGTGTTTAAAATATGGACTGGCCAACTTTTTCGGAATCAAGGTCAAGTCGACCTTAGGTCGGAGGGTAGTAGATGCAAACATGTTCACTACAGTAAAAACTGATTTCTTTAAGTTTGTCGATAAAAAATGTAGACATACATGAATAATAAAATAATATACAACAAATATAAACATGTTGAATCATAAACAACAACCAAATATCTAAAATACGCTATAATCAAGTTATAGGAAAAACAAAGAAGTAAAATCATAAACTTATCTTTGCGAGTCGCTCTTACGGACTTACCTTAGATAAATCAGTCTCCCACTATTAGTAGGTATAGGTACCTATGCCTTCCTCCCTAGATAAAACGCACACACAACTCGAAGATCACGTACTTGCTTCAAGTTGACATCAAACATGCCTCAGTCGCCTATACTGGGTAGAAAGAGAGACTATCCATGGGCACATGGTCAGAACAATATCACAGATAGAGAGAGACTAAACTAGGAGACAGGAAGAGAGAGAGTAAAAACTGTGTGTTTAGGTAGAACCCCCTAATCACCTATTTATAAGGTACGCGTATGGATCACATATCATGGATCTAATCCAAACGATGCAATGTTTTAGTTGCAATTGTCCTGTTAATCCCAAAATTGTTCCTCCTTATCCAGAATTGTCTCACCTTATTCTTATCCGTGACCGTAAAAAACTCTTTACCATTAGGTCAAAAGTTTTTCATGTAAAAAAATATATCAAACCCGACCTGACACATACATGTAGTATAGGATGTTCTCTCCAAGCTCTTTCAACTAAGGTTTATGAGCTACCAAGTATATAAAGGACTCGCGGGTTTGTCACATTCTTCAATATGAGACTAAACGATGTCTCCTCTTAATCATCTTTTACAAAAATATCTTATATCTTACTTTTTATCAACTTTCACATATATTAATTAAATATTTATGGATATCAACATTAATTAAATATCATTAAATACACATTCAATGCAACATATATATATATATCATTGATCCAGTTCAAGAAACTAAAAGATTCGGTATGTGGTCTCCATGGTTATTGCCGGACTGAGATATCCATTTCTTTACATCCAAAAGGTGTCCTTAAATTGTCTCACATCAGCTTAATAGAAGGCAGTATCACCGTCTCTAAACATGCATTGTTTCCGCTGCCACCACCAACCACCAAAACAAACCGCAGATTTTCCATTTATCCCATGGGAAGTTGTAAATGAAACTTGCTATACTGCTAAACCCTTAATTGTTTTACACATTGGTATTAGACAATACTTTTAATTTAAAACGGCAGAAAAGATACCACCTGCTCAGTTAGCAGCGATTGCAGTTCTCGCAAAGTCCCCGGATTTGGTGGGTTAATATGGGAGAGAGAATCTGGCAGCGAAACGTGCTTCATTCGTGTCATCTCAAAGCAACCTGACCATACGAATATTGACTTGTTTTGATATAAGAGTATGATCTACCAGAGCACTTGATCTGCATCAAACCCTTGTTTGAAACAGTCTTTCGTGTCTAGGTGCGGCAGCATTAGTTGACATGCTTACAGTCCTAATTACTAAGTGCGTACTTTTGTTTCTATTTTACTCTTATTTATATGCACCTCTCTCTTCTCTACTTTCTCTCTCTATTGTTTTCTCATGCTCTGACTTTTCTCCTATGCACTCTTTTTTGTTATTGAAAACCCACTCACTGTGGTTCTCTCCCCGAATCGGCTGTTGTGTTTGCCAGAGCTTGCCTCCCGTCTTACCCATAAAAATTCTTTCTCCGAGAAGAAGAGAGACAAGTGATTCATTTGTTTTTTTTAAGAAAGAGACGTACGAATCACGAGTCTTCTTTACAAGAGAAGATGAATCTCCTTTTAAGAGCGTGCACGAAACGTATACTCTTATTTTTAAAAAAGGTGAGCATCTCTTCTTTAAGAGAGATACATGCCTTGCATGTCTTTTTTAAAGAGAAAAATGCAGATATCAAACATGCATCTTATTCCCAAAGAAGAGACCTGTTTGAATTGCATTTTTTTATTTCATGAAATGTTGTACGAGCAGCTTATTAAAAAGGTAATTTGAATATTTTTGGATTTAAATGGGGTATGGGCTGAACTAAAAAAGTATGTCTTAATCAATATTCAACTGGATTTTAGCGTGCCAATCGACGAGCTTGAGAAGTTGTATATTGTCGTGTACAAAAAGACTCGACGCCCACGGAGAGACGCGAGAGTCTCAGTGTTGTGGCCTGATGGGGACCCCGGTTGGCCCCATTTTTACCAATCTCAAGTAAGTTAATACAAGGTTCCGAATTGGTGTCGATCTAAAAGGCTTTCTGTACCTATTAAATTGTAAGATCTAACAGACCCTGTTCGTTGCGACCTGAAAAAAGAGTACCCAATCACCGTTTCTGACTTTCCTTTCCTCCTTTCCCCGAAGGATTCGCACAGCCTAGAAGGAAACCAAAGCGTCTGGTCCGTATCCCCAAATCGGCGCTTAGTCCTAAACCAACCACACGATTTATCATCCGGTTGCTCTTCTTCCTCCGTATCTGTGGGATAGAGAGGGAGAGAGATACTGCCGGCTAACGTCCTTTCCGGAGATTGCCTATGAAGGTTCTTTTCTCTTGATTTTGATGGGCTTTCCGGTTTCTTAGCCTTATGTTCTTATAAAAGGAAATAGGACATCCTTGCGGTTACAGTAAACTGTTCATGATTGGGTCCTCACCATGAATCCCAATTATAGGCGATCCTTTCATCGGCCGACGGAAGTTAGTGCCAGAGAAGAGCCCGGCGCTAGTTACTCAGAGAGGGGTTTCTACGACTATGCCTTGTATAATCAGCGATTGCCTCGACTTCCACAGAAGAAACTACTTGTTCTTGATGTGAATGGATTGCTGGCGCACACCGTCTTCCACGAAACAGCCATCAGGAATCTGCCGATTAATCGTCCGCCAGATGGGGTCATTGGCAGGAAATTAGGTGACTGTCTTCTTGTTGCTAAAGGTTTATTGTTACAATTTTGCTGCTTGTCTTTGTGAAACCTGTTGGTTCATATACTTTTCAGTGTACAAGAGACCTTTCTGCGATGAGTTTTTGAGGTTCTGCTTTGAAACTTTTAACGTGGGGATTTGGTCTTCTGCTCGGAAGTAAGAACTCTGTTTTGTCTTTCAAGTTTGTTGTTTTGTGCCTTGTTTGATTTCTATCACTTTTTGAGCTGGTGCATTGTACATATGGTATTGTTTATCTTTTCCCTAAATATAAACTTTTTTAATTGTAGGAGCAACTTGGAAGGGGCCATTCAGATTATTATGGGAGATTTGAGTCATAGATTCGTGTTTTGCTGGGTAAGTATCTCGGTACACACTGTCTGCTATACTTCTTAGCATCTTTTCAATATCACATACTCCGGAATAGGGTCACTTCTATATGAAACTTGTTGAGGGGATATAAGATCGTCAATGGGAAGGACGATACACATAGAATAGAGAAAAGGATGTATCAAAACCTTAACTTCCCAAATGGAAGGCCCAAACAATGTGGCCCAAGTACCATTTTACCCAATGGACGGTGGAAGTTATTTGTTCCGGCCAGTGTTATGTGTTTTGCCCCGTATAGTACAATATGGGGCATATCATATCGTAGCATGAGTAATCACTCACGATACACTACACTGTATCGTTGGATACAATGTATCGTCCCTGATCATGCGATACGTACGATACTTGTGATATGTCTCCTTTTTTGAAATATCAAAAAATATCATAATTATACAATTTATAATGATTGACCAGCATCATATCCAAGGACCTGCTAGCAAATATGGTGTCCGTTGTCAAATTATATACATTTTTCATTTTTGCATGCACCAAACCACATGAAAAAATTCTTAAAATAATGTAGTAAGCCGCGATAACTATGTATATTTTTAGTACTGTAACTATTTTTTCCTGCCGTTGCGGATAAATGAAAGGCACCGGGGCTGATTCCCATCAAAACAATGTGAGCATGATATAAATGTGAGGAGTCAATAGCAATATGCTTGACATTAGCATGCCAATGAAAGTGGAAATAAAATACTAGATATGGTCCTTTATCTTTTAATTAAAAAAATAAGATCAAAACCACAAGAGGATAATTGTTTTCAATGTATTCTCATAAGTCAATGAACGTGGCAATTTTAACAACAGAGTTTCCAAAATAATGTGATTCTTCTTTTAGTTATGAAAATTGTAATTTTAAAGAATATTTGCTACTTGTTCAATGATGAAAGTTGTGCTTATAATTTTAATTAATGTTAATATTGACCTCAATTTTGATTTATAGGAATTGTTTAGAATTGTTTTTTATTGTTCTTGATTTTTCCTGATTTTCTTTATTTTTCTGATTTTTAAAATGTTTTCAAATTTACGATATGATACGATACACATGTCTCGTAGGGAAAAACGATACACGATACGATATGGTGCAAACAACACTTCCAGCTACTGTTTTTACTCATATAGTTTTATCCAGTTTGTGACTCGAAAGACTGACAAGCCTGTGCGCATGCTATTCAGCACAAAATTTGAATGTGTAGTTGGTTGCTGGTGAGAGACGAGCTTCATATGAACTGTAGATATCATAATCGTAGGCCTATCAGTTATTTGGGTACTTATGTTTAATGTGTTTAGGAGGAAAAATATAAAATTTATACTAGACTACTAGTGTAACGAAGAGTTTATGCATAGAGAAGTTTCCTTTGGAGCGGATGCCAACGAGTATGGCTTGTCTAATGAGCAAAACTTAGCAAGCTTCACCTCAATGTCACTGGCAAAGCTTTGTGAGTGCAATTATAGTTGTTTCACTTCCTGAGTGCTTGAAAGTGTTTCGCTGATCGTTAGCTTTTGGGAACTATGTAAGAATAACTAAGTGGATCTTTGTAATCTGAGTTTATTTTGTAGTTCAGCTCCTTCCATGAGCACAAAGTTAGATCCCACTATAAATGTCTCCTCAACAAATTTTCGCTATGTTCAACGATATGAGGACATAAATAATGTGCGGCTTGATCTTCACAAGCTTCAGGATGGAAGAGCTATTGAAGGTTGACACAGTTGTTTTAACCCACATAGGGCTGCTTTTCTAGGACATATGCTCTTCAGGCATTATTATCTTCTTGAACTTACACTGGGTTAGTCTGAACTTGTAAGAAATTTGTTTCCGTTGACCATATAGTCTATAATGGACTTTATTGGATCAAAACGCTCCAAGTGGAAATGGTTCTCTTTAAATAGATGAAATCTACCTGAATATGCTCAATTGATGATCTTTTCTCTTGCATGGCGAGTTATATGTGTAGGATTATGAATGTCTGATATCACTCATACATGTTTTATCTGTGTTGATGCGCCAATTGTGATTTGTGTTTATGCCTATTGTGCCTCTTTTAAGTTAAAAAGAGAAGTAATCATGTGTAGCATGACATTCTTGTGGTCTGCATTACATTTGTTGATTGTTTTTTATTCATGTGTTTCTGGTACTTAGAGATTAGTTTACATGACAGAAATGGAACCCAGAGATGTACTCTTGTTGTCATTGTTTTCTCAATCTTCCTGTTATTGAAGGAAAAGAAAGATGCCAGAAGTTATGTACTAGTAGCCACTGTTTCTATTTATGGTTACATGAATCTCCTAAGCCCGAACTAGAAGTAAAAGAACCTGGTTAACACTATTGCACTGAATCTGCAGTTTGTGCTTGTGCATTCGGTGACATTTTTTTATTTGTGGTGTTACAAATACAATATAATGGTAAATTTGTGAGGAGCCGTATGTGTGACATTTGTGTCCTATAAGTTGATTTTTGTGATGTCAAAAGATCCAAGTTCGGATGCAGTTGGTGATAGTTTTGCTGCAGTATTATTGTAGTCCTGAACCACCTTCAAATTGAATGTCCAAAATCACAATACACTTTGTGTTTCCAACTCCAAACTTAACAAGTCAATCCTGATTAAAATACTATCAAACTTGATTAGCATGTATAATATGTGATATGGTAAAGAAAATTAATTTATATCCATTTCTAGCACTTCCAAATGCCTACAAGAACCATACCCAAGACATGATACATTTTTCATTCCTTTTATGCTTTACTGTGCAACTTTTTTTAAAATGGCATTTGTCAGTAAGGCATGTTTCTGTTCTTGGAATTTCTAATTTTAGTCGCATGCACCACAAAGTGCAGTAAAAACTTGGTTATGATGGGCCTTTTAGATTTTAGTCCTTAAATGGCTTCAAATACTGAATGCGATATTGATATGGTTATGAACATTCAGTGGTGCAAACTTGGTTATTAAGGAAAATTTGTCTCGACTTCTATAGTTCTATTCTCAACAGTATAAAGAATGATCTAGTTTACATTGAGTTAACTGCTAGCATGGCACATGATAGGGTTCTGTGGAAACAAAGAATCCATGTAGCCAACCCCACCTAGTATGGGAAAAGGCTTTGTTGTTGTTGTTGTTCTATTCTCAACAGTCTCTTTGCATGCACAACTTTCAATGTTACAGGATCAGGCTGACTGCACTGACACTGGGAGACAAACTCTGGATAGGAGCAGTAAGCCTCTTTTTCTAAAGGAACTGCACAAGCTATGGAATGATGACAGATTGCCATGGCCCAGAGGATACTATTCGTGTGAAAACACATTATTGATAGATGATTCACCCTACAAGGCGCTTAACAACCCAGTAATCTATCAAACCAATATCTTTTTATCCGCTTTTCTCATCTCATCAATCTTTATTTAGCATCATTAACATGGATTCTTGGTTTTGCAGCCATTTACCGCCATTTTTCCTTATCCATATGATGTAAATGATGTCTATGATTCTAGTTTGGGTGAGCCATCATTCACAATTTTTCTTTTTTCTCTTCATCTTTGTTTGTCTATCAATACTTTGCAAAGAACTAAATAATTTAACATTATGAACTTGTGCAGGTCCTAGAGGAGATCTAAGAAATTACCTTGAAGGTATTGCTTATGCTCGTAACGTTCAAGTGTATGTGCAGTCTAGACCATTTGGCCAGCCTCCCATCTCTGAAAATGATCCCAATTGGCTTTTCTATAGTCAGGTTGTTCAGTCCTCTCATCATAGGCCCATGCATCACCATTCAAATTATCGAATATGAACCTTCCTTTACATCAGAATTTATTTCTTCTGCTGTTTGTATTACGTGCTTTTCGCTTTTGGAGATGTGAGCATTGAAATGAATTTTTCCTTGTCACTAGTTCTTTTCTTTCAAATGTATTACACCAATCCTTTGCTGGGTAAGACTTCTTTATCCAAAAGATAAAATAGATTGGACCTATCCAGGATTTAATCCTTATATCATTTTCACTTTTCCGGAGGCTTAAATGTGGAACAGGCACCCAGCCAAAAAAGCTGCAATTGCAAAACATTCTCACTTTAAAACATTTGACGTGGCAAGATAGGCAGTCAACTCAGGGAAGTTGGATGGCTAAGTACGGGATAAGGTACTGACATTTGTGGTGGATGGATGGTTCATTGTGAAAGCCTAACCTTGTTGGATGTTATTTGCATGCATGCTCCTGTTAAAAGCCTGTTTCTGTGTATACTGTTCTCTTACGACCCCGGACTATGTATGCAAGAAATCTTTGCACTACATCATTCTGCCCATTGCTTTTATTAGACAGAACTATGAATTTGCTGTTAAATTGTTAACCTGAGGGTAGCTATCTGTCTACTTCGTATTTATTAATATGGTCTACCTTTGGTTAGTTTGCTGAAGTAGTTCAGAATCCTGATTTGGCAAAATATAATAGGAAATGTTGAGGTAAGGATATAAGTAAAAGCTTTGTTATGAACAAGGGTATACATATACAGACAACGTTACTTGTTAAAGGGTATAGTATACTATATACACATGTCAGGTTCTAACGAGGGCGTACATGCAAGTAATTCTTTTAAACAGTACAATAAACAGCTCTAAGAGGCTATGTGCTCAAATACCTATGGTTAACCATACCAAGAAGTCTTTCTTAAGGTTGAGTTAATCATCTCAATTTGGTAAGTTATAATACAATCCATTTACTCAAGGGTACATGTGTGGATGACTTGTTATGGCAGGTGTGTGCATATGATACTAGTTTTAAGAGGGTGCGTGTGGATCTGCTTCGAAGGGCCGTGTGCATGCAAATATCTCTTCTAGAGGATGAAGTAAACAGCGAAAAAACATATGCCTAATGAATCATATTATAATTGTTCATTGAAAATGAAAGTTGATTTTGATTACAGTTGAAAAAAAAGAGAACAAGGTTTATTTCACCAATATGCAACAGTGAGGGGAGTATCAATTTGGTTTTGTGTGTCTCATCCATAACCTGTACTCTATCCATCTCATGGGAAAACCTAGCCGCATTTTGTGGAAAGCAATGCTGCATAAGACGTCAAACTCCTAACAAGTCCGACTTATTCAATTACTTGCTTTGAAGCCATTTGAGATGAAATGTGTAGTTCAGGACTTGGAATATTCCTTGGTTGAGTAATATGAGCCAATTGTGCCGCTATTATCAGTAGCTACGCTTTTACCCTTCTTTATTCTCCCATTCTTTTTATAGACACTTCTGATTACCTTCTCTCGTACAATTGAGCAGGCACGCCCTACCTACACTTTAGTTGCTTCTCTTTGGCTTGCCAACGTTCTTTCTTTCATAGAATCAAATAGTTTTTACCTATTGCACTTAGTAATTTATTATTAGCAGCTGCTTCCCATCTTGCCTTTGGTTAAATTGGATACAGTATTCCATATTTATATCCTTTATCAATCAGATGAAAGGAACATAAGATTGTCCGTGGATAATCATAACAAGCATGCACTTGATGTATCCGTTTAGATTATGTGTACCCACCAGATCATTCTTTCTATAGAAAAGACCCCATGATATACTTTAGGGAGTGCAATGGCCCGGAAGAAGGTATCCTTGAACACCCAAAACATTGAAAGAGGTTCTCTTTTAGGCTTTAGGGAGCTGAAACCAGCCAGAGATTCGCATTTAGTTGTCGCAATGACCCACTTGTCTTGTTTAAATACGCACCAAAGGAGAAACATTGTTGTGTATCAAGCGAGATGCATGATACATGATTCTATCGTATGTTATGGGCCGATATAATTTGAAAGTTATGATGCAGGTTCCTGAATTATATCGTTTAAGGCCCTGGCACAACACCACGCGGTATAATTTCATGAGATATATATGATTTTTGCAACTTAGCCGGCTTGTTGACTTGTCATGTTGGCTAAAGATTGCGATACACATCAACTTTCTGAAGCAAGGCTGAATATTAACTGTTTATGCTCGTTAGCACATACACCTAGCAATTGCAATGCACTCCATGCATTTGTCTCAGCCTAGCTGTGCTGGACGACGATTCTTGACGCTAAGCTTTCTGAGATTGGTTTCTTGACTTGGAATAAATAGGTTAGCTAAGAACAGACCTGGTTGAAGCCAGATGTTCGGCTTCTCCCATATATCCACATCCCTCTCCCAGTTAATATCTCGATGGCTTGTTGCTTTCCAGATGATAACAACCATACATCAGACCAAGAATTTTTTCCTTTCCGGTGAACGGCATCAATTTGTTTGGCTCGAAAACACAATGACCAGATTGACGACGACCCTTGGCAGCCTGGCTGTGGTGTTTGACGGGCGCACTTATAGAGTCGCGAGGATTGTTCAACTTCCATATTTAAAGTTGAGGTTGCTCTGTATGTTGGTTGACGACGACAACGACTCGTTTCCTAAGGTAATGCATCCGCTACCAATCTTCAGCATCAAATAGTAGGAGGAGACACGGAAGTTTGGAAGGTCTATCTAGTACGTCAAAAGGGCGTCTCCACACACCTCCTTTTATAGATGCCAAACTCTAGTGAAAATTTGGGAACCCATTCAACTCTGAAAGTAACAATATCACTTTTGCTGTGTTTCATTGTTTAGGATTACCTTTGGACTGATGCACAACAAGAATCATGCACACTTTCGATCTCTTAAGGATTAAGACCTTGATGTAGCGAGCCCCAAAGAGCTAACCCTTCCTCCACTCGAGGACCTGACAATATTTGGCGAGACCTTGCCCATTTCTCCACGACGCCAATTGTTTGATCACGTCCCTGCGTACAACCTTTCAAAATGAATTAAGCATGGTCCAGTTGATTAAATGATAAATACGTCAGTAAAAGTAACCCGAAAATAGTCATAAGGACAAAATAAACATGATAAAACTAAACATGTCTGATAATAATATAGAAAATATGAGAAGTATATGGAAAGCAAGGAGAAAGCACATGAGAATAAAGGCATTACACTATGCCATTCATGATGAGTTGCAATAATTGGATTTTTTCTGGATAACCTCCTGATCATAGACATGGAGCAGCTAAGCGGAAAGGAAATAATCAAGAGTGCGCTGGAAGAATGTGGGAAGTGATCGGAAAATGCATTTCTTTTGTTTGTGGGGCAAAGTAATGCACTTTCCTCTTTGAAAGAGTGCTTCCCTGTTCCATCCCTACAACAAACAACAACAACTAAGCCTTTTCCCATACTAGACGGGGTCGGCTAAACCAACCCTACAATAGGTAAGACTGATAAAAGAGACGAGTGAACCCAACTCTTGTTGTTGCTCTGCTCGTAACCTCATTCTTGGCCAGCCGATTGAACACGAGCAGAGGCTAGATAAGCTGAACATGAGCTGCTCGTTACCCAGGGGTTTCATGCATGTGTGTGTTGGGCTGCAGCCTCCCACTGTAACGAGAACAAAATGTTAAAATATAGCTTTTCAATACAATTTTGAGTTCTCTGAGAAAAAATTTGTCAAAATTTTGTTCTTAAATTTTCTTAAAAGGTTGGTAGATCTGATCATTTGATTATGTTATGCCCATCGATATAGTTCATTTAACATGGTTTATGACATATATTTACACAAAGTCCCATATACTCAACTAAACATTTATACAAGCTGAATTGAGAAGTAAACCAACATTTCTATATGAGCCAAACTTAACATGAAACTTTCATGTTTAGATCGAAGTCGAACAAACTTATCACAAGCTGAGCCCAAGCAGCTCTGTTTTCTTGCAAGCCCTAACAATAGCTCTTCCTGCGACTATTTTAGGTCTGTGGACACCAAATTTTGTGGTTCTGTATATAATCTCCAGCTGTGAATAGTACCAATGATAGTTGAATACCACTACTGCCTATATCTTTTTCTGTGGGAGGAGAAAAGGAAGCCTCTAGGAACTGCCCCTTATGGGATTCCTTCAAGAATGAACGCGGCATTTCATACCTAAGTTCTTTTCCTAGGGTTTCCTGATCAAATATAGTAGACCATATATCCAATTAACTTCAGAATTCCTAGTATGACCAAGCCGGCAGTTCCATACTTTGACCAAATATATATATTGATACCATACTCTGACCAAAAACCTCTAGTTAACCGAATCAACTGTTGACTCTAAGTCGACCTAGTCATTTGTTTCCATATCAGAACACGAAACAATTAAGTTAACCCACCAGTCAGGCACATATTTTCGACACAAATAGCACATGGTCTTGGATGTTATATTAATGTTCTTCTGCATTATGTATCGTGTGCTAGATCGTGTTGAGTGAAGGTGGCTGCTGTCAAGCACAGTATTGCAAAGAGATTGAAGGCCTGTGTGAAATAGTAGTCGGAGAAAGGGTCCAATTGATGCAAAGGAGGTATAAGATTTAAGTAGCATCACCTTTTCTTATGTCTGTGAGAGAAAATAGCAGCCGTTGATTAAAGTTGTTAAACCACGAGTCGCACATATTTTTCTAAATAATCTCTGGTTAACAATACAGTCGCATGCATGCAGAACTCTATAAAGGTGACCACACACACCAAGCATTGCATACATCTCTCTCTCTCTCTCTCTCTCTCTCTCTCTCTCTCTCTCGCTCTCGCTCTCGCTCTCGCCCGCACGTGCGCTCTCTCATGGGCAACCAAAACAATTTTTACGAGATTGCAATGCCTCTAAACTCCAAAATAGGCATCATAGGTGCGGGAATAAGTGGTATTGCTGCAGCAAAGCAGCTCCGTCGCTTCGCTCCCATAGTCTTCGAAGCCTCCGGTTCCATTGGTGGTGTATGGAAACACTGCTCTTTTCACTCAACAAGACTCCAAACTCCGCGATATGACTTCGAGTTCTCAGACTACCCATGGCCGGATACAGATTCCAAGTCTTTCCCTACCCATCTTGAAATCGTCGAATACCTTGAGAGCTATGCTCGTTATTTCGACGTACTGAAATTCATCATGCTGAACCACAGGGTGGTTGAGATCCGGTACTGCGGTCTCCACAAACCCGCATACTTCGTTGGTATGTGGGGAGACTCCGGTAGGCCCTTTTCCGGTGAACCTGTCTGGGAGGTTGGCGTGAGAACCCCTCTATCTGAAGACATTCAGGTAAAAATAGGCTGCCACCCACTTATACCATCTCTCTTTCTCTCTCTCGGTCTTTCTCTCTCTATCGCATACTTTGAAGTTTATATATATATTCACGTATATTCACGATTTCTATGCTTGAGGAGGATCTGATAGAGCCAGGTCGAATGAATGAAATTGCAAACCGGCTCTGGGATGCAAGTAGAGCTGCATTTGCCGGTCGCCCAGTAACAATAAAGCAAACCAACAGTCATTGGGACATGACGGTTAAGGAAGCTCCTTTACAGAAGAAAGAATTATTGTGGCAACATCAAGAAAAATGCAAAAAATAGAGAACCTAGAAACTGTTGATTGAAAGTAACTAAAACTGATCCGGTTTTCATGGTGGTCAGTAGGCTGCCTTGTGACGCATCTGCGGGGACAGGTAGTTAACAACGTAATGAAATTGATTATCTTTTTTAATTTTCTTGATATCTGCAGTGGTTTAAGTTCGAGTTTTTAGTGGTGTGCATGGGAAAGTATGGAGATGTGCCCAAGATGCCTGAATTCCCTACTGGCAAAGGACCCGAGATCTTCAGTGGCAAGGTTATGCACACGCTCGACTACTCGAAGCTGAGCAAGGAGGAAGCCGAGCGCTTGGTGAGTGGAAAGAAGGTGGTAGTCGTCGGTTACAAGAAGTCCGCTATAGACTTTGCCACTGAATGTGCAGAGGCCAACCAAGGTTCGTCATAGTTCCAACAAAACTCTAAGCCTTCCTCTCACATTTGTTGTGCTAAGCATACTAGTATTATAAAGTAAAAAAATGTTCACAAAACCACAAAATGAAGCATCAAATGTAAAAGAAACGTGTTTCAATTACTACGGAAACTCATCGAATACATAGTTTATTAGCATACACATTCTACAACAAACATTCATACAAATAACATAAATCCTAATATTCTTATAATAATTTCATTTACTATGAGAATTGTTGGAAATGCAGAACAGGGAAGCGAATGATTAACTGTTATCTTTCTTCTTTTTTTGAATTTATGAATATACTTATGAAGTATGTACTCCATGTCATATTTGAAGGCCCTATCAGTTCTTTTAGGGACAGCAGGTCCTCACAAAACATTTTTAACAATTGCACACTCGTACTGGTTTCCGGTACTCACAATTGTTCACTGTTTCCTAAAGAAAAGAAATAAGGACTGCAGCCTGCCTTGAGTAGTCCGCAAACTTCTTTGAGAAGGTAACCATTCTCAGTGGGTAGGCTAATTAAGTCATCTGTTAGGCTGAATTGACTTGGACCCTTTATAGATTCAATCCTTGGGGACAAAGTTTTGGTGATTCTTTCTCTCTTTGATTTTCTGTATTTGTGCAACAACTACGGAATGGATCATTTCAGATTAATTTTGAACATCTTCTGGATCCTAGGAGAGGCAGAATTGAGCTTATTTGTTCATAACCCAATATCATTAACATGTAAAAGCCTCATCATCAAAAGGGAAACGTGGTTAACACTTAAGTTTCTCAGAGAACATCTCCACCATTCCCATGAAGCCACATTTGGAGGTATATACGTCCAAGACAATATAAATATGGTCTACCTACAAGTTGGAACCGACCGGCTCCCTGGTTTATCACAGCTACAAGGACGTGTCCGTCAGTCATTATATCGTTCTTGCACATTTAGAATTCAAAAGTCAACTAATCTAGTAATTTTTATTGACTTGCAGATAGATAGATAATTTAGGATAGATGTATAGTCATTTCTCAAAATTCGTCTTCCTTTCGTTTGAAGAGGAGGAGCCTCGGATTTTTCTGTCAAGTCATGAGCCGTCTCTAAGAAAATTCCCGCATTAACTTTTTGAGTATTCCTTTTCCTTTTGGCATTCCATGCTTAAGTTTCATAAATTGATTTTATCTTATTTTAATATGTGAAGAACGATACATGTCCCCTTTTCCTTTCGAGACTCCATGACTGGAATATTCATGAGGTAGAACTTCCGTATCGAGAGCAAATGACTTTGAAACTCCGACATTGATCAGTGGAGGCTCGACTATCAAGTGACATCAGCTTCTCCTTCACTTTAAAGTTTTATTTTTTTAAAAGAAAGTACAGCGACTGTTGAACTTTTCTGGGCGGTAATAGATGGCTTATGTTATGACTGTGGATTATAATTCTCTCTTCTTAGAGTAACATTTTAACACAAATATGGAAAATTGGAAAGGGTAGACTGCAGAGCAACTTGTTGGATACATAAGCTACAATGCAAAGGACCCACGTATAATGATGGACTATTTACACCAGCCTTAGAGAAATTTTCTATATGTCCACAAAGATTCAGTTACATTATTTTATGAGCTTTTTTCTTATAAGCGTTATTTTGTAACTTTTAGCTTTTTCTTAGTGATGTTAAACTGACAAGCATTACATTCTTTACGTCCGAATTTTCAAAGTATGATTCTATCACTTAAATTATAACATATTTATACGCTAGTGTCTGTTTAAGGAATTAATTTATTAAACATATGATGCAGGCGTAGATGTACAGCCTTGCACCATGCTCATCAGAACATTGCACTGGATGATGCTTCCTTCTTATTCTGTGTGGGGAATATCTTTCCTACTTCTCTACGCCACCAGGGCTTCACAGTTCCTCCATGAAAGGCCATCCATGGGCGTCCTTCGTACTATCCTCTGCTTGTTTCTCTCTCCCGTGGTATAAGTCCTTATTTAGGAGCACCTGCAAGTGTGTGTGTATGTGTATTATGGTGCCTCAACAACATAGATTCAACTAGTCTTACATGTTTTTCATAGCATATGTTTAGCCTATTGGTGATCTTTTCTTCCTTTTCAACAGAGAAAATCAATCTCAAAGTTCATCGAGGCATACTTGATTTGGAAGCTGCCACTGAGAAAATTCGGGTTGGTGCCTGACCATGCATTCGAAGAGGACTATGCATCATGTCAAATGGCAATCCTGCCGGAGAACTTCTTTCCGGCAGCTGAGGATGGCCGGATCCAATTTTGCCAGTCATCTAAGTGGTGCTTTTGGAACGATGGTTTGGAATTGGAAGATGGAAGCAGGTTGGAGGCAGATCTGGTCATGTTGGCAACAGGCTTTGATGGACACAAGAAGCTGAAATGGATTTTCCCTGAGCCTTTCAGACATTACATTCAGGACTCCACAGGCATCATGCCTTTATACAGGTATAAGGATGATCCTAGCAGCACAAGATAGGTCGAATCCATGGGAACCATGATCCATTCAAAAACCTCAGTAACTTCCAAGTTAGGTTTTTCTTCTGTCAGAGCAAGTAACCAAGGCTTCTGCCTAACCCAGCTTGTCTCCAACAAGCTCGGTTATTCGTACCCTTTACCAGCCATGTTTCCGATTCCTATTGGATCCATAATCAAGTACATTTAAGAAGCCAGTGAGACTTCACAAATCAAAAGCAGAGTTTAGTTGGGTCTGGCGTTTGATATAACTTTCGATCAACTATACCCAATTGCACACATTAGTCAGATCTTCTGGCTCGAGTGAGCTTCTATAAAACTATTCAAAGTCAAACAGGGCCAACCTAAACATGATACCAGTAAATAAGTTGAATTAGGCCTCTCTCTCTCATTCTTTTGCACATTTTTGGCAGGGGGACCGTTCATCCTTTGATTCCACATATGGCATTTGTCGGATACATAGAAAGCGTGTCAAATTTGCACACCGCTGAGCTCAGGTGCAAGTGGCTAGCCAAGCTTCTGGAAGGTGCATTTGTGCTGCCCACTGTGGAGAAGATCGTTTCTCAAATAAGCGCAGAGATGGAAATAATGAAAAGCACAACCAGATTCTACAAGAGGCAATGCATCTCCACCTTCAGTATAAGTCACAGTGATGAAATGTGTGAAGAGATGAGATTAAGGCCATGGAGGAAAAGGAACTGGTTTCAAGAGATCTTCTCTCCCTATTCAAACCGTGACTACAAGGATGATTAAGTAACTCGTCCAAAAAGAGGGTAACTCATATGCTAACGTATCTTTCCAACTTTATGTTTAAGGTCCCTTGGCATAAAGTTAAAAATACTCCAAAATAAAAGACTAAGTTCATGAAGGGTTACCTTCAATGGGATCCTTCACACACAAAAAAAACTAATTGTAATTTCTGTGCTGGAGTGTCTTCATTCATAAACTATTGAGAAGTTATTGTTGACTGATTGTTATCAATGAAATGAAATAGCATTGTCAATCCACATTGTACCCTTGTTGCCACCATTCATGTCAATATTTTCTTCTCTACCGATGTTTAGCTAGCACAATTTCTGAATTCTTCTGCCGACGACTAAGAGGACATTCAGATCCATGATATATAAACCTCAAGGGTTGCTAGATGTGCAGTCAGGGGTTCGACTCTCACGGGCCCTACCACCTTTCCATGAACTCGAGACTACCTTGAGGTATATCGTCATGATTGAACTATACGGCTCCTTCTATCGCAGGTAATCATAATTATGGTGATGATGAAGATAGGTGAAACCAGAAATTCACGTACTCAACTAGAAGGACAACTAAAAACTAACCAATATTTGTTCTCCAGATCTTTCAGAAGCATATTTAACAATTAACTTCTTAAGAAGAGATATTCTACGATTCACCAAGATCCCTGTATTGACAAGTCTCAGTGAAAGGTTATGCCTGCCTGCCAGCTTATGGCAAAAAGAAGAGTGCTTCTTGATGAGGCTGCCGTGGTGCTATTTGTACTGATACGTGATATATGTTAATAGGATTATCTAGAAGCATATTCTTGTGTCATTTCTTAATATACGATGTTGCAAAGAGAACAATCGTTTTCATACACTGCGTGTATGATCACCCTTGCTGTAAGAAAGGTAACTGTTTAGAGAGAGAGATTTTCTTATAGATTTTAAATCCAAGGTCAAATCCTCTAAATTCAGGTAAAGATGGGACATTAAATTTTGAAACTAAACGATATGGCTTGGCCTGATACTAGAAAACTATGTGCATATTTGTGTGTTCGTGAGAGGATAAGCATGAGCCATCCAACTGATGGGGGTTTTCTTGAATACATGCATGATACCTTGATTAAGATGTCCAGTGAAACAGTGCAAATCCTCTTCAAATTCCATCGCATTAATGAAGCCACGTTAATAATACAATTGCAAATGTTGTTTTTAAGCATCTGACATCAGGAACTAAAAATTTGCCAAACTCCACTTTCAAAATGAAGTACGACTTGCATATCTCTGAACAGAGAAGTCATGATGAAATAGCTATAAGAAATAAATACAAGATATAAATGGCAATTCCTTCAAACAACAGCATATTATCGATCAAAGGCTCTGAAGTAACTTCAAGGTCTCCTCAACATGCTTCTCAGGCTGGAACTGATTGTTATACACCAACTGGATAACTCCTTTCCTGTCAATAACGTAGGTCTCCCTTCCTGGCAACGTGCCGAACAGATCAGAAGGCACACCCCATTCTCTCCTCACCTTGTTTCCCTCATCACTCAACAATGTGAAAGGAAGTCGGTATTTTTTGGCGAATGCCTGCATGTCAAGTCAAAATAAAATAATTGAAGCAGAGATGACATGCGCTTTCTTTTTGGGGCTAAACCTATCTTTTTATGTTTTTCTTTTTCGCCCATACTAAGGCAAAAATCCAATCAGAGTCCTCATCATATTAGAGCTCGGTCAAACTCTGTAGAGTTTTTGCTACACTGTGAATATAGAACACAAGACATGGCTGCTTTTACAGATATTCCAACCTGTTAATAGTCTTTGTGAGAACAAGTAACAATATAGCATGCAATTTGCTTAGTGAAATAATGTCCTCGGTGTGCTAATATGATGCAAGATCAAGCACAACGGCCACGAAGAATCCATGGAGCCAAGACTTGGTCTCGGTTGGTTCCTGCTTGGTAGCGTTGGTGCATGTATATGCAGATTATACCTCTACGAGATAAACCTGATGGTACTTATTCTTGAACTGCTGTTTCCTTATTTTAAATTGAAAGAAGTATATTGATCATGCTTGATATGAGTCCAAAAATGAGCGGCAAATAACCTTCCCACACTTTTCCAGAAGATAGCACAACCAATTTAGATTAATCCATGTAGCGACTGATAGTAATTTACTTCTTCTTCTCAATTTAGATTAATCCCTTTCATGACTGATAACACTAATAACCATATTGTTCCTCCCAAGCTTGTGATCTTTTTTTTATGGAAAACGCTGAGGGTTTGCCCTACTGTATTCATGAAAATTTAACCAAATATATCAATACACGCAAACTGATAAAAAGATCTGGAAGACAATTGAGCTTATGGTCTTTAATTAACTGAGAAATTGAGCTGCATATTTCATGATTAAAGATAATACATAAAGGATAATGAATATGACAAATTAAACACCACTAAAGAAACATAAATGAATTAAGATACTTGCCTTATGTGATGATGGATCATCTCCACTAATTCCCACAACTTCAGCTCCCGCTTTCTTGAACTTTTCATAAGAATCTCTAAATGCACATGCCTGAAATCGAATAAGGCCAGAAACGAGGAAGGAGCAGACATTACAGCATTTTTAGTTGGCAAACGAATGACGAAGATCCCCTCTGTTTTCATTCAGCTCATTCACCAGACCTACCCTCAAAACAGATGTAGACTAAAAAAATGTCTGATTTGATGGCCGAGCTAACATAGATGTGATTAGTAGGGAAACGATCAGTTTGCCCTTTGAGGTCACCTAATGCCAAGTTTGGAGATCATAATGTTCAAAACATGGACATCAATTTCATAAACAAAATGAAAATTGAATTCCTTTCTTAACCAGAAAAAAGAAATTGCGGCACTAATATATGATCAAACAAGAGAGAGATGTTTAAGGTGGATTACACGATTGAAAAAGTGATTATTGAATGAGCTCCTGCAAGATGTTAGATGACGAATACTCAAAAGTAGTGTTTGAAGGAAACCATTAGAAGGGTTTTTAGTTTTTCGAGTTAATTAAATATTAATACGATACGGAATTCATGTGGCCGACCTTATTGTGGGTGGGATAAGATGGAAAATTAATTGAAATGGGAAGGATATAATGATTTTGTCATGCACTACTACTTCATGAGCAAAAGCGTACCTCCTTGGTGCATCCCGGAGTTTCGTCGGCCGGGTAGAAGTAGACGACTACGGGCTTGCCCTTGTATTTTGAAAGGCTTACGCTTTTGCCATCTTGGTCCTTGAGGGTGAAATTCGGAGGGGCGGACCCTTTACTCACCTGACCACAAACAGCAGGGGTTAAGCTTGGATAAATTGTATTATTATTATAACATTAATCTAGTAGTTCAGGTTCAGAATAGCGTCATATCTGAGAAAACTGAATGAAACTCACTAATCAAAGATTTAAATATATCCCCTACAATGTGATTTGGAGTCGGATGAAGAAAGAAAAAGAAAATGCACTTAGTAATAATCTGGGTTTGACCGAAAACGTATTTGTCCGACCCATCAACCACGTCTTCCAAAAAGCAAATGAGGTATACTATGGGATCGGAGGGCAAGCGAAAGACATAGCTGGAGCACCGGGTTTCCACTTCCCGAAGATGAATGCCCTTTGTGAATGCAGTTGGAGTTGGAAAGAAGAAGCCTCGAAATGCGTAAAGATTTGAAGCCGGTGGAAAAGAAGCACCTTGGCGACGACAGTGGTCTTAAGGGTCCGAGTGGGCGCGACGAGGGGCGACACTGCGAGCTTCAAACCCAGGAGGTGAGAGTCGGAGGATTTGAATGAGATAAGAGACTGGGCACAGGACACCGGCTTGCTGCGGGTAGAAGCGGAAACTACGGTCAGCGACGGCTTCGCTAGAGAAATGCACGCCATTTTCCCACGCGCTCTCCTCTTCCCTTCCCTTCTCTGGGAAAACAAACAAATTGACAATACGAAAAACTAGGAAAATGCACAAGGATGGGAAGGGAAGACTTCTTGGTATAGGAGAAAGGGAACACAGAGAGACCTCTTTTTCCTTTGGTTGAGGATGAGGTGAAAGGATCGCCCTCAACGTAGAGCTTTCATAGCCTTACGATATGTTTGGCTTTCTTTGCATCACAGAAACAAGTGCTGTACACGGGCACCATCGGGTCGAGTTCTGGTCCAAAATACGACCCTACGCTATTATTATAATAAGTGCAAGCGTTTTCAATAAACCCTACCAGATCTAATGGTGGCCATTACGTGTTCCGGATCGTGTTCGAGTGTGCTATCTTGTCTGGGTTATATAAAGAGGCCAACACGAACACCATCCCATTTCTTTCTTGTTACTTGGTGGACAGGACTTCTTGAATCATGTCCATGCTGGATTTTCATCTTGAGTGTTATATTGGCATTTCATGTTTCGATGGCGTCAATCCGTGTTCATACACAAAGCAGGTCAAGTCAAACACGACGCGTTACTTTGGGAGAATACGAAACAGAGACTGTTTCGTCCGACTAACTCGTTATAGCTTTATCAAATCCGAGTAATGGGACATTATTGAGATGCAAATAGACGTCGGGTCATGAGATCACAGAGTGGTGTTGTCGAACCTATTAAATGGGTTCGGGCATAATCATATCCCGTTTTGCTTACCAGATCCAACTCAAATTAATGGGGTTCAAGTTAGTCACGTTCCGAGCCTAAAGCCGCAGAATTGACATCTCCATTTGATTCTGCATCATCAACTTGACAGGTAGCTTTTCCCTGAGGAAAGCGCTTATCAAATCTTACGGTTTAGCATTCTATCCTCCTTCGGACGCAGTGTTTCTAATATATGAAGAAAATACCAAAAGAATCCAATTCAATAAAAACTTTCATTACTCGAAAAGATTAACACAGACTTGGCTGAGGCCATGGAAGGCACAAATTATGATCAAGTAAAATTCTGGCACTGGCTAAGCATATGTTCATAACCTTTCTTTTTCAATCTCTCGACAGTGGCTTCTAGTTGTTCAGTTGCAGACCCTTCTTCCTTCCTCCTGGCCAACAATCCATCCAACCAGTCATTAATACTCTTCATCTCGGAATATACTGACCCTAGACAGTCTGTCTGACTCACGCTGCCTAAGTTTTCCGGTGACTGCCGTCTTCCCAGTGATCGTTGCCTGCTGGTCACAAGGCTCTAATGCTTTGTCCAAGAATCCCAGTAACCATGATTCCGGCTCTTTTTGTAGCAAGGCCCTTAGTTCTTGCATGTCTTTGCCTCCCTCTCCACTTTTCCATTCTATCTCCTCTTTTTGCTGTGTTTCTATGGAGACGGTGCATGAACTCTTATGAATCTCTTTACCTTTGCCGGCGTTCTCTTTGCCTGTGAGCGCTGCCAATGGGCTATTGATCTTTCTGGCAGAGGTGAGGTTGTGGTGGAGATCAAAGAATTTGGTGAGGGTGACAATCTTATCTGCTATTGCTCAAGAAGTTTGCAGAGAAGATAACATACTGGTAAAAGGTTTAAAAAGGCAGACAACAGTTAGGATGGAATATGAAAAGCCATGCAGACATAATAAAACTTATATTAACTGAATACATCCGCATTTGTGGGGTTTGTAGGTCCGAAGATCTTGGTCCTGATAAAAATCAGTTTTGAAGTGATGATTTAATTTATTCATTGAACCGCTTAAATATGGAGGATTTACA
The DNA here is from genome assembly GCA_036023115.1 of Brasenia schreberi. Taxonomy (NCBI): domain Eukaryota; kingdom Viridiplantae; phylum Streptophyta; class Magnoliopsida; order Nymphaeales; family Cabombaceae; genus Brasenia; species Brasenia schreberi. Next base: position 458,374 of record JAYKKT010000072.1, read on the forward strand.
GATGACTGATCACAAAATTTTCATGCATGTATGTAGCCCTCTAAGAATTCTTTTTTAGGCTATGGAGATAATCATCTGCGCGTTTTTGAGTATCTTTTCATCCCTAAAATAATAGTTTTAAGTTTGTTATACTTAAAACAAGAAAAATGATACGAAATGACATCGCACTGCAACAAAAATTCATCTGTAGTCACACCCGTTTCACGGATCTTAACAGCGTGTGATCACATATTTCAACATGCAAAACACATAATTACATATTATGGGCATGCAAAATAGATAGTTTTCGTTGTGACTGATCTTCCAATTATTCTTCCCCAGCACTGACCTTAGGCATTTCACAAGCGACTCTGCTCCAGCAGCTTCTTCCAACGCCAAGGCTGCTGCAAATGAAGCAATATTTCTTCGTTTCAACACTTCCCGTAAACAATAAAGATGTGAGATTGCCAACATACCGAATGCTGTAGTAGTCCAATTGAGAAATTATGTCTTTAAAGAACCAACGGAGTATTTGTTATTTCATGTCCGAAAGGATCGGGTCATGGTTGCGAACTTTTAAGGGTAATCAGAATTAGTGAACCTGACAAACAAACACACACAAAAAAAGTACCTTGCCGAGTTTAACGACATCAGTAGGAAGAGACTTCCACGCAACCGCGCAACTTGGAGCCTTCTCAGCTTTGACCGACTTGTGAGGGGGATTACCTTCTTCTCCACTATCCTTAGCTTTCACGTTCTCCAATTTTCTGCATGTTTTTAAGGGTGTTTTGCCTGCGGTTCCTTTTGATCTTATGGCAATGCTAGTTTGTTCAGATTGTGTAGTCGTAGAGGTAGATACAACCTGCACATATTATACAACAATCGAATCCATACAACAACCCAACTAGTCGTACAAGATATGCAAAAGGATGCTTCCTATAGATTCTCCTTTTAGTAGTACTTTTGGCTATATGCCGAAGATACACGTATAAGCCAGCTCTACTAGTAAGTCACAATTCATACCATCACTTTACATTGGTATCTTCCATTTTTAATGTTTGACTTGAAAATTTGCACTATGTACATCTTAGTAAACAAAGATACCGAGATCATATCAGCAATTCTTGACGTAATATATCGTCACGTACCTGCTCTCTGTGTTCGTTTGAGGTTCTCTTCTTGGTTCCTCGATTGTGCTGAACCTCTTGCGTGACCCACGTTTTCTTCTTCCCTGTTTTTCCCTTATAAGTTACAACCAATTCTTCCGCTTTCCTCACCCTTCCGACCTCCTCTTTCGCACTATTATCACTGCCCCTCATCTTTTTCCGCTTTCCTTATGTGCATATCTTTATGTACCTAGAAGCAACAGAGACCTTTTCTTCCTTAATAGAAACCATGATCTTCAGCCTGTCTTCTTGTTCACCTTCCCTCTCCCACCCACTCCTACCGTTGCCCACCTTAGCTTCTTCTTGAGAATCAGAATCACCTTCACCATCTGCATGAGGTCTTTAGGGCTCCCCACAAAGGGAAGTCTCCCTTGTATGGCCCTGACCCCCAAGACCAACGGCACAGGATTGCCCTCCACCATCTTATCTATGTAGATGAACTGCCCCAATTGCAGATTGCCCATCCGGATGAGGTCATTGTCGTCTTCTGAAAGGGAGACGTGCGTGGAGTGAGAAGAGTCGGACACCTTGAGGAAGTAGCCTTGGTTCGGCCACAGGCCTGATCCGGTCAGTGCCGGAACAATGCTTATGACTTGAAGGAGGGTTGGCTTCTGATCGCCGGAAACGGTGGCTTTAGAGTTCAGGCCTTCCAGCAACTTCAATAGCACGCCTGGTGTGAGGCCCACCATTTTGCTAAAACAAAGACCAAGATATGGATCAAATATTAGGTTTTCATGATTTTTCATGTCTGCACCAAACTTTCCATATAAATCAGAAAATAAGGGCTAAAAAGTACGGGAACAATCGATTGCCTCTCTTTTGAGGTAATTAACGAGAATCAAAATCCAAGAACAACAATATAAGGAATACATGGGGATGCAAGAAGTCAACCATGTGCCCAGGAACAAAAACGCAAACGAACATAGAGCAGAAGGATCATAAATACATTAGAAGCGCTAAATAAACGAATATGTGAGGAATTTTTTCCCTTTCAAATACGTACAAAACTTTTCTGCTTGCTGAACTGAAATGGAATTTCCCAAAGGTTTTCTTACATATGTATACGTAGTTATGCACCAACCTCAACGAAAGGGTTGTATCATCAGGCTGCCGTCCGATGTATGATGATTGGTAACCAGCATTCATCATGCACATATGCTGGTCATCTAAACGAAAGCCTCTTGCAAACTTAGTCATGTAAAACGATGATCTACTTTCAGCAATTAGAATAGAATGTGAGAGCAGTCATATGTTAAATGACGAAATCCTCCCTCAATTTCTGTGGCTCACTGAAGTAATCCTTTACGTGTGTGCTCACCTGATCTTCTCTGTAAATGATTAATATAATAATATGACAGCCCAGCGGCTACATCTAACCTTTGGTGAAAAACAATCAAACCAGGATATACGTGCTACCACACTCATGCATTTGCGTGTACATTCATTTCGCTTAAAATGTCGAAAAAGTGTACCATCTAATTCCAGGTGGTGGGCATATGTTCAAGTTACTATCATTAGAGAGAAGCCCTAACTTCCGACTACATCATAATGCTAATAATATTGTAGCATAGCAACCACAGTATGTGCCGGTAATGAAATAAAAGAAGCGGAAGATCTCAATGTACAAACCCGAGCGCAAATAATCTTCAAATCTTTGTTCATCGAAAAGTAATCTAATGGTAAGTAATATCAATGCAGAGGATCATATGCAATACGGAGCAGCCTGGGTTCGACTCTTATGGGCATCGCCATCGTGCATAAGCTGAGGACTGGTATAGATAGGCCTTCAAGGCACCGTCATAGCCCTGTAGTTCTTTCATTAGTTAGTTCTGGTTCATCTCTCAAAGGGCTGTCAATTCAGATAACAAATAAATTGAAAGGCCATCCAAAGTGTTGTAGAGAGGCTCTCCCGACACTACAACAATCGATCATCAACCATTCCGCGCGTCATGGCAAGCAAACAAGGTATGACGGGTATCTCAAAGAACATAAGAACTAAAATGCATTTTCACCAAGCGTCGCGGCTAAATCAAATGGGATCTGCTGTATGAAATTCTAAACCTCTATCTTAGTGTTATGTAGCATATATATAACTTCAGAAAGGCAAAGTCATTTGCCGTATAATTCAAGTAACAAATGAATCAAGCACCAGAAACAATTCGCCCAAGAAAATGAACAGCGCCTTTGCTGTTGCAGCATTCTCATGGAACCAAAAGGACAGTTTACCGTTGTTGCAAGTGCTCCATCTTTCTGCTCATGTTGCTGCTCCTTGCAAAATATGATATTGCCCAAAATTTCCAAAGGAACTAGCGGCTAAGATGTCCCTGCTTCACAAGGGCAGTTTCGTTCTCAAAATTTAGGTCGATCCAGTGGCTGTCGTTCTTCCTTCCTGTCACGCGTCCTGTGGAAAGGCAGATTTCCTAAAAGGTTCTATTCGGCAACTAATGTTTGAGAACAAAGAAAATCTTGTCCTGCTCCGCTTTGCAGTCTCCGTCCGAAGAAGAAGAGAATTTTGAAGTGATTAATTCCAATAATTAAAGATGAAAAAAAAGGAGAATAGAATGCTTACCATAAAACTAGCGTTACATCAGAGAGAGAGGTTATGAACTGCCAGAAAATTAATGGCGGAAGAGGATGAGAAGATGGAATTTCAACGTCGGTATTTTTTTGTCGAGTTTGGAGCCTCTTTCTGTAATCTTCAATATCATGTGTGGGGCTCTTGAGAGAGAGAGAGTTGATGGGAGGGCTCTTCTCAACAGAATGCCCGCCACGTAACATTACTGCCCTCTTGCTCCTCACGTAGCGTTGAAGGCACTGGTACTTAACAGCTCGGAAAAATTAGTTTGTCGATCCGAACCAGATCCAAATTAACCTCACCTAACATGACCAATATCATGGATCCTTAATCGAATGCAATTTCCAGGATAGGTTGGCTTTTATTAGCCGGACCAACTAATGCACATCCCTCCCTGAGGATCAAGCTCCGACCCTCCTAACCCGGAGAGTCGTGGTATATTTCATAACCTTCTATTTAAACGGAGAGAAAATAAAAGCGTGATGGATTTAATATCCATAGCCCAACAGCAACTTCTACTGGTTCATATCAACCAAATTACCTTGTCAAAACAAAAATTACAGTACCCACCCACACAAAATATATGTATATCCTCCAGACTATTCCTTCCTCCTCAACTCAAAAGTTCCTAGAGGAGGTTGACACGAAAAAGAAAGGAAGAAAGTAGGCCTCTTCATGCAGAGGAGGATGGAAAGACCCCAACAGTGAAAGCAGCAGTTCGTCTGTTGTTTTCAAAGTTGACAACATATGTGCGTCTCTCTCTCTCTCTATACATATATATATATATAACAAAAACTTGCAAGTCAAATTCTTCACCTGCTTCTTTCAGGTATATTAAGTTCACAAGAATTATATGTATTGTTTCCTCGCAAATCTAAGCATGTTAACTTGAGTCGGAAGTTTTATGTTCAGTAGTTGATGGGTCTAAATTTGTCTCGAAATCACTTTGCCCTCCTTCGGGGGCTAACAACCTGAATCCGATTGTAGCACATCAAAAGTTCGCAATGGACTCAAATCTACCGGACTTTGGGTTCATGATAAATCAATCAATCATGCAAATCCATTGCATTGTCAATTAGCAAATTAAGTACCACAAATCAACTAGTAGTTCCTTAAATTCTGCGCTACCAAATCCTTATTTCTTTCCATTTGGCCTAACAAATGCGAACTTATATCTTTTTCGGATGAGCTAACGCATGATTATAAACTATTGAAATCTTAATGGCGGAGAAATCTAGCAGAATTAATCAAAATCATGTGAAACATAGCTACCATGGTCTTGAATTTTCAATATATCCACAAGTGCACATTGGGCTCGTATTTTTTTATTTGGGCTGGAAGCATTTTATATTTCAATCTTACTGGTTACTCCTTAAGGTATCAGCACTTTGTATTTAATTCAAGAAAGAAAGAAAAAAACAATCCCCCAAGCAGGTTAGCTACATAACTGATAGGACTTTGGCTGCTTATAGTCGGAAAGTGAGGGTTGATTCTCATGGGTGCTTGCTAATGGTCACATAAAAGGTTGAGCTTCCTGTCGCAGAGTTTGGTAATCAGTAATCAGAAAATTGTGCGTGTGTAAAGGTCTGTGGTTGATCTTTATCTTTCAGAATAGGTTGTCAGTCATGGGCCCATACTTCCAGACTGTTGACTTTTTCTGTCATTGATCATATTCTTATTCATTTCTTTTCTTTAGTTTAAACGACCGGAAGCAACATTAGTGGTTCTTTTGTTTTCCGGTTTGACTTGTGGATAACAGCCGAAGAGTAGTTTTCTAATTGAATCAAATCTTGAAAGAAGCAATGGAAATGTAACGACGCTCTACGGTAAATGATTGGTTCGATTTTCATTAGCGGATCGCAGCAGGGGAGGGCTATGCCAAACTTCTCTCATGGTCTGACTGGCTAGACTTGTGAAACCATTAGGAGTTTTCCAATCATACACTTGGCTGCTAGTTTTTCTACCCATGCAGCTCACCTTGTCATAAGCTGGGAAACTTGAAGGAACAACAAGAAGCAAGCAAATTTTCGGGAAGAGCCAAGTTCTCATATCCATGCATAAACTTCCAGCAGTGAAAAATAAAAACGTGTCTGCCGAGCAGTAGGTTTGATTCACAAAACAACCCCGTGCATTTGGCCGATTGCTACCTCTTTTATGCCAAGGAGCATTCTTCAAGCTAAAACCTGAGGTGCCTCACACATAAAACTGTGGCTCACCAGTCCCAAGGAGTCTGACCCCCATGTCTCGTGCATAATATCCTTTTACTTGAAGGTTCTTGGGTGTATGCAGCCTTTATATGCGAACATCTAGTACCGATATAAACTTTCAACTTGAAAGTTGTTTCAAGTCGAACATCTAGCAAAGAAAGTTCTAGCTCTTTGTGCTTCAGTTAAAACACTTAACGAAGAGGTACACAAATCCTCTAAATTTTACTTTGAAAAACAAATGTCGTGTATGTTTAATTTTTACTATGGTTCCCTTTGGAGTGCATTCAATCTATCTTTACACTGTGACAAAAGTTTTAAACGGCTCAAAAAGAATGGCACGAAAATACTTACTGCCAATTAATCTTTTCTAAGGAAGTACGGTTTAAGATGGCGAAAATGGACCTAATCGGAAAATATCACCTGAGGTGCCTCACACCTTACACAAGGACAGGACTCGTTTTGTTTAAACGATCCTACCTGGAGTATATCTTGAAAATGATTATCATCAATCAAGAAAGTTTCATGTGCCGTGAACCATCGAATTTTGAAGTTCTCGGAGAAGTTCATATGCGTTGTAGTTGGGCGATTTGACATGTTTCCGTCTGCATCTGCGGGATTGATTTGGGTACTCGCAAAATAGTGGGAAAACAAATGCCCTTAACTTAAGCGACGTGCACAGGATGTAGCAAGTGACTTTTTCCCTTATATTGTTCATATGCAAATCCAAACTAAAATCAAGTTCTGGGAGTTGGACTATCATAATCTGAGCGAGTGCTTAACAGCCATGTCAAACTTAACAGAAATGGAATTTTGTAACCGGCAAATCAAGCCGGTTAAAGAGACACCGAGTATTCGAAAGATTCTTTTAAATGCTAATGTAAGACACAAATACGATGACTAATAAGCATAAGAATCCATGTAACCGGACCCTACCAAGTGTAGGATAAGATTCGATTTTAGCTGGTATTGAATCAGCAAAGAGAGACCCTCGATCATCGAATCACATCGTTCAAAGGCTTCACGAGAAACTGATAAGGGCGCGTTTCTATATCTGAAAATAGGCAAATCACTACATTCCGAATAGGCAAAAACTGCACTGTTCAGTTACAGCAGACACAATAAATCGGCACAACTGGCACAGTTTCACTTCTATTCTACACATTGTTACAACAACTCGTTACAACAAAAGCCAATACCTTGCAATCACATCGCTTGTCACCCATGACAACAGGGATCATCAAGAAAGAATGAAGAAAAGACATGCTGTAACTATACATTAACTTACACGTATACTTCGGCTCTGTAACCTATCAGAAATCAAACAACTGCTGCACTTCTCCATTGTCATCTATGCTTGGGCTCGCTTCCTTTGCTTCGGAAAGACGACAGAGAGAAAAATGAACGGGGTGCTGAAAATTTTTCACAGGCAAAAATATGACCATCAACGAAGGAGAAAAGGTTGACACTGGACCAAAAAGCGGACGATTAACAGCAAATTGCTCGAACCTTACAGGGTAAGATTTTTAACAAACAAGCTCACAAGATGTCATCTTAATAATCAAATGATCATATTCACCTTTCATGGAGCTTCCGGATAAATGATCTTCTCCCAATTTGAAGTTTGCTGGAGGTGCAGAAATTGAACTCCGCAAGCTTTGCACTGTAGACATTTTAACGAGCATGAAGGCAGTGAGGTAAAGAATGCTCAAAATAGCTGTAAAAGAGTTGAAGGGATAAGCATGAAATAAATCACCATTTCCATTTTCAGAAACCATGTTCCTATGCCTCCAACACACACAGTAGCCTCCCAACATTATTCTTCGGAACGTGAAAACGAGAGCAACATGGGGCAACTACGAAGACAACATTATCATTAAGGAGTCTAAAATATGCCTTCGAAATGAGCAACTAACGGCTATCAGTCAACTTCCATTTTTCAGAAAGAACCAGATCATTGTACACAAAATTTGCAATAAGCAAAACTTGAAGGATAATAAAGACCTCAAACAAACCGCAAAAATTGAGAGAAATGAAAGGTTATAGCAGCTTACTTGATTCTTGTTCTTGGAAAATCTCTCCTTGATAGCCATCATCTGCAAACTGAGACTGCAAGAACCCCATCCTTGATTTTCGCAGGTCCTCAGATGAACGATTTGCCAAATCACGGCCATCTTCAGCATCGTCATCTCCTTCAGAAGTCGTAGAAGCTGACACCCAATCTCTCACAAGATTATCTGATCCTTTACTTTTTCTACCAAACTTAAGAAGGCGCTTGAAGCCCTTTTTAACATCCTTGAGAGGTTGCTGTGATGCAGTTGCTTCCAGGATTGGCCTCTGAGTTGCTCCCCATTTTTTCCTTATCCGAGTTGCATCTGCCTCAATCAGGTGAGACAATGGATGGATGTTGCATGAACCAGGACTTCCTGTTGGTGAATCCAAAGATGCATCAATTTCAGATGCCTCCACGCCATACGTAAAAGGATTTTGTATCTGTGGTTTCCATGACCCAGGGCTTTCTTCCTGAGAATCTCTTCTCACATTTGATGGAGGACTAAAGTAAGCAGAAAAAGAAGATAATGGCACTGCTGAATCTCTCACATCGGAAATCAGGTCCACACCATCACCATTCTCAAACTTAAGTTCTCCAGATTTGTCAGATCCTTGGCTTATCCAAGCTTTACCATCATCGCCAGCACACATGTCGACACCCTTGGGAGATGCTTCAACAGATGCACCTTCCTCTTCATATCTGCCAACCATAGATTGCCTAGCTGGTCCTGCATCATCCTCAATTTTAAAAGTCTCCATTGATGCCATCAATTTACTAATGTCAGACTCAAAACTAAGAGCTGCACCATTTCCCACTAGCAGAAAAGGTTTAGAATCACCATTCTTCACATTTCTATTGTAAACGTGCTGGTCAGCCTCCTCCTTGGAGAACCTCAATGGTTTCAAAGAAATGGTATCAACCGAAAGAGATGAAACATCCTTCAGCTCTCCAAGAGCCACAGAACTTTTCCTCAAGGACTGCGTTCGGTGCTGTTTATCATCCCTGGTTATAATGCTGTCCTCATGAGTGCTCCTGCTACGGACAAAGTTTCTCACTTGAGAGCGAGCTGAACCTTTGGCTTTTGTTGACGATGACCTTGATTTGTCTTTCTGGAAGTCAGAGAAGTTTGGAACCGACTGTGCAAGAGAATTTTCTCCTTGGCTCCGATGATTACCTGTGCGACTGTTTGATGGTTTGGCAGCAGCAGCCCTTGACCCTGTGCCTCGTGGTGTGTATGATGAGAGACTTCTATTAGGTAGAGGCTTCTTGGTCTGACTGATCTTTACTATGTCATCTAACACATATTCCCCATCAGCTTGTCCAGTTTCCTGGGGGGCACCTACATATTGTTTGTAAGATAAGTTCAGTTGTAAATCTTCCCCACTTTCAGAGTCATCTCCGTCCTGAAGGATTAAACCAACAAACAGTAATTAGTTTTAGGAAACAACTGACCTGAATGAGTCAATGCATCTCAAAGGCATATTGTAGAAGCACCAAGTGTAAGAAACCACTCTTTTCTCTAGATTTAGATGCAATCTATGCAAACAGTAGAATCAGGAAAAAACCTGTTGAACAAGATTGTCTGAACCAAGTCGAAGTCAGCACTGATCTCCTTTTTAGACAAAGTCACGTGTCTGTAAAATAATTGTGTTCGTTCAGTTGACAAGACAACTTCAAAATGTTAAAACCTTTTAAATCCCCTGTGAACTACTAATACAAACTTAACGCTGACTTTTTATATAACTAATCATCGGCCACTTTGTTTTCAACAATTCAGGATAATCACTGAAGACTTACATGATCTATCCATCTATTAAATACTATGAACCAAACGAATCCTATGTCGATGAGAAAACAAAATTTATTTAAAAGTAAAAACGAAGAACTTTCAATTGTGCAGCAACTCTTACATGACAAAAGACTACAAGAACTAGTTCTAGGTTCACCGAAAACTAATCCCCAATGGTGGAAAGAAAAGGTTTCTACAGAGAACTTTACAAAATCATGGATCGAGAATGCTCAACCATCTCAAAATCTTGTATGAATCATATGATATCATGTATTATTACAGACCCAGAACGTCTTGAAATGAAATTCAAGGTCCACACAAACCGACCAGACCATTGCCAACGATTCAGCAACTTTTTCCACATCGCCTGGGGAACGTCCAAATAAACAGACTTGAAATAATGATTATTATCACGAAAATGACAATTATGCACTATCATTCAGCTTTAAGCACACCATTTAAAAAAATGAGCAATTAACGGAATGAAAAACATACCCGTTCCCTGGGTCTCAGTGCTCCTTGTGCATTGTAAGGAACAGGCTTCTCTGTCAGTTGACGAGCAGGAACATCTGGATCTTTCTTCTCTGCGAACTTTGCCTTCATTTCAGCACTGCTTTTTTCTAAGGCTTCCTGCATGGCTTTCATTTTGTCTTCCTTTTGAGCTCGTTTGGATGCTGACTCTGCCCGCAGCTTTTCCTCACGCTTTTGCATGTATTTCACATAGAACATTCCTCTAGAATCATCCACAGGACCATAAACGTTTGGTGACCTAATTGAAGGCTCACTATAATCTTGGGGATCAGTAGCCCTAGTAAACACGTTCGCATCAAAGTCCATCAGCCCGCTACCCGTATTTCCCAAAGTCTGCACTGAACTTTGCACCACCCTTTCTTGCAAGTGCGGACTACCAGCCTTCACCGCTGATTTCTTGCCAACAGGTGGTTGATCATCAACAACCTTGCCCTTCCGACCACCACCAGACTGATCACCGGGAACCTTGAGCTTGTGTGCAGCAAAAAGTGCCTCTAATTCATTCGCCTTCATCTCGAGCTCATCGTTCCGATCCTGATAACCTTTTGACTGCCTCATATTCTGGTTTGACTGAACAAATGTGGTTGCATTTGGACCCAAAGTTCCCGGATTCCCAGAAACCATTCCAGATGATTGTTCTGCCAATCGTTTGCCTGATTCTGGTGCAAGCATATTCAAGCTTCCTTCCTTATGAGCCGAAGAAGGTCTGCTCCTTCCCGGAACAGAGGATTGTCGCTGCAAATTCTCTCCTCCGTCTGATTCCAGTGCTCCTCCATCCACAGCCCTGTTTGCGGCGCTTCGGATATTAGTCCGGCCGGATGTACCAGGCGGTTCTTTCATTTCACGGTCTTCCTTCATACCTGAGGAAGGTCTAGCTTGGGGCAAAAGCACCGGAGGTTTCCTTCCGACATCAGCCACATTGCCAGCCAGACTACTGACGGTCTGGAAGTGAACCGCAGGGCTATTGATTCCTCCTTCTCCCAGCTTGCTGGATGAAGTAGTAAATTGAGTCTGAACAGGGGAAATCTTTCCAACGAAGCCTTCCACCTTCCCGGCAAAGTTTTTTCCCTGAGTTAGTGATGCCGGCGCTTTGCTTCCTACATCTTGCACCTTACCCGGGTAAGCCCTAAACTGGGAAGGAATTGCAGAAGATTTAGACATCCCACCACCGTCTTCTGCCTCGACAGAGAAGGCCGTTATCTGGGGATCCGCTAGTGCAATTCCTGTATCAATGCTTTCCTTCCTGCCGAACGAAGAAGCTGATTGAGAACGAGAAACGGTTCTCTCTTTCACTTTATCATCCGGTGTGACATCTTCCCCTTTGACGGGAAGCACAGGCTTCAGCTGCTTATTTGAAGTCTGAACCTTTGGTTTTTCTGTGCCTTCTTCCTTCAACAGCAAAGACGCCGAACGTGACTGCGATATCACCGACTCTTTCGGTTTGCCATATACCCGTGAATCGCCTGCATCTTCCAAGAAACTACCATCAACCCTCAATTGAATTGGATCAGTCGGTTGGTTTTTCAGCCTTGATTCGTCAGGGAAAGCACTAGGTTGCACCCGAGAATCAAATTGACCGCTTGGAGTGGACGACGACGACGACGGAGAAGAAAGGTCGTCCCTGGGATCGATGCTCATGTCGCTGGCACCGCTCCATCTTCGAAGGACCAGCTTCTCGAATGGAGGAGCAGGGGCACCGAAGTCTGTCGACAGCCGACGGGCCTCGGACTTGACTGCAAGAACACCACCACCACTACCTTTGTTTCTCCCTACCTCTCCGGTTTGCTCCTTCTGCTTGTTCTCAAAGAGGCTGATCCTGTCCTGCACGCTGAGGCGCCTGGCTGGAGGCGGACAGGGATCGAGTGGCGCCGGCGAAGGCTCCTTCTCCACCGCAGGGTCCTTGGCAATTTGTGGTGCTTCGTTCCCAGCTTCGCCTCTCTCAACGCTCGATTCCCTCAAGTAGCGCCAAGAGGGTTGCGCGGATTCAGACGAGCTCGGCCTGCTGGCTTGGGACGTGGACGTCGTTAAGGGCGCCACGTTTGGCGCCGATGTGGCGGGGCCTACTTCGCCCTGGGCCTTGAGAACAGGTTCGCTGTTCTTTTGGGGCCCACTGGCTGTTCGTGCTGGTCGCTGCGGTGCGGGTTCAGGGTCGTCAATGGACATATCCGAGTCAGACGAAGAACGAATATCTCGATCTCGGTCCTCTTCCTTCCATGGGCATAGGTCCGGTCGTCTCTGACAGAGAGAGATGAACTTCTTGCACGCCTCGCTGTGGGAGAGAGAGAGAGAGAGAGTCACATCGTTGCCACCAACATAGCAAAAAAGAACCAAAACAAGAAAGAAACGAGAAAAATATTGAACTCAGAAGAGTATATCGGACACAACAATTATCATTCCAGGTCCCGGGCAACTCGTTCGTTGGCTGACAATCGTCACACGCTTCCGGAGACCGTTTAAACTCGGATTATCTACAGTCATGTTTCTGCCCTTCATACTTCTATAAGAGACCAAGACGGAAACTAATTTGAAAAAGGGAAAATGACAAATAATATGCATATCTTTGGAATTGCGCTTAAAGACCGGCTTTCACGTTTAACGTATTTTATCCACAACTAATCATTTCCTAGAACGGTCAAGACGCAGACATGAACGGCACCACCAACTTTGGCCTTGGGCTTTTGGCTGTCTCAAAGAGCATTAGATAAGTCAATAGAATGTCCACCACGATGCGAGGATCCCTGAAACCACACGTATAGAGCACCCGACCCAACAAAAGCAACAGAAGGCTAACTCGAAGGATATGAAATTTTGGTATTAACAGAGGGGTCTCAACCAAAATGTCGAGCAAGAGGATTGTGAAGCAAGAGCTCTTTCTCGGTGACTTGATAGTGGTCGTAGATCAGGTTTCACTAGGTGGAGATCACTATGAAAAATACGGAGAAACTGAAGGAGAAAAAACAGCAGCCATCCATCTCAAAAATGAACGGCTATGGTTTCAAAATCAAGGTGTGATTTCACATGCTCCTCCAACTGGGTTATCCACTTATCCTGTCATGCTCACAACTAAGACACGTTCAAGCAATCACCGAGAATGTAACCTCCAAGGAACAAAAGATTTCCATGGCTATTTAAAACCGATAATAGCTTAAAAATATCAAACAGCTAGCTTTCCATTTTCTGTGAGAACATAAAACAGCACTTCGAACTCACACAAAGAGAATGAAAAGATTTTTTTTCATAAGATCATGAATTTATACAGATGACATCTTCCTGCTTGTGGACAAACACACCACGTACTAAGGACAGTAATATGCAAAAGGGAGGACGCTTGGCATGCCAATGTCTTCTGAGGAACTGAGGGAAGTAAACTAAGTTCCGCCAGGTTAATTTTACAAGGCTACCGATAGATCACCTTAACCTTGACATGATTTTTCAGGTTTAAAAATTCCAACATCACAGCTGTACTACCGTATTATAGGATTGGTACAATCTGAAACTTAATCAGATACGGATCAAATTTCAGAGTGTACCGTGTTCAGATCCAGATCCAACCCAAAACTCGCAGTAAATTTTCAGATCCACTAGAGTAGGGACAAAGATTCCCGCTCTAGCAATTACTGAGAATGCATCTGGCAGGGCAAGGTTGCAAGCCGCAAAGGAAAACACTCGGTTCACACCTCCCCGGGCTAAGAGCTTGGCAAGGTCACAAGGACTCGTAAGCGTACACGTCTCTCACACTGTGGGAACATTTTTCTCATCAAACAAGTTATCCTACTTTCGTAAGCGAAAAAAGTAGAGCTTGTCAGTCAGATAGCAGTGTATAAAGAAACGGGCACACGGCTTTTAAGTACACAGCCTTTGTTATCCACATGTCTGCTCGTGTTTTCAAGGACAAGAAGCAACCAGACTAGCATCGCCGTGCCATTGATCTCTCCAGTCGTTAGCGGGTGCGAGCGCAAGTGAATGTGTCTGTGAGTGTGTCAGAGAGAGAGAGAGAGAGAAGGAAGTTAATGCTGGCAATAAACAAGGACCCTTTGCCAAGATATATTCTTCAAATTCTAGATCGCAACTCAATATCAGAAACAGGCTAAAAAAGTGGGAGATTCTTCCGATGTTTTCCCCATCCCGCGTTCTTCTGAAATCCCAATTGTCCTGGGGATATTCTTGCTGGATTTCCTGTTATCCCAGTCTCCTGAATTTTTCCATTATCCTACAACTTCTTAGATGGAATTTGAATGCAAGGCAAAACAGCCGTTTTCACGTGAGATTCAGTATCTGGCCAAGATTCAAAGCTGCCGAGATGATGGAGTGTGAAGGTTTAGAAAGGTCAAAGCCCGACAGACTCAACCTTCCCACGAAGGTCCACTCTAGACGAAGCACAAGAAAATAACCTATTCTGAAATGTCCACCTTCTGCTAAACTTAACTTTTGAAGAGGTCCGCAAAATTCAAAAATGAGAAGGCCGACGGCAAATTGAAACCAACTTATCTGAAAGCGAAGACCAAACCTAAACTTCAAATCTTAAACTGTTAACGATCAAAACAAAGCGACCCTTTGCACCGGATCTTCTTGTTGGACTTCAAAAATATCTCTAATCTCGCCCTCTCCAGAAAGAAGCCTCTTGGATTAAAGGATTTGTGAAGTAAACATTGACCTTCAAGGATAATAGCATGCCCTAAAGCAGGCCTTTATAGCAACCGTGCCAGAAGAAAAACTGTGCATGACACCTACTATCAATTATCATGATCTGGTGCGTGTCTCATGAATGAAAGACCGATGAAGGTTTGAGGCAATTGGTACCAGAATAATCTGGTTCTACGCCGCCAAGGAGTTTTGCTCAGGTAGTATCGGTATTGGGTCAGATTATGGTTTAACACTACATCAAGCAGTTTTGCTCTTTTAGAAAAGGATAAATCGCTCAAGTTTAGTCGAAAGATTGACTTTTGAACGGTTACCGAGGGCCTGGAATTTCATGCAGTGATGAATGATGCGGCAAATAATCGTGCATTATCCACCAATGACCTAAAAGGAATAAAGAAAACTAATGAAGATGCAGTTCTTACTTTAAACGATGTGCAAGGAAACGCTCAGCAAAGAGGAGAAGCTCGGAGACATTGCTTAAGGTGAATCCGGCTGCCGCAGCTCGGGCACAGGCCATATTTAGGTCCTGCCGGACAGCCATGAGCCGAACATCTATTGCTCTCAAAAGCTCCCGCCTGGAAAAAAAATATCAGTAGCAAAGCCTTGGTCAATGAAAAGCTGAGACCAAGGAGATGGGTTTTTAACCAAAGCAGTCATTATTCAGGGAAAGAACCGCAAAAAAATAGAAGACCATTAAACATATAACAATGTGTTCGTTTCTGATAAATATATCAACGAACAAATGCACCAGTTAAGATGCCGCTGGATGCGGTCAAGTAAGCAAAGAGGGAATGCGAGAAATATGAATAGCGAGCTGCATTGAACTGTTTTAGAGTTTAAGATACATGAATCTACCAGCGGGAAGATCCATTCTTATTTTGGCAATATCATTCAGTAAGCAGTCTGGATTAATATCAGCCATGTATATTCCAGGGAAGAACTCCGCTCATGTAAGGGATCACCATTGCATAGTCGGCCCAAAGCCCGAATAAAGGAGGAAGGTTGCCTTAGGCTTCCGACAGCCAGCGTAAAATTTTGTCGGACTTATTTACCATGGATTCTACAAATTATGATAGGGCTTTCTGGAAACAAAAAATCCTTTAGTACGAGAGAAGACTTGGTTGTATTAATTTTCTCTTTTAGGAAAGCTGAGGTTAAGAAAGTATTCTTGAGATCATATATTTCGTCTCATTGTTGATTGGTAATTTTGTAAGCTTTTACAAACCTACAGCAAGTCACAGTTGGATCACCAGGAACCTATTTCCTGTTAAGAAGTTGATTTCCATGTGTAGAGTTCGATCCACCGTCACCAACAAGCTTGCTTCTCTACTGCACTGTTCTCAATACCCATTTTGTGTCCTATCAAGTAACAAATACTTCCCCGATTTTCTGTAAGTCAATTGCATTGTACCACTTAGTATCTTGAGAACCATTTTAAACTACGGTTTCGTAATATCTTCATAACCATTTTAAACAACGGTTTCTATGAGTAAGGTGCAGATGTACTCCCTCTCTCCCTCTCTCCATATATATTAAAAAAAGAAATATTATTTGAGGCTCAAATGGTTAACATCAAAAAAACACTAAAGAACTTACTTCGACACATCTGCTACTGTAGTGGCACCTGCTTGGTTTTCATCTGCACTCAAGAGAACAAAAATTGGAATTACTTGCACCAGATCTAGATTGGCAGCATAACCACAGCAAGAGTGCCTTCTGATGGAACTATTAATTAGTTGAAGGATAGAGAAAACAATCTAGTAACGGCAATGTAATGCAGATCTTATGATAATTGATGAACAAGCATCATAGATTTTTCAGATTCAACCTCAAACGCGAATTCCCTTTTCTTGCCATCAGAGCCCCAGCCATCGTATATTACGCACCAGTTGTGCAGCCTATCACTATTCTAATATGAAAATGTCAATTACAGTCAATTACGACAACAACAACTAAGCCTTTTCCCATACTAGACAGGGTCGGCTACATGGATCCTTTGTTTCCACATAGCCCTTTCATGTGCCATGTTAGCAGTTAACTGACAATACGCTAGATCATTCTTTATTGTTTCTTTCCAACACTTTTGTGGTCGTTCTCTACCTCTTTTAATACTTTCAGAATATAGTTTTTCATGCATTCTTAGTGGTTCTTCTTTTGATCTTCTTTCTGTATGTCCAAACCACCTTAAACGATATTCTCTCATTTTATCATCTATTGGTGCCACACATAATTTATTTCTAATAACCTCATTATGTATACGGTCTTTTCTTGTATGACCACTCATCCATCTCAATATCTTTATTTTTATCAAAGAATGATTAACTACCCAATACTCATAACCATAAAACATGACAAGTCTAATTGCTGCTCTATAATATTTACCTTTTAACTTTAATGATATCTTCTTATCACAAAGAATACTTGATGCTCCTCTCCATTTTAACCAACCAGCATTAATTTTATGCGTAACATCTCCATCAATTCTTCCATCACTCTTAAAAATTGACCCTTTGGGCATTGTTACATGCCAGAAAAATTTTCGGGAGTTACCAAGAAAAAGAAAGCAGGAGAAACTTTTAACAGATACTTATTTCTCCTACTTCTACTACCCTACATCACTGTTTTGGTGTTTGCAATAGGAGAAGAAAGCCTCTCTCTCTCTCTCTCTCTCTCTCTCTCTCTCTCTCTCTCTCTCTCTCTCTCTCTCTCTCTCTCTCTCTCTCTCCTTTACTATGGAAATGCTTACAGGCATTTCGAGGCACCCTATTAGGTGGAGTGAAGTTACGGCACGCATAACTGGTCCCTCTGGTCTCTGATTTTCTAGAAAACGAATCTTTAACCATGGAAAAGAAGCATTAGCGATAGGCAGTAGAAAGTTATCAACATGACCAAAAGCTAAACCAAAAATGCAGTGAAAACAGGTATGACATGGTACAAGGTAAGAATTTCCTATTGGTTTGCCACTCTTCTAGGGTTTTCCAATAATTTGTGCGCCATGGCTGACTTTAGGAGTGAAAGAAAAGGCAACCATATGCTGCTAAACTGAAAATGGCACAAGGTGCAGCAACACCAATCTAATCCACAAAAACACATTGAAATATTTAGAGCATTCTTCCATCTACACAATGTGAAAGTAACACTACAATCTCGCTAATGATTCCACAAAGACAAACACAAATAATTTGACAAGATCTTCCACAAGCCAAATCACCAAAACACTTGTACACAAGACAAACCAAATAATAATAATATCAAACAATGAGTATAAAAAACTCTAATTTATTCATATATCCACATTCTCTATTTATAGAGGTTTATGTTGAGAGAAAGAGTATGAGATGCTGCTCCGAACGGCTATACTACTAGCCGTTGGGAGTTCCTAATGGCTAGTAGTATAGCCGTTGGGGGCTGGCTAGCCCTTAAGGGCCAATACAAGTTAGCTCATGCCAAGGGCCAGTTGGGCCCTAACGGCCCAACTCCCTATTACAAGTTAACAGCCTCCCTCAAACTTGCGGTGCATAAACCAAAAGTTCATCCAAAGTACTGACAAAGACTTTACGAAGAAATATGCTAGTTGTAGCTCTAAAGGAACATAATATAAGGTCAGTTTTTTCTTCATGAATTCCTCCCGAATATAGTGGTTGTTCATTTCAATATGCTTGGTTTGTTCATTGAAGGTATTGTTTAAAGCAATATACATAACGCTTTTGTTGTTACAAAGCAATTCTGTATAATCCTCTAGTGCAACCTCTATGTCTGCTAGAAGTTCAGTGATCAGAGATATCTCCGTTGTTATAATGGCTATGACTCTATATTCTTACTCCATAGAGAAAAGATGATGAGGTTAGAATGATCCCCTTTTAAGTGTATCCTTTATGTATCTCACAATCCACATAATCGTACTCATGTGTATAATGGTGGGAGCTTATTAAAATTAATTTACCACATGTATTGTACGTGTTATGTTTAGTCGAGTGATAGTAACATACATCAAGGCTCCTATCATTTGTCTGTAGAGAGTAGGATCCTCTAATTTTTCTCTATTTGTAATTCTCAATTTAGCCCCATCACCTTAGCGTGCTCACCTTCTTGTCATATGTCAAACCTAACCTGTTAACATCACTAACAAATTTTCTTTATGACATAAAATAACCTCTTTTATTACGGGTCACTTCTATTCCCAAGGAGTAACTAAGTAAACCAAGATCTTTCATTTCAAATTCTTCGTGCAGATCTCTTTTGATATATAGTATTAATCACTTTCAGTATTGATCATATCATCTACATATAAAAGTATAATCACAATACGTGCATTAGTTATCCTTACAAACACAGCAGTGTCAGTATAACAAGAGTGAAAATCCTTTGCATGCATAAAATGTTTAAATCTATCAAACCAGGTCTTAAGTGCTTGTTTGAGTCCATATAAACCTTTTTTAGTTTAAGAATATAATTACTTAGAGCATTAAATCCCAGAGGAGCAGCCATATAGATATCTTTACTAAGACTACAACAACAACTAAGCCTTTTCCCATACTAGATGGGGTCGGCTATAAGGATTCTTTGTTTCCACATAGCCCTATCATAATTTGTAGAATTCATGGTAAATACGTTCGACAAAGTTTTATGCTGGTTGTCGAAAGCTTAACGCAACCTTCACTAATACTACCATTCAAAACAAACATTTTTAACATCCAATTGATATATATCTCAGTCTTTGATAGCACAAATAGAGATCAATATATGAACAATAGTCATACAAGCAACAGAAACAAAAGTTTCCTCATAATCAATCTCATATTCTTGAGAATTCCCTTTAGTTACAAGTCCTGTTTTCTACCTTTTAATAGATCCATCACTATGGGGTTTGACCTTATAGACCTACCTACAACCAATAATTTTTTTATCTTTGAGTTTAGGTACAATATCCCAAGTACTATTCTTTTCTATAGCTTATAATTCATCATTCATAGTTTTTCTCCATTCTAAGTTATCTTTTGCTTGGTCATAATGTTTTGGTTCAAAGAAACTCGATATGATTCATATATAGTTTCTATGTTGAGGTTGAAATGTTTCATAAGACACAAATCTTTGAGGAGGTTTTATGACTCTTTTGCTAGGAACATTGTCATTCTCTCTATTTCTCCTTAGATAACAATGTTCAAAAGGTCTTATAATTTTTTTCTCTAGTTTTTGGGTCTCTAGGTTCATACTCTAGTTGGACCATACTTTCCTCTTGTGTTTCTTCGTTGTCATCTAGTTTTTCATCCATGATTTCATCTAAAAATGTATAACTATCTTGGGTATTGTGTGACTTATCCTATAATAATATTCATTTTCAATAAATTTGACATCTCTAGACACAAAGTTTAGCTTTTTGGGGGGTTGTAACTGTTGAAGATGTTAAGTAATATCGGATCCCGAAAGTTGGATCCATTTCATTTATTTTTTGATCCAGTTATTAAGTATACTTAAGTAAGGGCATATTAGTCCTTTAAGTTATAAGAGGTCTATAAGAATCTAGTTTTAGTTTAGGGTTTAGTGTGTGAGAAAAGCAGCAACAACCAGGAAGACTGTGTGGTTGCGTGTGCGGTTCCAAGATAAAAGTTGTAATTCTCTTGGCAATAAAACTCCATATTTCAAAGAAGCATAATTAACATAATCTTAGTCAAAAGTAGTTTATGATGACTCCATGTATATGTCTCTATACATTCTAAATCATAGCAATAGCTCTATAAATCTATGTTATCAATAGCACGCTATAGCGCGCTATAGCGTTTTAGCGAGGTTTAAAACGCGATAACGAGTAACCCTTAGCGGGTGACCTGCCAAGACCGATATAGCGCCGTTGACAGCGCTATAGCGGCCCGCTATAGCACTATAAGCGAACATTAGATCGACCCGATCCAAATGATATAAATAAATGAAACCCTCGTCCCGCCTTCTCTCCCTGGGTAACTCTCTCTCTCGCGCCTCTCCCTCTGTCGCCTCTCACTCCCGCTCATGTCTCACCGCCTCTCCCTCTGTCGCCTCGTCGTGTTCCGCCGCCCTCTCTCTCTCACGCGGGAGGCTCTCCGGCGGCACTCAGCGGATGAGCCGCCCGTTGCTGCACCTGGGAGTGGGGCGCGAGTTGTGGTGAGAAACGCGTCGTCGAGTGGGGGGACTTGGTGCATGGCGAACGAGAGGGCTAGCAGGCAGTTGTTGCTGCAGGCGCTGGACTATGCGTGCAGAGAGGGTGGAGTAGACTGCGCCCATATCCAGTCGAGCGGGACTTGTTTCCAGCCCAACACCATCAAGGCTCATGCGTCATTTGCATTCAACAGCTACTATCAGAAGAACAGGTGCAGCTTCGGCACCTGTGATTTCAAGGGCACCGCTTACGTCGTCACCCAATCCCCCAGTACGTCTCTCTCTCTCTCTCGAATGCCATTGATTTTTGGTGCCAGCAGTCTTTTGCCACATATTGTAAGCCAAAAAACATAAAAGTCATTGACCGAAAGCATGATAATGTTCAGTCTTGTAAAAGAATCAAATTAAAGCATTGTTTTTTTTGTTTAAATAGAGCACCAAAAGAGTTTGTTTACTTCAATTTTATTTTCAGAATTGAAAACTATATCGTAGAAGCTTCACATTGTCCACTAGTGCAGAACAAAATAGAAAACCATCATAGACAAGTGCTTTCTTTAAAACCATAGACTTTTGCGTTCAGAACGTTGGCTCACCTAGCTACTAAACTCCGCTTAAGGTCTTGAGGATGCCAGCGGCGTGTATCCCAATTGACTTCTTCCACCCTATGTAAGCGAAAAGAAGCCACCCACTGAACAAGTGTGTGCGTATGTGCAATGCATGCTTGGCATAAATTGCGTCATATTTTCATTCATTTGCAGCAAGTCCCAAATTTAAGTGTATTTAAAAACCGCCATTTCTTTCTCTCTCTCTATCTATATATATATGAATCTATGGTTCTTTTGATCTGCTCTTCTCTTTCTCTGCATAATGTTCCTTCTCCCCATCTTTTGCATCGCACTGCAATTTTCACATTTGAAAATGTTGATGTGGTTTATTGTGTGCTTATTGCTTTATCATGTGTTCTTGAGACTCTTGGTAGGTGCTTGATTAGTTGTGAATCGTTATCTATTTATGGTAATTATTAATTTTGGTTTTAGAACTTCTAACAATCGAATTGTTAACTTCAGTGTTTTTTGATATTTTTTAAAAATTAGAGAACAAATTATATATATATATATATATATATATATAATTTTTTAATCATAAATAAAAAAAGTGTACCTCTAAATCCGGTATATCCCCGCTATATTCCTGCTACCGTTATATCAAGGTCGACCGCTAACAACCCGCTAACCGCTATCGATAATAGCTATAAATTGAGATGACAGTTATGCTGTCGCACTCTTGCTGCTCCAGAAGCAGATCTTGCAACAAGGTTATAGAGCAAAAACTTAAAATGGAATATTTTCGAATATAAGGGTACTAAAGAATCATAAGTCCAAAATACCAGCATGTATGTCAAAAAGAAGGGAACCATGAAAATTTATCATAATCAAACCCCATATCAAAATGATGAACAGGGAGAGAATGTACTACCTTCAGTACAGCTTATACTATATAGAGAAAATACATATCTTGAGTATCATGGACAAGAACCATACAGAATTATTTCAAGGTTATGAATGATAATCAAGTATAAAGTTTTCACCAAAGTTTTACGAGCAGGAGGATAACCAATCCAAAGAAAGAATGAGTAGGCAAAAGAAAGAACGTGACAAGACCAGAAAAGGTTGAAGTAGATAGGTTATCTACACATACCCATTGCATCACAGAGTTTATCTCCCGCACCCTGAATAAGGAAAAAGATGTATCAGCAAAAATAATGTAATGGTTTTCAAAAAAGTCTTCCATAAATGGAATAACGAATGAAACCTGGGAATATATTCTTCTAGCAGATTCTAGTTGGGTCATCTCTGCGTCAAATGTATTGACCAACTCTAACACCTCAGGTGTGCTAACAAACTGAACAAACCTGCAATAACAAGTGAAATCCCAAGTTTGAGAACGGTTCAGTTTGAGGCTTGAGCATTAATAGTATGAATATTCAATAACCATTTCCAATATGATACATATCTGTATCATAAAATACCATTGTAGTGTCACCAATATAGGTTGTATCTGTTATATCAAACAATATGGCCCCTGGACCCCAAAAACACTGTGCTTCTCAGTTTCTCTCAGGGACAGGCTTCGAAGGCCAACCCTTTTCGCTGGTTTTGAGTGATTTCAAGTGCTTGGGACCTTCCGGTGGTGTTTGACTGTCTTCTATGGGAATCACATTTCTACTCGTTTATTCTCATCAACACCTCGAATTTCAATAGCTTAATTGAGATCTGCTTGAGTTTTTTTCTAGTAATTTTGACTTTCTTTTTATTTTCAATGACTCCCTCTAATACCTCCGATCAAATCTGGAAGTGCTGAATATTAGTAAAGTGGAAAGGCAAAGACTGGTTTGTGTGTCAATTCTTAGTAATGTTCTCCACTGTAGTGGAATCACATGCATGAAGCATTTACCTTGTAGTGATGGGTTCAACCACACCGTCATGTCCAATTATACTGGCACAAGCACAGGTCATTATGGTTAGAGTTGGAACCTGGGCTTATAAAGCAACAGCTAAGAGAGCAAAGGCTGAAGCTAGGATAGCAGGAGGATATTAAAGTTTCTTTTAATTGATGTTATGTAGTAAAACTTGAAAATTGAAGCCAATTGTGGTTTGCCTATACGATTTTATGTATTAAAGCTAGAAGCCTATTTTGATGATGTTACGTAGTATTGATATCAAATTTCCATGAGACAATGGAAAACAAAATAAAATAAAAGTCACACCTAACTGACTTTTAGATGAATTATTCTAGCCTTTTTAATGCCAGTGGCCTGAATGGCTAGATATGGTATGTAAGTTAGAAAACTGACACTTCTGGAGTCCACCTCACCCGTGTCCAACCAAATAGCATCCAAGCATCCATGTACTTTAGTTGGGTAGAGACTTTACAAACCTTTCTAATGTCCCTTTAGTAAACCATGTTCCACCATCTTGATTTTTATGAACTTCAAGCTTTATTGTCTGTAATGCCTGTGCTACCTGCTCTTCAGCTACCCGTAAATGGGTAACAAAAGGTTTTAGAAGCCCAGAAGCAAGCTTTTCTGTTTTTCCTTCACCAGAGACAAACAACTCACATCTGGAAAAGTAAATCAATGAGATGCAAGTATAACAGGTCCCATCGTCCAATGCAATAATAAGATCAAGAGAAACACACCTTGATTTCTTCGGTGATAATTGAAAGACCGCATAATCAAGCAAGGTGTCAGATTCCATTGCCTCTCTCAAAAATTATGAGGGTCGTTTACTGTCTAGAAAAAAAGATATCCAAAAGTCTCATTTTGTTTCTATAATCCACAATAGTATAAAGAAAAAGGTGAAATAGGACATAGTTAATCACATCAACACCCAGTAAAAGAATATATGGGTGGGTGATCACATATCATGCATAAGAATCAAAGCACCTCTTTATGATATATAAATCTTCTTGTATATGACTCCTCAGTCATACATATAGATAAACTTGCATGCATACATATATCCATATAGGCAGACTTGTTTAGTCTTGTGTTTTAGATGTTTGAGGGTGACGTCAGTCTGTTTACAATGGAGAGTTTGATTAGAGGTCATGCCTGATGCTAAGTGCAACATTGGAGCATAAGATTGCAGATAAGGACCCAAAAGAAAACATCCTGAGACTTGCGCACATGAAGCCTGAATTCCATAGTCTTGTGTTTTAGCTGATTTGCAGGCAATAAAACGTCAACCAAAAGAAACCCATGAGAATTTGGCAGCCCGTTGTGCTCTGGAAGGGCTTACACAGAAGCCGTTGAGGGATATTGCTAATGATTTTCTAGAAGCAGCTGAGCATTTTGACAGCAGGTATCAAATGCAGAAAAAACAAAAAAGAGGGTTTGGGAAATTAAATTAAAGCAAATAAATGAATATTTAGGAGATTATATGCACAACAACCGGGATGGGCTGCACACTAAATCAATCTCAATCAAGCAAATATTTGAGCAAAGGAAAGAAGCCGAAAGCAAATATCTAATTTTGAACCAAAGAAACGAGTCATAAAAGGTAAGATAGGAGGTTTTCGAGTTATTTTGCCATGCATCTTCATTATGAAGTTAATGAGGAGAATATTGATCAACAATGTCCCACTTCTGAGGCAGTCTTCCTATTCCTGGAGGGAGAACAGTAATCAAGCATTCACTTCCCAATGTCTGAAGAGAAACAGCATTTTTTATCTTTGTGGGACTGAGATCTAGGGCAATTAGAATGTCAATAAGGAGTTGCAGCTTATTAGTGAGGCAGATCTCTAAAAGCAGTGCTAAATCGATTAAGCATGAAGTTGAACACAACAAGAGCAATTGAAACTTGTATACTACATGCATACGAGCATCCACAAGGTTACTATCTTCCCAAAATAGGAGGACAGTTCAATTTTGACACTCTGAAATTCTTCTTAAATTTTCATAAGTCGAAGCCAAAAAGTGATAACTCTATGTTTCAACATATCAGTACATAGGCGATGGACATTTTAATAATCAAGAGTTCAAGACCACAACGCTTGATAATATGTAGATCATATAGCTGATCTATAAACCTTTGATAGTTGATATGCAATATCAAGGTCAACCGATACATCAGTGTATACCCATTTTGTCACTCACTATGGTTTCTAAGCATAACTAAATTGTTTCTGCTCGAAAATGTCTAGGAAGTCTTGCATTATGCCCAATGAGAAGCATGACTGACCAATACAGCGTATCATTGTGTTTTTAGTTTGCTTACTCATTGTATTCCAAAAAAGTAGTCTTCATTCCCATAATGATGGTGCTTTTCTGAAATCAAACTTTGTTGTTCAGCATCTTGGACTAACCATCCCTTAGTAGGTGTTGTTAAAAGATCCTGAATACCCAATGAAATGGATGTAGTAGTGGCTTACTGAAAACCCAGATTTTTTACTTGATCCAGAATGTGTGATGTATAGGCTATTCCTAAATAATCTATTAATCTTCTATAAGCCGTTTCATGGCAGTTCCATCTATCACTTTATTGTGAAAGACCAGATCCACTAGTTCTGCCGTGTGTACCTCCATATCAGTGTTGTTTGTATCGTATCGTAACATGTATCATTTTTTTCAGTGTTGTTTGTATCGTATCGTAACATGTATCATTTTCTTCAGTGTTGTTTGTATCGTATCGTAACATGTATTATTTTTTCCATGAGACAGGTGTATCGTATCGTAACCTATAGTAGAAGAATTTAAATATTTTAAAATAAAAAAAATAAAAAATAAAAAAAATCAAGAACAATTCTTGTTCTTATAAATCAAAATTTGGATAAACACTCATCCATTCAACATTAATTCAAATTATAAGTGCAACTTTCATCATTGAACTAAGTACCAAATATTCTTTAAAATTACAGCTTTCATAATTGTCATGCCCCAAAAAGTAAAGGGTTGGCATAATATAAACTGTTAACCAACTTCGTAAGCTGGTAACCAGTTAATCTAAGGTGTATGTCAACAGTGCCTGTGTATAGGATGGATACAACAAAAGTAGTCTGCTGCTTCTTTTTTCTTTGTTTATTTTTCTTCTTCTTTATCTTCTTGCTTCACCTTTTCCTTCCCCCAATCACACTTCTTCATCTGTTTCTTATCTGTAAGCATAACAACTTTTTAAATGTATTATTTTTGTATTGGTTAATACTTTTGCTTTACATCAAACAGCATCATATTGTGATTGATATATCATTGTTGTGAAAGTTTAGTATATATCTTTTGTTGAGCTATAATCAGTGGAATATAGATATATGCAGCACAAATACAAAATTAGGCGTCAGATGATTGTGAAAATGCCACCTTCCTCTTCTAATCTACCCTACATTTACAGGTACCAAAGGAAATCTTCATTATGAAGTTAATGAGGGAGAATATTGATCAACAATGTCCCACTTTGAGGCATCCCATTCCTGGAGGGAGAACAGCTGATACATACAGCACAGATACTGTGATAATAGGACCTTTGTTTATTATCCTGTAAATTTCTTTAAAATGAAATAATTGGCTATTTTTGCTGTAAAATTTATGGATTTGATACTAATTTGCATCTCATATGGTGATAAGTTTGTAAGACATGAAGAATTTTGTACATATAGTCATATGTTTGCAGCAATTTCTTTATATGCATTTCATGTGGCTGCATGTCCATATTGCAGTATAGAATTGCCTCATTCATTCTTTTGTTCTTCTTTTACATGCATGCATGATATACATTTCTATTTTTGGTTGACATAATGAAATCCAAATAGTGGATAATCACGTTATGGAAATCCAATGACAATACACAAACAACTGGTAAATGGATGGGGTTGCGGGCTTGTTAGAAAGTAATCTTAAATTTCTAATTAAAGTTACCACTATCCCTATTTATGGATTCTCTTCTCTGTATCTTTTGGGCTTAATCTACATAACATAGTGCAATTTTGTGCCTCTGTTTCTTATTCACTGATTGTGTAGCCAAATTTTCTTTCAACTCTAAATTAGTCGTTAAAGTCAGCAGGTACTAATTCCACCCATTGGGGGCATGCAGTTGAAGTGATTTCAAAGGAGTTACACATGTTTCAAATATTGGATCATAGACGACAATGTCCCTCTTCTGTTTTGGGGAAACAAGTTGTTGAGAAATAGATTGAGGGCCCTTGATTCCATATTCTATCTGGATGTGTACTAGAATGTGATATACAATGTATATATGGCTTAGAACATTTAACAAAGATCCAAACACATTTATAAATAAGGAGTGTATCACATATAACATACACAGCCTGTATCTCATGGTACACTCCAATAATTTCGCAGTATGCGATACATGACCTGTATTATATCATGGCTTTCCAAGATACGGTACGCATAACAGTGTTAGGAAAATGGGTTTCTATGAATAAGTGATGATCTTACCCCTTCAAATTCTTCCCGGAGACTTCTTAGAAATTGATATACAAAGTCCTCATTGTCTTCACATTGTCTCTCACTAAGACATTGTGTACATTTCTTTTTGTAACCATACAATTGATTCCAAACATTGGAAAATTCCCCAAAAAAATCGTTTACCCCTTTATCTCCTTGTTTAAGTGAGACCAATTTGTCTCTTAATGCCATCCTATGAGCCACATCGCTTTGAACATGAGATTTTTTTAAATATTCCCATGCTTCTTTAGCGTTAGTGAAATCGGCTAAAGTGTCCCTAGTGTGCTCGTTTACATTATTCATAAACACCCATAGGATTGTTCTATGGCCTCCTTCATATTCCTCTTTTTGTTCGAGTGTGGCATTAATAGAGGGTTCTACCTTTGAACCACTTACATAGCCCCATAATTTTTTGAAATACAAATAGTTTTCCATAGATTGGGCCCATGTTTTATAGTTCGAAGGTGTTAGACGAAAATTGAAACCCCCTTTATCATCCATAGTTCAAGGAGAAAGAAACTAAAGAGGTAAACTTACAAAATATGATTGGCACGCTTCTCGAGGCAATGAACAATACAAAATACGATTGGCACGCTTCTCGAGGCAATGAACAATACTCCCACGATCGAAAAATGGCTCTGATACCATGTAATGAAGTCTATGCTTCAATATAGTTGCGGAAGATCAACGAGTGGACAATACCACAAAGTAACAATCACAAGCCCTTAGAAAAGGGAATAGCCGAGAGCAATAAGTGCATGCGAAAAGGAGAATAAACAAAGCACAAGCTTGAATAAATAATCGTTATTTATTAGCCATCAAAGGCTTGAATTTACAAGAGATTACAAGTGTATTTATAGAGAAGAAATGAGTGAAGAAGAGTGAGAGAGAGTGAAAGAGTAAAGAGAGAAGAGAGGGGGGCTGGCTGCAGCCAGCCCCCAATGGTTATAATAGTAGCCGTTGGGGACCAGGGCCCCCAACGGCTAGTGGCCCCCCTGGCCCGGGCCTTGATGGCCCAATGGCCCAGGGCATGCCCGGCCCGGGCCAGAGGGGCCCAGACCCATTTTCCTAACAAACAGTGCTCCATATTATGATGAGTAGGATGCCACAATGGGTTTGAGTCACTGATGCTAAGACTTCCTTTCCTTGACCTTAAAGTCATAAGACGAAAAGAAAATCAAATTGATAACATGTTGAATCAGTATCAACCATTCCAATTCCAATTAATTATAATAACAACTATGTCTATATAAACCCCATGCCTACCCCTTCAACTCGTTCTAGAAAGATGGGATTACATGCAATAAGCTTTTGACAACCAACAACTCATGTTAAAAAATAATCACAGAAATCTAAATTTTATGTATCCAGCCATCCAAGGCACATTAGCATTTCGTACTCCTTTCCAATGGAATGGGTTGAATATTTTCCTAAATTTCGCAGTTTCACAACACTTTCTGCTTGCCCAAGCAGAATAATCACAAAAAGCAAAAGATTAGTGAACCAAGCAACAAGTATTCACCATTGCTTCTTCTCATTTTAGTACAAATCAGATAGAAGTAGAATATGAACTAGGCACATGAAGTTAGCGTATCTCAAACCCATTTGAAACTAGATAGGATGTCATAGCCACCAATATTCCAATGCATGCTATGGAATAGTAACGTGATCAAGGTGACCTCTACTTAATGTACTAGTTGGATTTTCTATCCTGCTCAGTTTCATGAGCTTAATGATCATAGTGCCATTCACAAAGGGAAGCCTAAGAAAAAGGCAAGAAACCACATTGCTTTCTTGCTTCTAATTCGAGGAACTTATGTCTTCTACCTGGCACAAGCATGGTACTGCGTGGTGGCTGTGCCAATCCATTCACAAGGAAAGCATCGACTATGGCAAGCCATGCCTGATCCACTGTGAAAAGTACCTAACAAAAAGTTGAAGTGGACACACCTCGTACAATCCAAACACCTGAGGTTTATGCACATTATTATGTAAAAGATGATGATGCTCGTTTGGCATGATTAAAACAGGCACCGATCTTTGAAGTATGATATACGGCCTAGGCTCTCCACTGGTCTGAACCCCTAGAAAGTAGAAACAACCACAAACACGTACCTGAAAACAACCAAAATTTTCAGATCACATTCATACCAAGGCGGAACATCCTAAAGAAGTTTCACAGAGAAAGAGCACACAGTGATGTACCAAAATGTCACTGACGGATAATGTTTAAGGGCTAACTTTTTGTGCAGAACAAGACGGTCCTTTTACTTAATAATCTGCAAATGCATTCCGTCTCTCATTGCTTATCAAAATTGGTGCTTTTAATTCCTTCAGTAAAGAAAACTTCGTGCTTTTAACTTCTCTGGCAAAAGCAGAAAAGGTCGTACCTTTAACAAAATAAGTGCTTGAATTCACCTAAATTCCCAAAGAAGATTATGTGCTAGCTCCACAAAAGCATTAACGCTATCAATCAATTTCTTAACCAAATCAAATCTATTACTAACATCGATCAAAGACAAATTTGAAATGAAAAATCTGGAAATGCCAAAAGCAAATGTCTATCATGGGTCACCCGCAAAATTCTACATTTCCTGATTTGCATTCTCCGGCGAGAAACCAAATCCCACTGTGGCACCTACAAACAGCGTCTCAATAACGGAAATACCAGTTTGTGACAAACTACAGAGGGGAAAAAAACCTACTTCTCACCAGAAAAAGCCAGCATCTCTCACCTATCCGATCCGAAAACCACATGCATGTCGAAGATCAGAGCATAAGAACCCGATTCTTCTAGTGTACGGATTGAAATACGCAGAATTCTTACCTCCTTCCCTTCCAACCGGAATCCCGCTATGTCGGAGCCAGATACTATGGGCCTCACTAAAGATCCCGGAAATGCGACACCTAATCCCTTAGATCTTCCTTTCTTCTGTGTTCCTCTTTCCTTCTCCTTGATGCCCTGAACTCTCTCTGTCCCTCTCACTCACTCTCTCTCTTCGCCGACGACGACTGCACCAGATGACAGTGGGGAGAGAAACCTGCAGAAGAAGAGAGAAAAGGCGGAGGGAGTCCTTTTAAGTGGGGATTTTAGCAAATAAGAAAATTCTCGATTTACCCAGATTACGAAATTACCCCAATCTTTCCATTCGTTGCCCGATGCTACGCCATCGTCGTAACTCGCGAGTGTCGCGTCTTGACGAAATTGCCCTTTCTTTCCCAACGTTATCTTAGTGCATGATTTACGTAAAGAGACACCCTAGGTTTGTTGAGAATTCTTATCCAGAAAAAGCAAGATAAATTGAGGTTTTGTGTTATTAAGCACAACAGAATCGAAAGTCATTCTTTCGCATTTACACCGTTAGCTCTACGGCAGGACGCTTTTGCCTCGTTGCTGTTGGTGGGAGTGAGTACATGCACGTGTGGTGTATGGTGTAGGCTTCGGCTTCCACTTGTAACTATAAGTTGGGTTTGGTTGGTTCGGTGTTTGGCAATCTGCAATGAAATCTTGGTGATCTTCTCTATCAAGAAGGGATTGAATTCTAGAACGCAGAACTGGTGTATGACCATTGTGCTTCATGTCAGTATTCTTAGAGTCAGAGAAGAGCCATAAATTTTTTATCTTCCCATATGGAAATTGGCAATACTGCCTATCTCATGCACTCACCCACTCGGTAAGTAATGATATGAAAAGGTCATTAATGTGCTTTTTTTTTTTTCATGCGCCCACAGTCAGCTCACCTGGTTAGTCTACTTAAGAAGGTCATGAGTTCAATACCCGGGCATGCATATCTTGCTTCGTCTCCTTTTCTTTGTAATCAAAAAGGCAATTGGCGACCGGGTTCATCAGTCTGACTCTAGTCATCTCAGCCAACTTCGACCAAGACTAGCAGTTCTTACAACTTGTTTGAACCATCTAATGAGACGTCTTTGGGGCTTAGTGTCAGCTACAAAGTCTCAGGTTACGAGTTCGATAACCAGGCCATTTTTTTAGATAATACATGGAGTGAGAATTTGAACCTGGTTCCTCACGGACCCAATTAGGCAACAACCGATTGCACGGGTCCACTCTATCCGGTTAATTCACCTCATACCATTTAAGTTGACAAATCCTTTCCCCGTCCTCCATTTGGGATTTCGGGATGTTTTAGTAATTAGGGAGGCGTAGATTGAGTTGGTGCAGGTGCTGACATGGCAGTAACACGCTGACGTGGCTAGACCTGTTCCAACATTCTCTTGGAAGCGTCAGGCATGAGAAAGAAGGCCGCCTAAAAAGCGTCACAAGCTAAGCATTTTTAGAACGGGAATTGACTGGAAAACCCCTATATTTTGCGGAAACTACTGTAGTCACACAAGTAGCTTAATGCGGGTCAGCCCACTTTTATTTCGAACTGGAACCATTTCAGACCTAGCATAACCGTAAGCTAGGCTGGATCACTATACTAGAATTAGCACTACCAGAAACTGAATTAATAAAACAACAATCAATTTTTCTAGTAAATATTTTAAATACTGGGCAGGATTAATTTGGTTGGATCTTGAGTACAAAATTTCCCAAGTAGTGCACTAGATGTCATCAAATCTCTAAAATCAAGTTTCCTTTGTGAGATTATTACTGTGCGAGGTTACTAATTCGATTCTTGATCGACTCTCCATCCAGTGGCACCTTTCGACTGATTCCGCCTAGTATATAAGAAACCAATTCGATCGGACCGTGTTAGATTTGAAAGGAAATAATTTCGAGCTTAGGGCATGCAGATCAAATCACCAAAAGATATAATTTCATTTGTATGATACTGATTTACTCGTTCATTGTCTTATGCTTGGCCTAACAACTTGTCAGTCAACCTCTTAAACGAGACTTAATGGGCTCACTTGATGACAACTCCTTATGATATCAATTATTAGGGCTCGTATTGATGAGGTTTCATTGTGCTAGGGGTGGGGGTTCCCTATTTTTCATTGCCTAGGACTCGCGGCATTCAAATTTCAATGATACTCTAATATTGCTTTTAAAATAAGGTCCCAATGTGAACTCGAAACCACAAGTGGAATCAAAATTGGAGGGGTCAGTCTAATTTTAACACCAAAATGAGAGGTTTCGAACAGTTGATCCCAGTTTACAGAAGTCGACCATGTCCAACTCAGGTTGGATATGACAATTTTAGACACGGTACTAAAAGTCAATGCAAATGAGTCCTCATCGATCCTTGTTCATGCGAGGATTTAGCCTGCACATGTCATGCTAGAAACATGAAAAAAGTATTCATGGCATGTTTAGTTTACCCGAACACAACATGAATGCAGGCTGTGTAAATTTAGAAATAGAAGAAAGCATAACATTAATAGCGTGAATCCAATTTGTAAATTTCAAATCACAAGAGATAAAACAAACCTTTAGGGTATATTTGATTGATGGTGTTGGGGCTATGATTGTAGCGTAAAATTGGTCATTCTAGGTTGTAAATCCGAGGAAAAACATTACATATACAAAATGTATACAAGATTAAAAGCGTACATGTTACAAAAGAAGAAAAACGGCTTAAAGCCGAGACGAGTAAACCGAGAAGATGAAGTCGTGATTACTCTCTATAATACATAAGAGAGAATGATAAAAAACAAAGAAATCTTTCCTCAGAAAGCCATCTGTGGAAAACCGTGAATACATTCCCTCTCATTCTTCTCGTCTTTCCTTTCTTTCTCTCTACAGATCTTCTTGACACTTTCTGCTGCAAACTTCGACATTCACACAAGCATCAACATCAATCTTGACACAACATTGATATCAGAGCGGGGTTGTTGAAAACCTACACATAAGAGCAACCAAGTTAACAAAAAAAAAGAGGCAAGACAAGGTAGAGCAGAAAGCCTTGTTAGAAGAAAGACAAGGCGAAACAGCAAGCCCTGCAAGAGGCAAGACAAGACGGAGCAGAAAGCCTTGCCAAAAGCAAGACAAGGCGAAGCGACAAGCCCAATCAAAGGAAAGAGAAGACAAAGCAATAGGAGGCGAAGAAGCAAAAGGTGACTGGAAACTTTAGCCCTCTCCCCTGTCTCCCTCTATACTCTTCCTCTCTCTCCCTTGTCTCCTCCTCTTTTTTTTCTCTCTCTCCCTCTTCTCGAAACATCTAAAATTGCTCAACGTTTTTTTCAAAACCACGATGGAAAAATCGTGAGCTTCGAAATCGATTACGGTTTTTCTAAAATCTCCATGGGCAGTGGGCTTACAACTTCATTTTGCCCTTGGTATTCTTTAAAATTTCAAATATGCCACCGGATAAAATTATTAAAAAGCCCAAATATTTTTAAGTAAAAAGATAGTTTTGTCGTTAATGACTGAAAAGACAAAACTGCCCTTTGATATTTTTTGAAATTTACAGAATACCAAACTATGAAAGTACGAAGTTACCCCTACCCAATTGAAAATTCATAGTTTTGCCACTATACAAAAAGATAGTATTACCCCTATTCTTTAAGAAAAATTTTAAAAAATTAGGCTACGAGGTATAATTATGAGTTTACCCTTAATCAAAACAGAAGAGTAAAATTTCATGTTTGCTCCTAAGGTTTCTTGGGAAATTATAGTGACATGAGATAAAGAAAAAAATTATAGTTTTGTCCCTTAGCTGATTCTTAAGTAACAAAATCAAATTAAGAGTATCAATTAAAAAAACTCATAGGTACACAGACATAATTCTTCAAATTGTTGCAAATTACTGCAGTCTACTAACACTCTCGTGGTTGGTTTTTTCCTTTTTAGATCGTCTTATTGTTATTTTTGCTAAACAAATTAAAAATAAGCTCTAGGATTTGTGTATAAGAGTTGGCACAAATAAAAAAATTAAATGGTCGGATGGATCCCTTTATCACTTACACTTAAAGGTGTAAACTTTGTTTTAAAATATACAATTTCACCACCTACTCCAACTGCATCTAAAGAAGATACGGATGCATACAAAACATTTGATAGAGATGATATTAGTCAAAACAATAATGTTAATATATATGGAGGATGACCTAATTAAGGTATTTGAAGAATACGAGATTGCAAAAGAGTTTGATTTAATAATAATTGAATATAACATTATATCTAAACTACATGTTCAATTACTATTACAAAAATACAACTTCTACAAAATGAAAGAAGGAGATAATGTAATAAAACATATATACCAAATGTTGATAATAGCAAAGGACCTAACTGTAGCAAAGTCGGTCATCCCCGAGGCTATGCAAATATCAACTATACTAAATAGTCTTTCTCTTTCATAGAATATGGTTGTGACAACTTTAAGACTAGGAGAAAACCTTTCTAAGTAGAAACTTTCATAAGTTGCTAGTAGCTTAAGAAGATATTAGAACAAGCTCTAGACCAAACCAAAAAAATAATAAACCAATTGAAAAGAATAATAAGAAAAGCGGTCAAACTTTTAAAAAATCATAGGAAACCACTTCTCGTTTCAAGTATTTTAATTGTGGAAAGATAGGGCACTATAAAGAGATTATCGCAACAAAAAGAATGGCGGTGAGAATACCCAACAACGCGATCAATCAGAGAAGTAGGATATAATTTGCGTAGTTTTAGAATGACTTTATATAGATCACCTAATATCTAGTTGGTAGATTGACTATAGAGTAACAAGAAATATCTTGAAGAGCAAAGAAGGAAACATAGATATAAAGGAATATAAATTAGGAGAACATAGGGTGTATATGAGAAATAACATATTCTTATATGTCCTTGATGTGGGGTCTTTTAGGATTTTTATACAAGACACACTGGTTATTTTAATTGATGTACTAATTGTGCCAAATATAAGGAGCAATTTGGTCTTGGTCCCTACCTTGGTTAAGAAAGGTTTTATGTCAAGTTTATTCCTGATAAGGTAATCATAGGTAAGCGTGGAAGGATAACTTTTTCAGGAGTGTTTGATGATGAACATCGTTTGTTCAAATTAAATTAAAAAGATGAATTTTCTACTTATATCGATTGTGCCTTCAATTTTGATGTGAATGTATAGTATAGACGCTTAGGGCATATAAGTTTGAAAAAGTTGAGAAAATTATCCAACTTTGACTTATTGCTAGTTTTTTAGGAAAATACTTTTGATAAATGTGAAACTTGTATATAAGGGAAAATGACAAGAAAATTATTTTCTAAGGAGATAATAAGGACAACCCTATTAAAAATCATTCATACTGATTTATGTGGACCTTTTAGGATAAGACTTCATCATGGAAAGGTATATTTCATAAACTTTATTGATAATTACTTGAGATATACATATGTATATCTCTTAACACATAAATCTGATACACTTGAATTATTCAATGAATATAAAGAGGAAGTTAAAAATCAACTAGGGCATAGAATCAATGTCTTGAGATCAGATAAAGGTGGTGAGTACACATCTGCAGAATTTTTAGAATTCTGTAAAGACTTTGGTATTTCAGAGCAAAATACAATTACCAAGGCATCTCAACAAAATGGCGTAACTAAAAGATATAACATGACCTTACTAAACATGATAAGGTTAATGTTAATAGATATCTCCCTACCAAGGATATTTTGGAAAGAAAAAGTAAGCAGAGTAGTGTACATACTTAATATAGTGACATGTAAAGCTATATTCACTATATTGTATGAGATGTGGTTTAGAAGAAAACTCAACGTAGGTCATTTCAAGAGGTGGGGATCTATTGCTCATGTAAAGATACTTGATCAGTCTAGAGACAAGCTAGACAACAAGTTCTTGAAATATATATTCATCAGATATCCTAAAGGCTCAAAGGGATATCGATTTTATCATAACGACCATGGACTGATAGAGAGCAGAGATATTGAATTCTTAGAAAATACTAAGAATGACATTCTTAAGAATAATGATGAGTATGTTGATGATCTAGAAAAATGTTTCATAAGACGTCTTAAAAGATGAATCGCTTCAACAGTAAATTTGTCCGATACTAATTTAGATTCATGCTAGGTAGATCTACTGTTGAAGTGATTCAACTTTTGAGACGTCTTATGAAACATTTTAGAGAAAAAAAGAAAGACCTTCACATGATATTTATTGATATAGAAAAAACTTACGATAGGGTACCGATGGAGGTTCTTTGAAAAACCTTAGGAAAAAGAGGTATCCCATTGACATACATTAACCTTATAAGAGACATGCACGATGGTGCAAAAACATGTGTGAGGACTCATGAAGAAATGACAGACTTCTTTGAAGTTAATATTGGGTTACATTAAGGATCAACTTTAAGTCTATACTTATTTATAATGGTGATGGATGAGTTAACAAAACATATTCAAGATAAAGTACCTTGGTGTATGTTATTTGCATATGACATTGTGTTAGTGAAAGAGTCTAAGAAAAAAGTTAATAGAAAATTTGAACTATGGAGAGAAACATTAGAAAGTAAAGGCTTCCGACTTAGTAAAACAAAGACAAAATATATGGAATGTAAGTTTGATCATTTGGTTATTTAAAAGGACATAGAAATTAAAATTGCCATACATAGCATCCCCCCAAAGGAAAGTTTTAAATACCTAGAGTCAATTTTTTTAGAGTGATGAAAGAATTGATGGAGATGTTACGCATATAATTAATGTTGGTTAGTTGAAATGTAGAGGAGCATCAAGTATTCTTTGTGATAAGAAGATACCATTAAAGTTAAAAGGTAAATATTATAGAGTAGCAATTAGACCTGGCATGTTTTATAGTTCTGAGTGATGAGCAATTAATCATCAACATGTACAAAACATGTCTGTGACAGAAATGAAGATGTTGAGATGAATGAGTGGTTATACAAGAAAAGACCGTATACATAATGAGATTATTAGAAATAAATTATGTGTGACACCAATAGAGGATAAAATGAGAGAATATCTTTTAAGGTGGTTTGGACATATAGAAAGAAGATCAAAAGAAGAACCTGTAAGAAGGTATAAAAAACTAGATTTTGAAAGTATTAAAAGAGGTAGAGGACGACTACAAAAGTGTTGGAAAGAAACAATAAATAATGATCTAGTTTATTATGAGCTAATTGCTAACATGACACATGATGGGGCTCTGTGGAAACAAAGAATCCATGTAGCCGACCCCGTCTAGTATGGAAAAAGGCTTAGTTGTTGTTGTTGTTGTTTGTTATGTTTATGATTTAGTAGATCTAGATAAATAATCATTTGAACTCACAGAAGATCTTCCTAAATCAACTGGAACTTTAAGTGGACATAAAAGGCCTAGGGTCACACCGTCCTATTTAAAGAATTATCATATTTATCTTGCACAAGGAGTGTGCAATTAGGTAGATTTAAATGAGCTGACTGATAACTTCACTTATCGGTAGACTATTGACTCAATTGAATCAACAAACTGAGAGAAAAACATGAATGAGAAAATTGAATCCATTGAGAAAAATCAAGTCTAGGAGTTGACTGATTTGCTAAAATGAAGTAACGTCATAGGCTAAAAATGGGTTCTTAAATAGAAATATAAAGTCGATGGATCATCGATAAGTTTAAAGCGAGGTTGATTGCAAAAAAAAATTCGCAAAAAGAGGGGATAGATTATGTTGAGACATATTTTTTTATTGCGAAATTTGCATCCACAAAATAATCCTAGCAATATCAGTATACTATGATTTGTATTTACATGAGTTAGATATAAAAAATGCTTTCTTAAAAGAAGATTTAGATAAAATCATATATATGCATCAACCCGAAGCATACATAGTTGAAGGCGAAGAAGATAAAATATATAGGTTGAAAAAATCCTTATATGCCCTTAAACAGTCACCTAGTCAATGATACTTGACTTTTCAAAATGTCATTATTGAACTTGGGTTCATGGTAAATGAGCTTGATCACTGTGTATATGTCTGGTACAGTGGGAGCAACTTTGTCATCTTCTCATTATATGTAGATGACATTATTGATTGGGAATGACAATGAGATAATTATCAAAACCAAGTCATGGTTAAACTCAAGGTTTGAAATGAAGGATATGGGAGAAGCATCTTATATCCAGGGTATGAAAATTTTTCGAGATAGATAATTTAAATTTTTATGGCTAAGTCAGGAGAGAGAGAGATATTGATTATATCCTCAAAAAGTTTAAAATGGGTGAATGCAAGCTTGCATCTACACCCATTACAAAAGGAGTAAAACTCAGTAAGGTTGATTGTCCATATAAAGAAGACAATAAGCCTAACGTTCCTTATGCACAAGTTGTGGGTAACTTGATGTATGTTATGTACAAGACCTAATATCAATTTCACTGTTGGTCTTGTAAGTAGATATCAAAGTAATCCTTGATGACAATACTAAATAGCAGTGAAAATGATTCGAAGATATCTTAAAGGAATAAAGGACTTAAAATTATATTTTTAAACAGATGAACTAAAAGTGGTAGGATACTCATATGCTGACTTTGCTGGGAGAAAAGATGACAACAAATCAACCTCAGGACAAATATTCTTATTTGGAGGTGGAGTTGTTTTTTCAGCATGTAAAAATAGAGTTGTGTAACATTGCATACACAAGCAGCTAAGTATGTGACTTATTGTATGGTTGCAATTAGTACCGTTTGGATAACCCGCTTCATACATTATTTAAAGCTGAATATAACCAATGAGTCGATTGTCATTTATTGTGACAATAATATAATAATTACTATGATTAAGAGTGGAGGTGATAACTCCAAAAGCAAGCATATAATGGTTAAATACTACTATGTTCATGATATGGTTATGAGAAAGGAAATATTTATCTCATATATGCCAATAAATGATATGTTGGCGGATCCCTTAACTAAAGGTATAACAAAAGATCTTTTCTCAAAATATGTTACAAACATGAGTTTGAGATATGTTTGATTGTTGTGTAGGTAAGAAACCACACAACATGTATTGATTGAAATAACAATCATACATGACATAACTTGAAAAACCCTATAAAAGTGGAAGGTAAAACCAGTATGTCAGATTACTTGGCTTGAATGGCAAAATGGGAGATGTAACGTAAAAATGGTCATTCTCAATTGTAAATCCGAGGAAAAATATTACATATACAAGATTAAAAACATACATGTTACAAAAGAAGAAAAACGAGATGTAACTGAAAGCCATATGAGTAAACCGAGAAGATGAAGCCATGATCATTTTTTATAAATACAAAAGACAGAATGATCAAAAAAAATAAAAAATAGAGAAATCTTTCCTAAGAAAGCCGTTTGTGGAAAACCATGAATACATTTCCTCTCATTCTTCTCGTTTTCCCTTTCTTTCTCTCTGTAGATCTTCTCTGTACCTTCTGCTACAAACTCCGGCATTCACACAAGCATCAATGTTAATCTTGGCACAACACTCATACTAGAACTATAAGCCTAGACTCACCTGAGCTTTTCGAAGAACCATGATTATATGGTATTGAAGCTTGAGTTTTCATGTGAAGTAAGTTAATAGCAGGATGAGGCTATTGACTTTTGGTGTGAAGCCTTGAGTCTAGTTCTTATAACCCATCTCTTTTCAAAACCAAAGTTTTTTACTCAAATTGCACATGTAGAATCATAGTATCATGGTAGCAATAGGATTGATGGTTGACTTACAACAAAACTTGGAACTATAAGTACCAAAAATCAAGATTCAATTTTTCTTGAAACCTTGTATCAAATACACTCTTAGGGTCCATCATCCTTCCTCTTCATGTCTCTCCCTCACAGAGGGTTCTCTCGTCTAACCTTCTTCTTCCAATTTAGCAATACCCAAACGGACGAAACTCCTCAGGCACATCACCCTCATCTGCCTTTCGTTTCCGCCACAGATTCAAGTCAATGATGTCGGGCCGTGTTGACATGGATCCAACAGATCTAGCCATGCTTATTTCAGTGAAACTAAACCGAAAATATCATGTGTTCCATTTGACTACACGAGCACAAAATGAAGTACCTGTGACACGAAATTGCCACACCTACCTATACCTGTCATAGTTGTGTTCTATATATTCCAAACAACAAGTTACAACCCTCACTTATCACGACGAATATGTGCGAATTCTGTTGACGTGGCGAGTCAATGATCCAGCAAAGCAAGTATTCAATATGGGAAACATTTAAGGTTGCCAACATCATGATTTCTGCAAACGAATATCGCAAACTGTTAATTTACATTAAAATATATGAGAGCACCACTATTCAGCCTTTTTTTTACTAGTCTTTGGCACATTCAACATCCCAGTAGAAGTTAAGTGCATGAACGTGGGAATAAGAAACAAAATGCAGATGCTGCCCATTGCCAATCCTCACAATTCTACATGCACACACACACATATACATATATATACATATATATATATATACATATACATATATATATATATACATATACATATATATATATATACATATACATATATATATATACATATACATATATATATATACATATACATGTATATATACATATACATATATATATACATATACATATATATATATACATATATATATATATACATATATATATACATATACATATATATATACATATACATATATAGTGGTGATGTATATGTATATGTATATATATGTATATGTATATATACATGTATATGTATATATGTATATGTATATATACATATATATGTATATATATATATGTATATATATATATGTGTGTGTGTGTGTGTGTGTGTGTATGTATGTGTGTGTAGCGCATGGTGGAGCTCTATTAAGCAATGTGAGGCATCCTTATCATCCAAAATTTGGAAAATAATACCAGTATAACCTACATTTAAAGCCATGAGCTATAAGCAAATCTTGAAATCGATCCTGAATTATCGTATCCGACCGTTCACCTTGCTTGGAAAAGCCCATGGCTGCAAGTGTGATATTCACCACAACCTATAACTGGACAATTATATGTACATATCCAAACAAAAGAGTGACGGAGCGAGAATAAACAATAATCATTGGAGTTTTCTAAGATCTTGATTTTCTAAGTTATGAGTTCTCTTGCAAAGATTGCTGAGTTCATATTCTTGTACATTCCGGAGTGTAATTACTAATCAGTCATGAAATTTTGCTTAGAGGGATCATATTTGGGCCTACAGTATTATGATCAGACTAACCAAACCTTGAACTTTCTACAATTTAACCGATAGGTGAAGAATATGGGTGTCAATGGGTTGGGCTTGGGTCTGATTGTTGCATCACTATATCTGGTTTAAACAGATCCTACCTGATCGGATTTAGATCCAAACTCAAAATCAAATAAGAACAGTTCATACCGAAACTGGATCCAACTATCTCATTATACGTACTTTACAGTTAATACATCCAGATTGTTGATGATTTAATGGACTTGATTACAAAGCAAAATTCATAACCCGACCTGTTTGTATGCAGTTTCTGTTACTAATTATGGATTTGGATCTAATTGGAGACCCATGTCCCACCTATAGTACATAGGGGAAGATGCCAACCTCAAGCGCCGGACCCTACTTCCCCCACAGCTTCGCCAGGCAATTTGGTCTAATCCAAGGGATCCCAGCGTCAGTGCCCCTTATGTCTATCAAAGGTCGACGCGCTCCCTTGTATACCGCGGGTATTAGCGAATTGATTATCTACTGAGGGCTGCGCGTGAACCTGTCACCCTGAAAGAATTCAAAATTCAAACTTGAACATAAGTGATGAGTTGTGGGCATGTGCCTAACGTTCTTATTTGGTCCCACAGCTGAATTAGTGTGGCACTTGGACTGACATGGAGAGTAGGGAGGCTGAATACGAACATGTTATACTCTGGCTGTCATTGGCGTCGCCACCAGGTAGAGCTGGTAAACGGGCCGAACAAGCGGCTGTGCAAGTGTGCATGCCTCGTTCACCAACTTAAAATTTCATTCATGTTCAGCTCATTAGCTCGTTTCGATCAAGCCATGCTTATGTTGAATTCTTGTGGTTAACGAACGTGTGTACAACCTTGCTACGAGCTGAACAATTGACAACTTGGTTAAATTTCGCAGTGCTACTATCCGGTTCAGGTTTAGTTTATGGGTTTTCAAATAAGGTATCCGTTAGCTCACAATGGGCACACGAAGAGCTTGCCGACGATTTCTCGATGTCCATTTATTGACATACTAACGATCTTTTTAAATTGTATAAGAGATCATAGTGATTTCAGTATTCTTTCTGAAAGAAAAATCCAGCAAAAAAATTCAAAGTATTATAAATATCCTATTTTCAACGACAAAGAATATGCAATACTTGGGATAATGAAAATCATTTAAAGCAATAAAAGAGGTTTTCAAGAAAGAAAAAAGGCGGGAAATACAATTTAAATTAGCCACGAATTTTTAGTCTTTTTGCATATTTAGTCATTTATCTTACCATCACCTTTAAGATCTCCCGACTTGAGTGAGGTTTTCTTCCGAATATCATAACTCATGACCCGATGAAACCCGGACTCACCTGATGTAGTTAG
The DNA here is from genome assembly GCA_036023115.1 of Brasenia schreberi. Lineage (NCBI taxonomy): Eukaryota > Viridiplantae > Streptophyta > Magnoliopsida > Nymphaeales > Cabombaceae > Brasenia > Brasenia schreberi. Next base: position 501,882 of record JAYKKT010000072.1, read on the forward strand.
AAGAAGCTATTTGGCTAATGATGAACTCACGATGAAAGTGACTTGGTTGAACTAGCCACAACATTGCCAAAATATTTATATGTAATTTAATCAATGACAGGTCGGGCGAAGCTGTCAAAATCCTTTTTCTTTTCTTTTCTTTTATAATAATCAAATTGCTTTCATTACAAAAGAATAATCAGATTGTTAATGAGAAATTATACAGGAAGCATGATCAGTAGACATCAAATAGATTATGCCCTTCATTCTTGGTATTTGTTATGATGTTGATGAATGTGGTTCGAACGAATATATATAGGAAAATTGAATATTGTCCCTCTCTAACATGTCTATATATTTTTTTGGTGGCATGAGTGTAATTTAAACTTTTTAAAGGGTTTTGAAAAAGTATTGAGAACATTGTTATTATACTACACCCAAAAAAATGAGTAGATATTAGTAAACAACATCAATGGTGAGTAGATCTAATCACTATATATAGAGAGAACATAGTCTATGCACACATCAATCAATGCTTAAATATTATCAAGAATCTCAACCATTTAATCGACACGATATGTGGTTGAAATTCAAATTTAAAAAAAAAAAAACTTAATACTTTTTGTAGGTACAATAAATGCACCAAATACAATTTGCTTTATGACTTTGAGATCTCAACTCTTAATCTCCAAGATCAAACACTTGAAATATTTAAGACTACAACATGGATTGATTTGTGCGTGGACTAATCTTTCTCTCTCTCTCTCTATATATATATATATATTATCTCCATTCTATTACTAAGAATTGATCGTATGGTCGAGGTTTGTGCTGGATTGTTTAAACTTACAGCGCATGGAAAGGCACGTTCTTGAGTTATACATGACAAAGAATCTTGCACTGCAGCGATTCATATCGCTTACTACATCTTGAGTCAATGCCATTAAGTTTGGTTTCCAATATTCAAATCTCAAGAAGATTTAGAGAATCACCAAAATTAAGTGTAATAGATCGAATGCTTCAAATTAAACAAGAATTTTTTAAAATGATAACACGGTGGAAAAAAGGACCAGAATAGGCATATGTAGCTAAGCATCATTGGCAAAGATCGATGAATTCAACATTTGCTTTTCTTTCCCCATCATTTACCATTTTCTAAAGCTTCCTTTGGCACACCCAAACATATTAGGAACCTTGTTTGCAACCTACCCAAGACAAAAATAGAGGACGTTCCCTCTGAAAATTTTGAACTGCTTTACTCAAGTTTTTTTGTATTTTTGGTCGTGTCGTTTTGTGTTCGTTCAGAAACAGGTCAACCCAAACTCTTACGTTAATTGCTTTGGTTGGACACAAACACGGATGGTCAGTTTTTAAATACGCTTCTCACGTTAATTTATGTTTGTGAAAAGAGATGAACCTGAACACGACCACATCTTTTGTGTTATTTTGGGTGGACACGATGACAGACTGCTTTGCAGGCTTGCAGCTACTACCTTAAGCACCGTAGGTGGGTCGGGTATGGGGCGGTGATTTCTAGATAGGGCTAGCAGTCCAAAACTCGGTAGAAAACCCGATCCGACCCGAAAAATTCAAAGTTCCGGAGAGGACTCGAGCACCGAATGCAGAATCCCACCGTTCCCCCTGATACTTTTGAGACAAAAAAGGGCAGTCATGGTGGGAGCGCTCTCACCCATTCTACCCTTTCTGATATGACATTGACAGGACAAAACCCTCACTTCCTCAGTCATTGACCGGAAGATCAAGGATAGTTTGGTACTCACGAGCAGCAACACAAACGGAGTCGGAGATTTTGGGCCCTTTTTTCAATTTCACGCGCCATTTCTCCCCCCTCTTCCATGTCGGAGGGCGAAACGAAGAACTGAGAGCGATGGAGATCGGAACCCTCTCCAACCCAGAGCCCTCCCTCCCATCGATGAAACCTTCCGGTGAGAATCCATGAGGACGGATCCCTACTTTCGATTGTGTTGACGAAGAATCGACCATCGACGAGAGGAGCCGCTGTTTGCCCTTACGAAGAGAGGCGGAGATGAAGACGACACCGTCGAGGGCGAGACTCAGGGTGACAGCGGCGAAACGTATCCGTCCTAGCTTCGGTGCCCACTCCGTCAAGAAGCTCCAGAGGCGAGAGATCGGTTTCTTTCGGAGAATCAGAGGCAATCTCCCAAACGCTCGAGAGAAGTTAAAAAATTTCCAACTCCAGGTCGTCTGATTTTTTATTCGCTCTGTTCTTCGTTGTTTCTTGTTCTAAGATTCTTCTTCTATTCAATGTGGCTTTTTCTTTTAGCTTTACGTGTGATGAAATGCCCGGATTAATGGGCTTCCGAACTTTACATCGTCTTCGGCAGGGTTTCTTGCAGAAACTAAAAGAGTTTGTTTGGTGGATATAATCTCTAAGAAAAAATTCGTCCATCTTCCTTGCGGTTAGTTTCCTTAGGCGCGATTAGGGTTTTTGATGGAGACCCGAGTAAATGGAGGGTTGTTTTTAATGCATTACGTTGATAAAATTGTTGTTCACTTTGTGAGTGAATATAGGAGGTTTAGTACAGTTGAGTGTTAATAGAAAGTTGATGGTAGATTGGTTGTGCTTTGTTAACTTTGATTCTTCAGTCCTGAAGGAAATGGAGACTAATTGCCATTAATAGATAACTGTCAATGAACCTTTAACCTATGCTATTTATTTGTTTCTGCACTTGGTGCTTTTCTGGAATAGTGTGAAATTTCATATCTGTATCTACTCTTTTAAGGACACCATTTTTCCGCCTATCGAACCTGATGGTCTAAGGATGCAATTGATTCTATTCTTAAACATAAAGTTCGAGGAGATGCTTGGAATTACAGAGGTATACCTTGAAACAATATGCTATACACATTAGGAAAGTGACAAAAGATGTGTTATGTGAATCTAAGGGAAGCATACCAAAATAAGCTTGGTGGTGGAGTGAAGTGGTGCAAAATAAAATCAAGGCAAAGAAGGCATGTTACAAATTGTATTATGCAAAGAAGATTAGTGAAACTTAAGAGGCTTATAAGAAAGCAAATAAAAAAAGAAAAGGCTTTAGTGAAGCAAAAGCCAAAATTTAGGAGGATTTATATAAAAAGCTTAATTCAAAAGAAGGTGAATGAGATAATTTTTAGCATAGCTAAGGCTAGAGATAAGAAAATAAAGGATCTTATTTTTGTTAGATGCATCAAAGATGAGGATGAGAAGATTCTAGTGGCAAATGATGATGTCAAAAATAGATGAAAAAATTATTTCTATAAGTTTTTTAATAAAAACAAAGATGTTAGTATTAGCTTAGGAGAGTTAACCAAATCAGAAAATTATATAAATAGCAATTTCTATCGACATATTCAAAAAGAATGAAGTCAAAGAGCCAAAGAGGTTCTTAAAAATATGAATGTTGGTAAATATGTAGGATTATCAAACAATATTCTTATAGAAATATGAAAAATCCTAGGAGAGATGGGGCTCACTTTGCTCACAAGACTATTTAATGAAATATGGAGAACCCAAAAGGTGCTCAAGAAATGGAGAGCGAGTACACTTATACCCATATATGAGAACAAGGGAAACATTCAGAATTGTGTGAATTATCGATATATCAAGTTAATGAGTCATACTATGAAGTTATGAGAAAGAATTATCAAACATAGGTTAAGATAAATATCGAGTACAATAGAAAACAAATTTGGATTTATGCTCGACAAATCTGCTATTGAAGCGGTTCACCTATTGAGACGTCTTATGGAACATTTTGTAGCAAAAAAGAAGAACCTTTATAAGATATTTATTGATCTAGAAAAAACTTATGATAGGGTGTCTATAGGAGAACCTTGGAAAAAAATGTATCCCATTGACATACATAAATCTTATATGAGACATGTACGATGGTACAAAAATGTGTGTGAGGACTCATGAAGGAATAACATACTCCTTTGAAGTTAATATTGGGTTACATCATGGATTAACTTTAAGTCTATATTTATTTATATTGATCATTGATGAGTTAACAAAACATATTCAAAAATATCTTGGTGTATGCTATTTGCAGATGATATTGTGTTAGTGGATGAGTCTAAAGAAAAGTTAATTGGAAATTGGAACTATAGAGAGAAACATTAGAAAGTAGCTTCCAACTTAGTAGAACAAAGACAAAATATATGGAATGTAACATATGGAATGTAAATTTGATAATTTGGGCTCCACTCATGTAATGGATCATCCTTGCATGGCTGGTCCCAAGCCCAGATAAAGGAGGAGGGTTGCGTTAGGCTTCTGACAACTAGTGTAGAACTTTGTCGGACTTAACATGAATTTTATAAAAACAAATAATCCATGTAGCTAACCCCATCTAGTACGGGAAAAGGCTTAGTTCTTGTTGTAGTAGTTGGGTACTTCAAAGGACGTAAAAATTAAGATTGTCACACATTGCATCCTTCACAATGAAAATTTTAAATACCTAGGATTAGTTTTTGAGAGTGACAAAAAAATTGATGGAGATCTTACCCATAAAATTAATGCCGGTTGGTTAAAATGGAGAGGGACATAAGGTATTCTATGTGATAAGAAGATACCATTAAAGTTGAAAGGTAAATATTATAGAGCAACAATTAGACTTGCTATGCTTTATGGTTCTTAGTGTTGGGCAATTAATCATCAACATGTATAAAAAATGTCTTTAGCAGAAATGAAGATGTTGAGTGTTCACACAAGGAAAGACCATATAAATAATGAGGTTATTAGAAACAAATTGGGAGTAACACTAATAAAGGATAAAATGAGAAAAAATCGTTTAAGGTGGTTTGGATATGTAGAAAGATGACCAAAGGACGCTCCCATAAGAAGATATGAAAAGCTAGATTGTAAAATTGTTAAAAAAGAAGATGACGATTACAAAAGTGTTTGAAAAGAAATAATAAAGAATGATCTAGTTTATATTGAGTTAACTGCTAGCATGACACATGATAGGGCTATGTGGAAACAAAGAATTCATGTAGCTGATCCCATCTAGTATGGAAAAAGGCTTAATTGTTGTTGTTTGTTAGTAGTTAATACCATAGGCCAATGATGTGTCTGATACATAATCTCTTCTATGTAGTATATCACATCATATAATTTCTGAAAAGTTTGACAAGATGTAAGAAACTAGATGGTGAAAATGTTTAAAAAGGAATAGAAAGATCACAAAAGTGTTGGAAGGAAACGATAAAGAATGATGTAGCTTATATTGAGTTAACTATTAGCATGGCACAAGATCGAGTTCTATGGAAAAAAGAATCCATGTAGCCAATCCCATCTAGTATGGGAAAAGACTTAGTTGTTATTGTTGCGGTAGTTAGCTAATACTCCTTCTCTAATTAGTGTGACACAGTCAAACATTATATTGCTATTCGGAAAATGTATGGATCGGGTTTAGATTTGCAGACTTGGTCCAACATTAAGAGTAAATTAGACTTTATATGACTTCACTGTTGTACGATTCTGTGTGATCCAGAAAGGTGCAGAACTACCCATTTCATTTTGCAAATTCAGTTCTATATCCGAGGAATAAATAAGTATTATGCTTTTGTGGCTGCTCCCGTTATAAGAGAAGGAGAAAGAAGGACAGTACTTCTAAGATCTAACTAGAAAATGGTGGAAGCTTGTAGGAGATGTTGCAGGTCACCTTACATTGCAAAATGTTGATCACTGTGATGCACATATAATGTTTGACACACACACACACATGCTCACATCATAGAGAAGGAGAAAGAAGAGGGAGGGTAGTTCTAACTAGCAAATGGTGGAAAACTGGGGGGATGCTGCAGGTCATTGGAAATTGCGAATTGCAAAATGGTGGAAGCTTGTGGGAAGTTATAATGGTTGGTATATATGTATGCATGTATTTAATGATAGGGTGGTCTTGGACCGCCTACTCCAATATCTAATGACACGAACATGTCCTGAAACATGAAACCTCATTCACTATGACACTCAATACGGAATCCATCACGAATACACCCAAAATTTCCTGTGTTCATGTTCAGTCAAAGTAATGCGAGAAAATTGGGGGTGCTAAGGTTGAGAAATGCTGAAATATAGATAGATAGATAGAGACTCCCGTCCATGCTAGATCATCAATGCCAATCCGGATTGGTAGATGGGGATGGATGATCTACACCAAAATAGCAAAAGACCAAAGTTGTGTTTTGAAAAAAGCAAAAGTGAAAAACAAAGTAGATCATGTACTTTTTCACTTCTTGGTTTTATAATTTAAGCAATCCATCTATCAAATCTGATAGTCGTGGATGGTCTAGCATTAATGGGTGTCTAGAAACTGTTATTCTCTCTCTCTCTCTCTATATATATATATCTGTGTGTGTAATATATATGTATATATTTATTCACACTAGATGTGGTTATCACAACACCTATGTTGGGCATGAATAAGGACGATGACAGAGATCCTAAATCAGCAAATGACTTCAGAATTTTCCTAAAATCGCTTGTGCTGTGGTATTGGTTGCTTCAAGAACATCAAGATGTGGGACAGTGGAAAACCGTCTTGGTTGATTATCGACTGTTAATTTACTTCTTGTTTTCTTAATATCTATTGCTCTTATGCGATTGAATCATGTAACACATGACCAAATAGAACTGACTAGTTCCCAAACATGTCAGCTGTCTAGATTAGGGTAATGAAGTTTCAGAATCAGAAATTTATATTACGCAAATTAAATTGCTTAGTTGTTATTTGTTAATAAGTTGCTTACTTGTTTGGAAACTTTCTAATTTATAACACAACATATGTGGGCCTTGTGGGGAGTACTGAAGTCCCTTTTGTTTCCCGAGATGCAGGAGGAATTTGATACTTTTGACCCAAAAGCTCAATGTTTCTTGACACTACAGTTCCTGAAGAAGCGATCCAAAATCATAGAGATAGTTGCTGCAAAGGATGTTATATTTGCTCTTGCTCATTCTGGCCTTTGTGCGGCATTTAGTCGGGGTAGAATCTCCTGAAGTTTTGTTCTTCACTCTATGACCTTCCCAAGTTTGTGTAACTGATAATTCCTTCTGATTCTTACAGCCACAAATACACGTATTTGCTTCCTGAACATCAGCCCAGATGAAGTGATCAGGAGCCTTTTCTATAACAAGAATAATGATTCGCTGATTACTGTGTCAGTTTATGCTTCAGATTGTTTTAGTTCTTTGAAGTGCAGAACTACTACTATCGAGTAAGAGAACTTTTATCACTTCTCTTGATAACATGAAAACATCATCTTCAATATTAGATGTCTTGAATATTAAATGTCTGCGAAAGTCCAGCAACTTTATTATCTGATTACTTGGAGTGAGTACTATGCATGATGAGTTGGTTGTTTTCAAACAAATGAAGAAAATCAAGGCAAAGAGATTGTCATTGACTTGATAAGCCAACACCTCATGCTGAGCCCCCTTTACGAAAGTAGGGGTTATAGTTTGATGTGCAACAGATGGTAAGAGTTTGCTATTGGTTGGACACTTTTTTTTCAGGGAAACAAATTTGATACTTCTTATAATGGTTTCTGTCCTTACACTGGGACACCAATTGTGAGTTTCTTGGGAAAGAGATTCTGGGCCTGATATCTGTTTTTTCCCCAAATGTCAATCATGCCTGCTATGTAAACTTTTGCTTAAGGTGATTCCCGGTTTCTAAAAGTCCTTTTGCCAAAGCCTTCTTTTCTATTTTTTCCTTACAGGTATATTAAGAGGAACCAATTAAATGCTGGATATGCTCTCTTTGAATCAGAATCTCTCAAATGGCCTGGTTTTGTTGAGTTTGATGACGTCAATGGAAAAGTTTTGACTTATTCAGCCCAGGATGGGTAAGCAGTCATCCAGGATACTTCAGCTGTTTGGTGTTATGCTGGATGCTTAAAGGTGCCGGACATGCTAATTAGCGACTGTCTGTTGCAGGATATACAAAGTTTTCGATTTGAAGAACTACTCATTTCTGTACTCTATACCTGACAAGGATATTCAGGAAATCAAAATCAGGTTCTTTTTCTGATCCTTTTCCAACATTTGTTTGATATAGGATGTTTAATCAAGTGATTTTTGCTGGTCTCCTGGAGGTTTAATACTGAACTCCTGCATACCATTGTGGTTGCAGTCCTGGTATAATGCTCCTAATATACAATAGAACCCCTAGCTGTGTTCCTCTGAAGATACTCTCCATAGAAGATGGAACAGTATTGAAATCTTTCAAGCACTTGCTGCATCGTAACAAGAAGGTTGATTTCATTGAGCAGTTCAACGAGAAGCTTTTGGTCAAGCAGGAGAATGAAAATCTGCAAATTCTCGATGTGGGTACCACCCATCTGCCTTTGTTTGTTCATTGTTTACACTTTCCTATCATATTTGAGATGCAATTTTTACATGTCAAACAGGTAAGAAACTCGGAAGTAACTTTAGTTAACCGGACAGAGTTTATGATCCCTTCGGCGTTCATTTTCCTCTATGAGAACCACCTCTTCTTGACATTCCGGAGTCAAACCGTTTCCGTCTGGAATTTCCGTGGAGAACTCGTTACTTCCTTCGAAGACCACTTACTGAGGCACCCGGATTGCAACACGAATAACATTTATATTACCAGTGATCAGGATCTAATTATCTCCTACTGCAACTCAGAAGAAACCCGAGGGGACGGACAAGAAGGTATTATTTCAATGCTACTTCAAGTCGATCTATGATCAAGCTTTAGCGGTCTGGCAAGAGTTTGGTTGTTGCGTTGGTACTTGGCCTATAATTGCATTTGACTTTGAGTCACCAACGTACTTCAGTTTTGACAGTCTATTAGTGGATTATAATTGGTAATTGGTATATTAACATTCCATCACCACCGAACTAGTCAACCGTCATTTCACTTCTCCATCTTCCCCGAATGAAATTTCGCACTCTTTAAATCTTGTGCAGTTGATGTGGTTGCCTCAATCAACATGAGCAGCATAATGACTGGAAAGTGTGTAGCCAAGATCTGTGCCAACGATCCTGAGCTGAAGATCAGTCCACGAGGAAGGTCTTGCTCTCGTTCGTATGTCCGATGCACTGTCCGCGAAGCCCTTGAAGATGTAACTGCACTCTTCTATGACGAAGACCGCAATGAGATCTACACCGGTAACAAGCAAGGTCTGATCCATGTGTGGTCTAATTAGCTGAGTTACATTTGAAGGATGAGTAACTTCTGGGCTGCTTGTTTATTTTTGTTGTCTACATGTTACCATGGGGATGAAGAGCTTTTTGTTGTTTAAGATGGTTAAATGACCATCACCTGCCAACTACTTTCATAATGGAATGTCCCTTTTTCGGAGATGTGTTCTTCCCAAACTAATATACTCGTGTACACTAACCAGTCATAATCATGTCTCACGATACGAAGGATCTAAATATCCTAGATTCATAAAACAAACAAGAAAGTCACTGCCTTTCAACCACTGTAGTAAAGAGGAGGGCGTTACGAAAGAAACGGCACAACGTGCATTTCTAAAGCGAATTATGACTTCCTTCACGAAAAATTACCGTCACGCATGTCTGCGATTATGCGATCATCCGACATCAACATACCTACAGATTTGAGAAGTTGCATGCCATTGTTTCTGTAAAATCTTGAGAAAACCCACTGGTTCTCTCTCTGCGTCTGTGTGCATTACTGACGTGGCCTTTGGTAATGAATTATAGAGGATCTAGTTTTGTTGGAAGCAAAACAACCTTGAGAGCTAGGGCTTATAACAAAGTGAGACGAAATTGACGCAGTAGAAATCCTTCTTCCATCATGGTATATTAACATCTGGGAAATAATAACTCACCACCACAAGAAAGTAAAATAGAAAAGATAAATAAACCATGGAACCTCTTCTGTGCAAGCGAATTTTCACTTAATATAGGCAACCAACCAAAGCTACAGATGGGCATCTGCCCAATATGAATGAGAGCAATCGCACCCGGTGATACGTAAACATGAATATCTAAAGCATGTATTTGTAATTACATCAACGCCTAAGCTGGTGATTGCCATTTCTTCTCCAGAATCTTCCTGAGAGAGAGAGAGAGAGCATTAGCTTGAGCCATTGTTGTGATTATAGTTATTGCCAGCATGCTTCATCTGTGTCATCTCCAATTGTGCCTTCACGAAGAAGTGCATCCTCTGCAATTCGAGCTCCTTGGCGAATCCCAGCCTCTGCTTCTCCATCTCCGCCATCTGCTGCATCTTCAATCCCTCCACCCTCTCGTACACCTCCCCGAACTTCAGTATCGCTCGTGTCATCTCCTTGATCGGCTCCCTGGCACCCACCACCTTCCGCTTCTTCGTGAAATTCGCAGCCTCTGGTGGAGAACTGTCCGTCGAATCCGGTGACGACTTCGACGACGATACGGTGTTCCTATCAGAGGAAGAATGGTTGTTGAATCCGGCGCCGGTGCGAAGGGCACGGAGAGTGTTCGACGCCATGGCGATCTGCGGTGGGGGAGGAGAGGGCGAACCCGGTTTCTTCGCGGGGCCGATGAGGTAGTCGAGCTTCTGGAAAAAGGGCCACTTGCTCGGGCCACTGCCGGCGAATATCCTCGCCTTCTCGATCTTGTACTTCTTCTTGAGGGTGTCGATGCGATTCTTGCACTGGACATCCGTCTTGGCGGGCTTGGAACGGCCGTCGCGAATGCTCACCGCATCGGCGACGTCCTCCCAGTGCTTCTGCTTGAGGTTTCCACGGTTGAGCTCGAGGTAGCGCTCGCCCCACGCCTCGATCAGCGTTGCCGTTGCGCCCTCGCTCCAGCAATCCTCTCGGCCATGGCTTCCGGCCTTCGGCTGGGTAGGCAGCGCCAGAGTCAGCGCGTTTGGGGACGACAACGCTGCTGCCGCCGCTGCGGCTGCGGCGGCCAGCGTCACCGGGACCGGGCGAGCCCCGCCGTTGCTCTGATGCTGGGCGGCCTTAGCAGGAGGCATCGACGATCTGTGGATGTTTTTGTGTTCGTCCATTAGACAGCCATGAAAGACGAACAAGGGGATGATTACGAGTCAAGGAAACGACTCAAGACAAGACCGTTCCGATCTGGGCAGTGACTTGAGTTCCGGCAGACGAGCTTTCCCTTCCCCTTCCCCTCGCCCTCTCCCTCCCAGTTATAGAAGCTTTGGTTAGGGGAAACGACGAAAGACAAAAACGATCCGATCTGGACGGCGATTGAGTTCCGCTCGTCCTCTCTCTCTCTATGCTACGGAGGCGTTCTTTCACTCTGGTTAGGGTTCGATCAGAACCCTCTTTCTCCGGTAGGTGGTGGTCCGGAGGACGCCATAGAACGGGAAGAGAGGAAGGAGGGAGTTTCCAGGAGAGGGATTTAAGGGCTCCCTCTCTTTCTCCGAACACTCGGTAAGTGAAGGCGGGGGGTAGGTGGAGGACACCGGAAAACGGAAACGGCGACAGAGAGAGAGAGAGAGAAGGGCACCCTTTCTCTTTCGCGTCACACCGGCGAGGGCTATTTCCTATGGAGTCGGCGGCGAGAGATCATTTGCTGCATCGATTTATTTATTTTATTGGCTTATTTTCTGGGACGGGGGCTCGACGAACTTGTGAGGCCGGAGGTTTGCCGTAGATCGAGACTGAGAGGGCACGTGTCGGCGTTCGAGTAGGAGATAGAGTTTCCGGTGGCAGAAACCGCTAGCGGTTTAGGGTTTCAGGGTGAGATCTTGACTAGAGGGGCATGAAGGAAAGATTGTTTTGACGTGGGCACGATGCGCGGCGGGTCCACGACGACCGACGTTTAAGGGTAGAGCCTTTGAGGCAAGCGGCATTTGAGGGAATATTTTACGTGATAAAGGAAATAATCGGCATTTGAGGCGCCTGTCTGGCTCCCGACTTTAGTGTTGTAGACCGCAAGTTCGACTCCTGGTGTGTGCATACCGGCTGCGGTTGAACCAAAAAATATACCGGTGGATTTGGGCAGAATCTTACCAGAGAGTATATTTCATGTATCGAACTTGTGACTTTCAGCTGGAAGTTTCTTCTTTAGTCGAATGAAAACCTTGACTCGTCGTGTGCGTCTAAATATATCTACTAATGTAACAAATAAATGCACATCTGGTTAGGGTGTCAACATGAGTTTAATAGGCAAGTTGCTTTGGTGTACCCCAAGAAACAAAGATCTTTTGAATCCTTGTTTTTATACAAGCGAAATAGAATGTAGTACTAAACATGGCGATATCTTTGACAATTCCAATTCTCTCTTTTTTCCTCCGTCTTTCCGACGGGTCATCGTTGATTGCCATTGCCTCACCTAGTTGGCTCATTGTGGGCATGAACTTGGCGAGGGCGATGGAATTGGATGAAGGTCATCCAAGTTAATTGGTCTCAGGTCTGGGTTATGTCGGCTCCTTCAAGAGAAAACTATATACCAATACCTATAAGAAAGTAGTAACCATATACGGTCTACATTCAAAATCAGATATTGCAAGTTCAACATTGACCTACTCTTTTGCTTCCAAACACCAGCCTCAATAGATTGGTCTTGGGTAGTGGGGACGGTCGCTCGGGTCAGTATAGGTCCACTTCGATGCACAATCTTGACCTTTTCCACTTGGCTTCTCCCACGGGGAACCATGCATGATGACAAGTCAGAGGTGAAATCACCCATTTCCTCCGCCAATGCGAGTATCCACCCTTTTGATTGTCTGCTTCTGGACTTGGCATCTAATTCATGTATCCATCCATGAGTTTGCAGCTCAATGCTCCGAAATTGCCATAGCTGAAAACAACGTTAGAAACCAATATTTATGAAAGCCTATATATATAAATCTAATTTTGAGCTCATAAAATCTGGGAGAGAAAAAAATCGTATATGCTGCTCAAAGGATGGTATTCAAGAACTGAATTTACAAAAAAGAAGTTGAAGTTATGAAAAAGGGAAGGAAAGGAGATACAATGGAGATGTGGGGCATCGATCCCCAGACCTATCGCATGCAAAGCGATCGCTCTACCATCTGAGCTACATCCCCAGGTGGTAGACGAGGCGCATTAAACGATATAATTATAATTAAAGATCAGACACGAACTTGAACTATCAAGGGTATACCATTCCGTTCTCTAATGCAATCCATGATCTCATCTTGCTCTAGCCAAACCCAAGAAACTGTATGTAGCTCTCCTGACCTTATATCCGACTCATTAACAGGCCCATATGTGCATCCTGTTGCAATGGCCTTTTTGTCTCAATAGACAAGCTAGGGTTAGGTGGACGACCCGTGCCAGATGCACATCATGAAAATGGATACTTTAGAACTACATTAGAGGGTTATTATGGTATTGAGTTTAAGAAAAGGAATAGCATGGATCTGATATAAGTATCGGATCATAATTTCCTTGACCAATCCTACTAGTCAAATTTTGGGTCAGAACGGACCTGGTATACATTTTGACTTTGCTAATTAGGAACGAACATGGTATTGCGTTTAGTCTGATCCACCAAAACCGTAAAGAACAAAGACATGCACGTCCAGATCCAGGTTCATATTTTATGTAGCTAGAACCATATGTAGACTGGGTCATACAGCTATACCATGAGGAAAACCATACCCAGAACATGATGGTGGTGATGCTTATGGAATGTTGATCAAACCTTATGAATCTCAACTCATAATGGAGTAACAGAAATAGCGGATGGATTGGCCAGATTTGTTTGGATCTAGGTTCAGCCTCGGCCGTCGAACAAAACCAGCACACCTGGTTCTCAACATTCATACTGTTGAAACCACCAGTTCGGATCGGTTCTTGTGAGCGCAATGGAGAATAAGGATCCATGTAACCTAGAACTTTTAGTGTCATTCCTGGATCCATGATACCAGTTGGAATCCGTTGCACTCTTTCCTGTATCAATTCACATAACTATTAGTGTCAACGATCTAATGAATAGATCAAAAGCTATAGAGATTTCATAATCTGATACGTGAATATTTGACGTATCAAAGTATGTTTTTCTTTTCTTATCATGATGGCGAGGTCAAAGCCAGATGCATGGCTCGGGGCATTGAGATCATGACCCTCAACTTGTGAGGGAATCCCCTACCCAGGTGAACTATTATGTAAACATTACTCACCATTTTCAGAGAGTATCATAGTTGGATTCCATACCATTAACCTACGTGACGGCTTTGTTGATGCCCCATGGTACAATGTAAAATCACTATGAATATTCTTTTCCTTGGTATATACAATGGGGAAGCTGAAGCCGCGTACAGTCCCGAGATATCAAACTAATGATTACCTTCAACTTGTGACTGGACCCTGTAACCAGGTGAACTATAGCTCTTTGTGGAGTTCAATCTATAAACTTTTGTAGTAGCTTGAGGACCTACTTGTGGTTCGATCCGGACTCCATGACAATCATTTAAATATCATAATAAAATAATTAGTATATAAACAAAAAATAATTTTTATATTATAAACATTTTTCAGCCTACAATAGGTTTTTTATAACAATTTATACAACGACTATTCTTAATCAGTATTTAATATTGGAATAAATTATTTTAAAATCATTGCTAGTATATCTAAAATGCTGATGTCCCCGTGAATGTATTTTTATGTTCCTATCTTACAATAAATATTATTTTTCAATGATAATATTATTATATATTATAGCATACCTTGGTGAGGAACTTATGGAACCATTATATTCAAATCAATATTATTTACTTTCTCATTTAATTCTTCCCTCTCGCCGTAATATCCATATAGTTGACAAACAGCCAAAATTTCAGGGAGTGATTGGGCTACTTGTATAAAGATAAATGGTATATTTACTTCAATATGACGTTATGTATACACCGACCTTATCTAGAATACTCGATCTAAAAATTCACACAATATGATAAATGTGATCTGACGTAATTATACGTCATAATATTATACAATTCTTAACGCATTCTAAAGGTGTGCATATGTATAATTCATGTCTAAATTAAATTTATTATTATGGCATCCTGAAATATAGAAATTTTTAAAATCAGCATTAAATATTATCTTGGCAATAATTTATAAGTCTGCATAATAATTCATGTTCATGTAAGAATCTTAAAATATTTACACTTATCTTTAATGATCGCAAGTTTATATTATGTTTTTTTAGTAATTAATTTTAAAATCTTCAAAAATTTTAAATAAGGAGTCACGATCTTATCTTTGATAATATGCCTTATTTTAAGAATCGTATTATCTAATTATATTTTTAAAATTACTATATTAATTTCATGATTTAATTATTACATGGAGTATTATTTAGAATACTCCTGATAGGTAAAACACACGAGGAGTAAGAAGTTTTGGTATTGATTAAATAATAATAAAATTACTTATCTTCATAACTTTAAGTTTGAGGAAACTAAGAATTTATTAAGATATTAGTCGAGTTTAAACCTTCATTAATTTATATGTAAATTTGTTGTGTGTTATAGTTATGTGTACATATCATAGTGAAATAAATGACATGTGCTTAACTAATTTTTACATAAACATTAATGGTTAAAAAAAAATTACCTAGAGTAGGAACTTTTTATTTAAAATTATTACATTTAAAATTATTGCATAAAACAAATCCAATTTCTATACCGAAGAGTAGCATCATATAAAAGAAATATTTACCTAGATGGATCAGTTGCAATAGTCGAGCTTGTAAGCAGAATGAGACAAGTCACGCTTGTTTGGTAAATAAAAAAGTGATTTTCGCATCAATTAGTCTATCTTCAGTAATTAACTAATTTATATCGAATTCGTTAGTCAGCCAAATTTAGATTAATACGTACCTTTAAATTACTTTTCTTAAGTTATTTTAATAATTTTTAAGTTTATTTAACACCATTTATACAAGTATAACACTAATCTGAAAATATTAAATAAACGAGTTTCCATTTCTACAATTACCATACCACTTCTCTTTATTTAAGTCCATTACATTCATCCATTATGTCATAATTAATCCACCTCCTAAGTACAGTTGGGTCACATATCTAACACCTTTATTGCATACTACATTGGATGATCTTTGCCTAAATATGTGTATGAGTGCAAATGGTAGACATCCAAATACTACCAACCTTGTTTGTTTGATGATGATTTTGAAAGTTAAATTGTGGCCTAAAAAATCTTCTATATGGGAGATTGACATTGGATTGGAGTGTCCGAAATGCGAACATGTGAACGTGAAGTGTGCAGATTTGATCATTTGGGGTGTATCTAGACCCTAAATAATAGAATAAACTTAGTCTAGATAACCTCAAAAGTGGTGATATAGCTGAACGCTAAATGGTTTAGCATAATCCCTGATTAAATTCTCGTGTAGTAGAGTTTACAATGAGACTCGCTCAAAAGTGCTTAGTTTCATTATTGCCTGCCCTCTAATTGATTTCTTATTAGACTTTAACTTACCTACCATAATTCAATTCTTTCAATCTTGTATTGCACCGATTTTAATATTTTTTTTTTTAGGGTCACCGAAAGCAATAAGAATATAGAAGCATTTTAGACTTTATTCCTAGTCCCTATAAGCAGCCACTTTCAATTTCTGATTTATAGTTTTTGGACTTACCTGTCCACAATATTAAATTAGATGTGTTTTGATTATTTGACATCATAACCTATTATTTTAGACCATTACAACTCCAGTATACTCCGAAAAAAACTTCAATCTTGTTCCACATTCAATATGATTAAAAAATGCTTATTAGCAATTCTTGGATTTGCTTTAGTACAATAAATTACATTTAAGACAATGTCAAATGAAATCAGCTGAATCAACTTTATCCAAAACGCGCAACATTCTTATTTGATATTCATTGAAAAATAACTTCGTGCTATTAAATATTATAGATTAATTATATAGAAGTAAATAGTGCATAGTTTGAAAAAATATAATTAGATTAATTTAGGATCATGATCTATTATAGAGATAGTAAAGCTCTCTCAAAAAAAACTTTTTGAGATTTATAAAAAATTAATCACCAATATAAAATAAATTAATCCAATCAATGCATTTAGAATATGTTTGGAAAACTTATCTCCATTTTAACAACTTTTTAAATATGAATTAACCATG
Organism: Brasenia schreberi; assembly: GCA_036023115.1. NCBI lineage: Eukaryota > Viridiplantae > Streptophyta > Magnoliopsida > Nymphaeales > Cabombaceae > Brasenia > Brasenia schreberi. The sequence goes on from JAYKKT010000072.1 coordinate 518,977, forward strand.
TAAATATACTGGTCACTGTTCAAAAGGTATTTGACAATCCTGTGATTAAAAAGGTTTTGTACAAAATTTAATACATTATAATTACAATATAAATCATAACATATGTTTATTAAATTGGGATCGTATATTCTCCACGTATACAATAATTTTAAACAGTTTGTTCATATGTAAAAATGACACATGTCTTTAATATAAAAATATTTTTTTAAATTATTTCTATACTCTGTTGTTATAAGATAACTGTGAGCTTAAAAAATACTAAGGTTGTGAATAATCTCTTCTAATTTGTTAATTATTCTAAAATATATTTTATATATTATATTGATTGATGATTGACAAGATTCTTCTTTGAGGTTATGTAATTAGTTGAAAAGATGAAGCAAAGTTTCTCTAATATCATTATCCTAGTCTCCTACATCAAAAATTAATATATTATATCATAAAGTCTTGATTATTTGTGATTGTATCAATAAAGTTTTGATTTAATATTTTTGCATACTCATTGTCTTATAGTTATATTTATATCATAGGTGAACATCATAGATGTTGATTATTTATCATATAGAAGTTGGATTTGTAGGTCTACAATTGGAGTCAATGTAGATAATGGTTGTCATGTGGAAGTGAATACCTTATTCATTATACCCCGACAAATGGTATGCATGGAAATCATAAGAGGATCTATTTTTCATGTTCAAAATGTCATAATAGAGGTTTTAAAAGACTGAAATAGGTGAAATTTTATCTTATTTATTATAGTTTTACTCAGAACTATGCTAGATGGATCTTGGTGAGCAATAATTTTCTAATATTCTAGTCAGAAATGATATCGGGGATATGGTAAACATGGTACCAGGTGCCTTTGCTCTACCAGAAATATATAGAGATGCACGTGTATGATAGAGAATTGGGTAAGATTGAAGAAATGTTTGAAAATGCAACAAAGCCGCTATGGTCATGATGTGAAAAGTATTCACTATTATTATTTGTGATATGTTTGCTTCGTATCAAATGTATGCATAAATTTTGATTAAGACAATTAATGACTTGTTAAAAGTGTTTAAGGGTGTGACCCCATAAAGTAAGTATCATGATAGATATGAGAGATGTTTGGGTATTAGTGCACCCACGAGGACAAGTAAAACTAGTTTGGGGAGCAACATGCAACATCAATATATTCCTAGTTATTCTTGATTTGATAATATGGAAAACCAGATAAGTTTTTTCATTGTTTAGTCACTTTTGTCAGTGATCTTATTATTGAAACAATTAACTTTGAAGTGTGATTGATACAAATTTCAAGAATTAAGAATTGTATTGAGGATTTGGTTCAACTTATAATATAGGCATTTGGTTCACAACATAGGTATTGAAAGCATGTTTCATATATCATTTGCTTATGTTATTCGTAACTTAGTTGCTTACTTATTCTTTCGATTTTTAACTTTGAGAAACCACAAAATCACAAAGAACCTTGAAACCAATCACATGAAAGATAGGTTGAATTATTAGTCTTAGAAATTGTTCTTGTAATGTGCATATGTAAACTTAGTTTTCTTTGTAAATCTTTAAACAAAACAATAATTTTCTTTGTAAACCTTTAAACAAAACAAGGCAGTATTTATAATTTTAATTGTGTGATTTCATGCATATTATTCTATGTTATACCTGATTTATTGATTGTTGTTTTTTATTATGCATATTCAAGTTATACAAATCATTATTTAATATCGAAATTTTGAAAGAAACAACCATAACAAAGTTCATATTGAAAGGTATTCTAACTATTCCAACATTTAGAATATTAAGCATGACATTCAGAATAAGGAAATTTTGATTGTTGTCAAGATTAATTTCAGGACACCATATTCTGACTGTTTAGCTAGTTATGATTGTTACAAATAGTCAAAATAGTTTATATTCTGACTGTTGGGACTACAATTCCGGCTGTCAGCGGATTAAGAGTTAGCTTCTCACTATTTCTACAACCAGCATATGTTTCCTAACAGTTGAAATATGATGTATTTTGACGGTTTCTTTGATCACTATATTCCGACTCTTCAGTTAAAGTGCAATTGTGAGAACAATTGGAATAAGGTTATTTTGATAACAATTGGAATAGTGAATGACAATCGAAATTGTGTATTCCGGTTTCCTTTAACAGTCGGAATAAGCTGAGTAACAACAGTCAAAATTAAGTCCTATTGCAGAGGTGATATCTTGTGATCACTACAAATTTCAGTGCAGATCTTGTTTACTTTACAAAACTTAATCTTAATTCAATTTAATGGCTTTTGCATTCTCAAGTTACCCATGTTTTTACGTTGCAGGTGGCCATGATATGGACTTATTGGTGGCCAAGGCTTGTTACTTAGAAACAGTAGTCAAATATTTGAGGAATTCAAATTATATCAATTTCCTATTATTTGCATGTATCCCATTATTCCCCTTAGAAAACGGTTATGTTTAATAATTAAAGTTTTAATTATTTTCAGCCAACAATCTTACTATTTTCTTGGCAGTTGAGCAATTGCCACTAAAAAGTTAAGGAAATGAAGATGAGCAAACAAGAATATGTTGCTCAGAGGAGGTAAGCTGTATATTATAATGCTTGGAAATATTAATATCGTTGTTATTGTAAGGGGGGTTACTCACATCTAAATCTTAAGAAAGTTTAGGAAAAGTAGCGGGTTTCCGATAGGGGCTTCAGTATGTAAAGGTGTAACAAGGTCAGTTGTGTTTCGATCACCTTAACCTTATCAAATTGAGGCTGTTACTTTGTCATTTAATGAAGAGAAGGTTTATTTCTTTCTTATGCATAGTCAACATAGGAGGTCACAAGCTCCGATCGATAAATTTCTTGCAAATAAAGATGTTTATCTTGGAACTTTTAGTAAGTTTTATCCACACACTAAGTAGTTCTTGGCATTTTTAATATCATGGCTTTCTAAAACAGTGGGATCTTGCAAGCATTCAGGAGGAAGCCGTTGAAGCATACGACATTGCTACATTTACATTTTGTGGATCGTATGTTGTGATTAACTTTGACAGATCTATATATGATGTTGGAAGCTCATATGGTAGAGGCACTGGATGACATCACCATTGTCACACAAATATATTTCTTTTGCTCTTTCCCTCTGGACGTTTACTTCCCGTTTTGAATTGCGTGAGTGCATTTTTAGGTTACAACGGAGGCCAAAGCCTAAAAAACATAAAACGTGGAGTTTAGTTAACATCCATCCAACAATGGTGGTGAAGATTGCAAGGGCTTCGACAAAGCACAAAGTTTCCTCAAGGGTTTTGTTCGATAGTTCCGGGGCATGGCAAATGAGGACAGAAGGAGCCCTAGCCTAGCATATGGGACACCTTTGTTAAGATGCCTGCTAATCCATGCATTTTCCTTTTTCTTTCTTTTTAAATCTTCTTTTATTTGCGTATAAGTAAATAATGTGATCTATTTTGGTCACATGGACCCGCATCATGGATATAATGTAATTTTCTTGTTTTTTCTTTAAAATAGAGAATATAGATTCATGTCATATTATCTTAAAGATACTATTTTTGTTCAAATAATGGAGATTTTATAAATATGTTTAAAGCTTTTAACATATTTAAATTAAATTAAAGAGAAGTTTGGTGTATGTCGTAAAACATACTGAAGCGTTGGATCCAGTTCCTAAATCTTGATGTTCTTATGTTGTCTTTCTCATGCAATACTTTGCTTGGGGATTATGGATTTTCATCTCAAGTGGAATACGTAGAACTCATGGCAAACCTTAACTTCGATGTTTACAGATTTTCTATTTCTTGCGTGGTGATTTCAACCACAACCACTATGAGAGAGATGCCTATAACGCTGGAAGTGCGCTTTAAATAAAAAATTGACCCTACGCATTTAAAACTTTTCTTATAAGGGATACAATGTGTGACAATCTTAATTTCTGTTTTGTTTGAAGTAACCAAATGATCAAACTTATATTTGATATATTGTGCCTTTATTCTACTAAGTCAAAGCCTTTACTTTGTAATGTTTTCTTTGTGGAGTTCTAATTTTCTAATAATTTTTTCTGTATAGTCATCAACTAATACAATGTCATCCACAAAGGAACTCATCTTTAATATGTTTTGTTAACCTGTCAATAATTAATACAAATAAATATAGACTTAAAGTTGATCCTTGATGTATTCCAATATTAACCTCAAAGAAATCTGTCATTCATTCATAAGTCCTAACACATGTTTATACACTATCATACATACCTTTTATAAGATTGATGTATGTCAATGTGATACCTCTCTTTTCAGACTTCTTAAAAGAATATCTCATGGCATCCTATTGTAAGCTTTTCTACATTAATAAATATCATGTGAGTATTCTTCTTTTTACTCTAAAATGTTTCGTAAGACTTCTCAATTTTGTGGTTTTCCCTAAGGTCTTTCAATACTCTCTCTCTTTTTAGATATCAGTAATATCACGTTGATGTCAAAAACTATTTTTCTTAAATGATCACAAAAGACACATTTATACTTCAATTTTTATTTATTGACATGCTTTTATCATATAAATAAGACTCATTAATCCAGTATTAACGTTCCAACCACTACGACAAACATGTATCTTATAATAAATTTAAGAAAAAATAATTTCTAATATCAACTTAATGAAAGTACAAAACTTAATTTTGTATTGCTGATCACATAGGAATTAAAAGTTATTGATGCAAACTAATATTTTAAATAAAAATCATTTATGTAAACTAGTAATTAGTATCTAAACTAATATTATTAGCATAAATTAATTTAAAATATTACTTTTAAACATTTTGATAGTTTTTAATTTTAATTTGCATTAATAATCCTCATTGAAATATGAACTAAATTAATACTTAATTATGGAAATATTAACTAAATAAGTACTTAAATTTAAGAAAAAAATAATTTCTAATATCAACTTAACGTTAATGCCTATGAAAGTACAAAACTTAGTTCAGTATCAATGATGACATAGAAATTAAAAGTTATTTATGCAAACTAATATATAAATATTTTGATAAGGTTCTTTTAATTATTACTTTATGTTAATAACCTTTATTAAAACACTAAGAACTAATTTACTTTTAAATGCTTAGTTATTTATTAAAATATCACAAAATATTGAAATGAATTTTTAAGATAACATGCTACTAAAGTGGATTTTTATATACCACAGGATACTAAACTGAAGTTTTATACGTCTTATGTCAATGCCTAATTACAACGTCGACATTCGTCCGACATTGGTGTAATGACAACACCAGGTTAGTCATCGTACCACAACAATGTTCAAAATTAACTACGTTAGATGTCAAGGATAGGGTAATAAAACAATTGAGTTTTTAAAACCACAAGGATGCAATATGGATTTTAGGTAAACGATAGGCTAGTAATCTAAAGTTAACTAAGCACGACCTTCTTTAATCTTTGTTGGTACATATATGTCCATGCATATATACATATACGAACTGTCCGTTCTCTGAGAAAGAACGGAGGATCGGAATTTGTTTTTATATACATGTACATACATACATACATACATATACATATACATATACACATACACATACATATACATATACACATATACATTATATATATACATATACACATATATATACATATACATATACATATATACATACATATATAAATATACATATATATACATATACATATACATATATACATATAAGCAGGGTGGCAGGATTATGGATTGGGGCTTTCCGTTGCCCCCGCAGTAGAAGCTTCTTATGAATGCCATGCCATAGTTGAAGAAGGGGACATAGATCCTAACTAGGGCTCTTCTTCGTGCACTAGTCTTGAGCTTTTCCCCTTCTCTAGTTGTGGGACTGAAGGAGAAAGTCACCGGGAGGGTTACGTCTCCTGACGCATCCCACTCGCTTGGTTCTAAGAAATGTGGAACTGATTCCGTAATGTGCGAGTTTAACATATTATGCCATTTTCCTTAAGCTCAAAGATTGGTAACGGTACCAGTAGGTTTAAACTTCAGAGACCCAGAAATAAGCAGTAAGAAACCATTTAATAGAATGGCACAAATATATCAATCCATTTAAAGCCAAAATCATTATTGAAAAAGTCAGCAACAACTAAAAAGCTTAAGAAGAACCAAGAATTAAACCATGGACGTCATAGGAACTTTGTTTTCCACCATTCCTTTTCTTTGTGCCTATATAAGTACGTACATATCTATCATGTTTGCTCCTGCGAAGGAATTTGGTCATGCCAGACAAGCATATGTAATTTCTGGTGTGTCACTTCCGTACCCTCTTATAGGATAACTGTACACAAGTAATTTGCACGAATCTACAATTCCAGACTGCTACTGAAGCTCACCTGGTTGAGTGGATCCACTTTCTCAAAGCTTGCTTCGTCAAAGTCTGAATTGGATTCTTAGCAGCTGAGGACCTGATACGAAATCGATGGCCCAAGCAGAAGCTCGTTACAGTAAGGTTAAGAGAGGTGACATTAAAAATTTGTTAGAGGCTTTAACATGGGTTGAATTGTAGATTCTACAGTGAACAGTTTGATGACCCTCATAATCCTCGCGAACAGTAGTAGAGTTGATGCAGGAGAAGTTTACAGTTCATCAACGCTCATAAAGCATCGATTCTCTGACGTGTTGCCAACAAGTGGAATAAGAATCATCCAAGTAGATAAAGCAACTTATATCTGCCATTGTGGATGTAAATCTCCATGGTACTCGAAATCAAACTAATTAAGGCAGCTACTTGGAGAATTCACTTGAGAATGAGAATCTCAATGGTGCTCGCCCTCTAAGAGGTCAGAAGCCATGTCACATAGGCACTTCATCTATCCGAAGTTCTGACTATTTCTTTTTATTTGTAAAAACAACACAATTTTTCTGGTAGTTCTATATATATAGTATAAGAGAGAGAGAGAGAGAGAGAGAGAGAGAGAGAGAGAGAGAGAGAGAGAGAGAGAGAGAGAGAGAGAGAGAGAGAGAGAGAGAGAGAGAGAGAGAGAGAGAGAGTCTCCATGTCCGTGCACAGCGGACTAGCTAATATGCCAAACCATTATCTATTAATTAGGTGTGCATTATCACCATCTACATCCCTACAACCATCAATAACTATTTATAATGTCAAGGAAAAAGAGAAGAAGAATAAATTAGAAAAGAAACTATTATTCATGATGTCATGGTGATCTCTGGAGACCATGAACTTCATGGATGGTGGCTATGCTAGAATAGAAAATTTTCAACACACAGGCACACAAACATATTGTTCTGTTGTAATGAGAGTTGGTGCAGTGAACTTCTAAGAGGACAGTTTAATCTGGAAGGTTAGGCTAGACGTTTTCATTTCTTTCTCTCGCTCGTACCTTAAGTGGCATGAGGTGGTAGGAGCAAGCGCCACCTTTCTGAATGAGCTAGCTCTTTCCATGCAAGGCACCTGTCTGTTCCACCGAATGAGGTTTTCGCCAACTTGAGTAGGAACCGAAACAATTTTGGAAACAAAATAAAAGATCTAATCACCCCCTGCTGCTAAGCTCAGAGTTAACACTGGATCTTAAAGAAGATGTCGTGTAGCACAGAGGATCACAAAATTGAACGTATCGAATTATTCTAGTTTAAGAGAATGAAGTCAGCTGCCTTCTCTCTAGGAGTCGATGATTATGATAGAGACATCTAACAGTCCAGCGATCTCATTCTTGCTTGTTGGGCAATTAATTTTAAGGTGTGAGCTGAAAATGAGGACTTCTTTTCCTTTTATATATGTACTTTTATTCACTGGTTTCAACCATATTATGCAAGGAACCCCTTAATGCGGATTGAACTTTTTGAGGCGGACGGACTCATTAGAGCTGAACCTGCTTATTTGGTCTGTCTGCAAGCAAACTGAAGACTTTGTTCTGTCAGTTACTGCTGCTGCGTCAAAAGGCACACGCTAAGATGTGATTAATTCGAGAAATCTTATTTAAAACAGTGTTGTAAAGATCACATTATATCTTTATCGAACCGGGTTGTTCCATATTGTCCCATCTTGGCGTGTTCATTATCTTTAGAAAAGATAGGACAGTTGGCAAAGCAAGATACATGAGGAAGAAGATTTACAAATTTTATACCATGTCATACATTAACAACCCATTTCACTTTGTGCTACAAAATGGGGCCTTGTCCCGGCCTTTACCTAGCTAAGGGGAAAAGCTAAATAAAGGAAAAAGAAGCCACAAAGGGGGAAACAGCCAATCCTAGATGACACCATGTACATCATCTAGAAGATGACATTTACATCATCAAAGCACATAAGGCTCCAACAAACCCTAAGAAAGGAGCACTTTTATACATATAAAGGCTATACATACAACATATTACAGGATGACACTGTTCTTGCCATCTCCCTTCCCTCATCATATGTGATCTCCACGTATCCTGTGTACTTTTGATCTTCTTCTCTAGTTTTTGTTCCCAACACTGCACAAAAAGGCAAACCCATCCTCATCGATCCAAAGCACTGATTACAACCCTGTAATTAACAAATAACAACAACAACTAAGCCTTTTCCCATACTAGATGGGGTCGGCTAATTACAACCCTGTAATAACCCAAGAAATGTATAAACATTCTAAAATTTTGCACTATACCTTTAAAGACTCACTGTTACTGTTAGCTCGCCTTTAGGTTCATAGTTACGACTGGGCTTGGTCGACTAGGTTTATCATATTGGGTTAGATTGTTCAAGAGCCATTGCTAAGTTGATAAACATTTAGTTCTAGTTTTGATTGTTCGTGGCTTTTATTGTTTGCTCATATAAGATGAGCTACGCCCACACTCAAGACGGATTGTGAAATCTGGATAATATATGTACATGAGCTTGCACTTTAAAGTTAGAGATAATCTCTAAGTAATTGGGTTAGCATGTTTTTACACTACGCATATAAGTACATATACTCAAGGAGATAATCTCTAAGGAGCCAAGTCGAGCTGAGATTATTCCCACCTATTCACGGCTCCTCCGGCTAACCATATGAGCCAAGCCATTTCTAAGCTTATCTTAGGGTTCGAATCCATGATGAAACGAGCTCATCACGAACCCAGCCGAATTTGATCATGTCCAATTTCTATTTACAATTGATGGTGGTGATTATAGACACACTGACTTGTCTCTAAATTTTTAACAAAAGTTTATGAAGAGCAAATAAGGATCTGAGAACAAAAACTCACCAATCATAGACAGTAGGACTTCTTGGTTCAGCGCGTTCATACGAGTCTGAAGTTGATTTTCTCCTGAATTTCCTTAAATCCCCACGAGGGGTCCCTGAAATAAAAAAAATGGACTTTAATAAAAGTTTTCATGCATATTATTTTAGAGAAGAAAAATGTATTAAACGACTTTATTATCAAAAGAAAAGAAAGTGGGTGGTTATGAGGACGGATGGTACAGTGTAATATCTTTCCAGACTTTTATGTACATAATTTTGTGACTTTTATATTGAGACAAATACAAATGTTCGTCGCGTTACGCTGGTCGTGTTGATAAGTCGAGGGGTATTTTGTAGTCATATTATTGCCAAAGTCGCCCACTTTTTGTGGAACGACTCCAGAAACATCCCGTATCGGATGATTATCCCATTTGCTCTTATTTATTGAGCGTTTAACCAGCGATTCCTTTTATTGTTTCGTTCTCGAGTGTACAGCAACTCAGCTCGTTTCGGCTAGATTTTCTTTGTTGTCCTAATCTTCGAGAAAACACATCCAGAGCATCGCGGTGAATTGGACTTAAATGACGAAAAAAGAGAACCGATTCCAAGTCGTATCGTCCCCGAGTCCCTGCCCAACTTTAATTTCTTTCGAGAGGAAGAGCATCAAGGGACTCGGGGAAGGCTCATGAAGGGCCGATTTATCAGGTGGCCAAACTAACGTATGAGACTAGATACTCGAATCGCGACCGATTCGGAAGCAATAGGCCCGAGTTTCTCTATTTAGATCAAATTTTTTTAACTAAAGCCCACGGATTCAATAGTCGGAATAAGGTTTCTTCCATCATCAAAACGGGGAAAGGTTCAAGACAAAGGAGCGAAAAGAAGGTGAAAGATGAGATGATTACATGAAAAAGGCGACTCCGGAGCGCTCGAGCCGGCGGGCGAGGCCGGGCTCGAGCCGGTGTCGACGGTGAGATTGCGAAAATTGGAGCTCTTGATGATGGTGATGGAGTGGGAGACACGGGGCTCTTCTACCACCGACGCCAGAGACAGGGGTCGGGAGCCGGAGAAGGTCGGGTGCTTCCGGAGTCGGCCGAGGCCGCACTCCGGCTGTGGCCCGGCGAGCGTGTCATCCCACAGCTTGTCAAGGAGGCCCATGCTTACGCACACAGCAAAGTCGCTCTTTCTCTCTCTTTTTTCTCGGGTAAAAGAATCGGAGTTTCTCCGAGGAGTGGCCGGATTATACAGCCGGAAAGGCTAAGAAGAAAGGGATGTTTTTAGCGAGAGAGAAAGGAAGAGGCCCCAATGCAAGACTCTCTCTCTGGTTCGCATGGAGCGAGCAAGGGTAGAGAGAGAGAAAGGGAAGGGAGGAGATTTTGGAGAAGGTGGCAGGGACGGTATTAAATAGACGAATTCCGGGAGGGTCTCGGAAGGGTGACGCAAGAGCGCCCGGTTTGGAGGAGCTCCGAGCCGAAGCCATGCCGAATTTTGCGCCGACAGCTTTGAAGGGTTTGATTTTGATTCTTTTGAAAGATTTTGACCCGTAATGTCTGAAATGCCATCGGCACCCCGAGTTTTGGTCAGGCTCCCAAGTGGAGTGCCAGTTTCTCGACCTCTCTGATCATATACTCAAAACAAAAGCTTTAATAGTGTCTAGAGCACGGGCCTGGTTGAGTCCGAGAAGAGTGCCACCATGATTCAGCCTGGGGGCTAAGCCCACCTGGTTCGAACTGAGCTAAGTGGAGATTTTGATCTCTACCATGAGAATATTTCAAATTAACAACCTTGGAAGTAAATGTTGCTGTCCTCTGATAAAGCAAAAGATTCTATGAGGTAAAAAATGGGTTATCATCGATAGGTACAAAGATGGAATATAATGTTGGATCTTGCTGGGCCCTTACTGTGTGTAGTATGTGTGTCCTTTTGATGGAACAACATCATACCTGCATAAGCCTTCATATTTCGGGTGTACATTTGGTAATCAATCCCGATTTCATACGTGAACAAGATCCAATATCTCACCGTAAGAACCGGATTCTTCATATCACGATTTAAAATCATGATAAAACTACCATGTTCATGGGCTTGTAAAGGATGTTCCCCGCTCTCACCGACACAGTAATTCCCAGGTTCTCGACTTAGGATCATGACGAGATAAGCAAGTTCATGGACGAGATAAGCAAGTTCATGGATTCGTAGCATCTGGTTTCCTTTGGTTAGGAGTACAGTCGAGATGAGACTGAAGTATTTCTACTAGCGGCCTGTATTAACATGCTATTCTTGCTGTGCCCTTACCGTGTGTCTTTTCGGTTCGTTCGTTCGTCATGTGCACCACCATCAGTCATAATGGATGGCCGCCTATGGGCAAATTGGTCATACATCACTACTCTGTGACAGCCCGAAGCAAAAGCGAAGGCGTTTTGGCGAATTACATTGAAACGCCCCGGAATTTAGTCGGCTCGTCTAGAAGCAAGCCGAGCTGATGGCTGGAGACCCACAGACAGGGCGTTGAAATAAACTCAACGAGTCGATGGTTCTTCACACGTCACAGATAAGATCAATCAAGAAAGGGATTGAGGGGACACGTGGGTGGACCCCACTTGCCACTCATGTGACAAAGACTAGCCTTCTTTATTTATTGTTGTTACTAATTTCTTTAAATACAAATTAACGTTTCCCTCTGATATGGACTCCCTAACTAGGGTTAGATGGGGCCCAACCCCCCGATTAATTGGTCAAATACTCGGTTCCTACGGCAATTTGGTTGATCTAGTCCTTCGCCTATTCCGGGGTATGACGAAAATAGGCTTCACGCCTTCCCTCGTTGACAATGACTAGCGTGTAAATTTTGGATACTTTTACCTGAGAATTTGTTGGTTCAAATCTCAAAATTGGATCTGGTTATGCCTTTCGGTTTATTTAAGGGATAGAGTAAAACTTAGTGAATACTAATAATGGAACAACTTGTCTTTTGAAGTTGGTCTAACCCAACTGATCTTTTAAATTTTCTTCTTCTTTTTTTTATTAAAAGAGGAGATGGAAGCCTAACACACACCCACATATGTTCCCGAGAGTCGAACTCCCAACCTACAGCTTCAGCGTCAAGGCACACTGCTGTTGAGCTAATGTTCTAACAACTAATCTTTTGGAATTAGTATTTGTTATGCTTTTCGCTCTAGTGTCGTTGTTGTTGGTGGAGAGTTCAACTCTTAGAGAATGCATAATGTGAGTGTGTTAGGTTTATGCCTCTTTCATTAAAAAAGCTTTTTTAATCTCTCTCTCATATATATATATATATATATATATATATATATATATATATATATATAAAGAGAGTAGTTCTAAAAGCATGGTGTTTTTAAATACATGTATATCTCCATCAATTGGTTGACATGATTATATGCTTGACTAAAGCTATTACAAGTCCAGTCAAGCTAAACCAAACATTTATTCATGTTTAATTCTTATAGGTGAACCAAATTGCACGCTTATCACTTGATAGAGGACAAGATTGCTCACTATCTTCAAACATTTTTAACATTCCTTGACAATTCATTATAGTACTCTTTTACTATTTTATTTCCTCATTTGGAAATATTATATTTCCAGCTTACCACATCTTTACTTGCTTCTTAAATAAAAAAACTCTCAACTTGATATATAAAAAATCTGGCATGACTGAACTTGTTTGACTTGATAAGTTGGGTGCAATGAAACCCAAGTTTTTCGGACTTAAAATAAAATTAACATATATTTGTCTTAGTTGGGTGCAATGTCACCAAACACTTGATACCAAAGAGTACTCCCGATTTTTCGGACTTGTAATTATTATACTTTTATTGTGGTAGTTGGACATTTGAATTTCTCATGAGCCCGCGATCTTTACCAGATCACAGTAGCTACTGGAGTTAATTACTCAAACGAAATGTTTCAAATTCAAGGTGAATTTTAATTTTTAACTGTGATTGGAAGATAGTGCAGAAGATGGCAGTGTGAGGATGGTGGGTGCATTGTCGACAAAAGGAGAAAGCGAGAGAGAAAGAGGATGTAAAAAAAAAGTGGTTGCATAGTCACCCGCAAAAAGAATAGCTCCTTGATCATGACTTGTACCACTTAAAGGGAGAGAACTAGGAGGGAGTAAAAGAGGAAAATGGAGGAATGAAAGAGAGAGATTGCAAGGGAGGGAGATACCAAATGCCCCCCGCCCCCTTCTCCCTCTCACACTCAGCCAGCGATCAAAAGGATGCTTCATTGGTAGGTTCATAGTCATTTAAATTTTAACCAGTTGAAAATTGATATTACGGCACATTACACATACTTCTATCAGTATGAACATCCTGGACATAGCTCATGACCTAGTTAAGAACTTCAAGGGTATCTTGACTCGACCCCCAAGTGAAGAGAGGCGTGACAGTTGTACAACTTTTATTTAATTTTCACATAAGGTATTATGTTATCATAAGAGATGATATTTTAGCAAAAGAAGACATCAATCTCCAAAAAGGAATCTAAACGGGAAAAGAAGAAGTAAAGCACTAAAGGATTTTGTCCTTCACTCACCATCTTCAAAGACTTTTAATTGCCAATGCAATATTATAGGAGTTTACTATTTTTAAGTCTCATTATGAAAATATTAATACATTTAGCTTGCAACATCTTTACTTTTTCTTGATATAATAATGGTCGGGGAAAAGCTAGATGCACACCTGACTTTCAACATGTGAGTCGATCGCCTAGCGAGGTGACCGTTGCTCTGCAATACAAACTTTTTTGGAAACGTTCGACATACTAATTGGAGCAAAAGGAAACGTTTTGACTCATTTTTTAAACATATGAACAATTGACTAAAACCTTAGCAATCAAGAGAGTAGGTAAAAAAAGGTTGGAGGAGGCAAGAAAACCACCACTCCCTTTAGAAAAGACCCAAGAAAAACTCTTTTCTTCTGTCCAAAATACTCAAAAAAACTGTTCTCTTCTATCTTCATGCTCTCTCACTTGTTAGAGGAAGAGTGACAGATAAGGAGATTAGTGGATGACCTCCTAGAAGTCAAATATGAATTAACATTTAACAAAAGATCAACATTAAAATTAAATAGTGATAGTGCCAATACAACAACACACAATGTCAAGTAAACAATTTTAAATCATTCATTCATTCATTAATGACAAGCTCCATATAGAAGCTTTATCTCACACTAAGTGGGTCAGCTACAAGGATTTCTTAATGCTTGTCAGCGAACAAAATTGCAAGTTCCGCACTTCCTCTGGTAGGCCTGCCTTAGGAAGAACTATAACACGTAGATCTACACTTTGTTAGTGTTTAATTTGTGCACTTGATCTTTTCTTTAGTATAATTAGGAGGTAGAAGTCAGATGCATGGCCCCGGTTATCAAACTCATGACCTCCAACTTACGAGTCAACCCCCTATCCAAGTGCACTGATGTTGGCGTCCCGTCCCCATATGAGATGATGGAAAGAGAAAGGCTGAAAGAGAGGCGGCCAAGAACGTTTAGGTTATCGAATCTCCCTGATTTGATATAGGTTATCAATTGGGTTACATCATAACCCTGTTCTCTTACGATAAGATAGGATCTCTAGTGGGTCCGGTAAGCTTACAAGAGTATCCAGATCCAGATCAAACGCGCCTGACCTAATAACGTGTGGATCCCGCCATGCATGCAACTTACTCACATGCTGTTCTTTGGAAAAGAGAAAGCTTCTTTTTTTTTACCAGACACCAATGTCATGCTCAGTTTAGGCCAACCGTGCACCTCATTTTTAGTCACTGGGTCCAGTTGCCTCTGAACACAGGTCCAGCCATAAAAGGGATTGTAACAATAGGTCAGTTAAGACCTGGACATTACTTTCTCAGGTAATGATGGATCATAACCAGTTCGTATTTGGATTAATTTGGATAACGAAACGACTTTAATTGAATTGAATCTGCACATAGTTATGAAGGGCATCCAACTGGATCAATCTCCATAGAAGAGTTGAAGCTTGGGAGGCAACAAATCTAATCTAGAAAGAATATCTTAAGTTAATGAAGATGTTGAGTTAGAGCCATGCTAAGGAAGATTAGATTCTCATTTTAATAGCAACAAATGAAAGAAGCATGATATAATTATAAAATAGTTCTTGATATTTGGATGAGGGGAAAGAGAGAGTTTGTTGTGTTAAAATTAGATGATGAATACTTCAAAAGAAAAGAAAAAAATCACCTAACAAATATTAAAACTTGACATGTTTTTCTTTTCCAGTTAAATTAAATTTTGATCAATCTCAATGATGACTCTAGCCCCCCACTTAGTACGGGAGAAGACTTAGTTTGGGGTGAACAGCCATGCTTTTTCAATAACCCATGAGTACTACTTCACCTGTAGGCTATTGGATAAGAAAAATATGGCAGTGTACGTTTATGAATTTCGGGTTTTTTTTAAAGACTTTCCAAGTTTCGTGTGGGGCAGGTGAATACTCCAAAACTGTTAACATTTTAGACTGCTAAAGTACACAAAAGAGGCCCTACATGGGTCCGTGACATTGTCACCAGTCAAGGACCATTTTAGTCATTACTTTGGAATTAAGCAACGACTACCTATAAAATCGCCGAGGAATCGGAAACGATTTCGGGGTGAGTTATCAAACTTCTCAGGAAAGGGAAAAGGTAAATAAAACGCCAACCCTTTGTGATAGGTGGACGGACCGGAGTGATAAATGGAAGGATAAAGAAGTGAGCCCCAACTTTAGTGGCCAAAAGCTGAAAATAGGACAGTGCTCTAAATTTGGGAGGACAATTATTGGCATGAAAAGCTGCCCGGAAGTGTCCCTTAATCTGCAACCGGAACGCTAGAAACTAATGCTCACTTATCAATGCACAAACTATTCAACTAGATCAGGATCTGAACGACCCGATCCAGGCAAAGAAAGTGCATGCATGGGCTCACTTGGACAACCAGATCGTCAGTTGGGCATTGGTTTGGTCGTAGCAGCTCACACTCGGGCTCACTTAGTTTGGTCTTGGCAGCTCATGCTTGGGTTGGGTTCAGAGACGTTTCCTTTTTCTTTCTTGAAGAGCAGCAAGAAGTTGGAGAAAAAGTTTTATACGCCTCTGAAAATAAAAGGTACACTCTAGAATGGTAGAGACGGTTCCATGTGATGTGGGATTGCTTGCTACTACTGAAAGTTACGGAGGGTATCTGAGAAAAAGTTGGTGAAAGGATGCTGTCATGCACTTATTTTCCAATCTGAATGCTCTCAACTCTACAATTTTTGAGGAGGACACTATATTGGTTGAATGATTGAAGTTCTCTTATCACTGAGAAACATGGTTGGATTGGACCCAACAACAGTACTCTTCATAAATTCTTTTTGATGACTACTCTTCACATATTGAATAACTGGTGTGTGTGGTTTCTATCTTTTGAATTATGTATGTTATGTAATATGTCCTCATTCTGATAGTCTGGTGGTTGTCATTATCCATTATAAAGATGTTTTCCATGTGTTCCCCAATAAAGGATACCAACTAATACAAGTGTTAAAAGTAAAGAAACATCACAAATGGCAAGATTGACATGAACCTAACCAGTTTAATTATTGAGGAAGCATGAAGAAAAGGTCTCGGATTCCAGCAGGAAAAGGAACAGTTTGGGTCCTTTTTATGCTTGGTTTTCAATGGGGTGTGGGTCCACGGTTAAAGAACCATATCCAAACAAAAGAGCTAACAATATGTATGGGGGGTTAAGTACAAAAGACAGATTTATAATTTCCCGTTGATCCTCTAAATATGGCTCTTAGCACATAAAGAAACACAGTTATGAAGCTTTATCAATGATAGGTAATAGTGAGTAATGTGGGCACTAATTGGAAACTAAGCACATACTGTTACCTTTGCTTAAAATAGCAATAGTTGTCAACCATCTTACTGGATTATTTGGGAATATATATGTATATGTATATATTATATAACACTGATAATTTGCTGTTCAAATCTTATCAGCTAATTGTTTTGATCTGGTCAGTTATTGATTCAGTGCAGACCGGCTGAAGGGGTTGGTAGGAGTCGGCTGATGATGGTTGGATCAGCTGAACAGACCTGAACCGAATTGATCCAGCGCTGAATTGGCCTCCTTTGCTTTTCTTTTTCAATGTGTTTGTTTCTGTTTATCTTAGTTATTGGATCCGATTCCACCCACTCTATGGATCCTTGTCTGAAAATGATTTGATTCATAAACCCGACTCAGTCACCATTATGCTTGAGCTTTTTGTGTGTATGTGTGTTTGAGCGCGTGTCACTGATAGAGAGAGCTAAAGATGGAAAAAATGATGGACATAATATAATGGCCACTTTGTATAGATATACTCACTAATTCTTTACATGCATGGAGTTGTAGGATCGCATGCCACTTTTTTTGGTTCAGCTAATAAATTGTCAAGATTATGGACGATCAAGCAGACTCTCTAATCATCAGGATCAAACTCAAAGAGAACATCTTCACTTTGATTGGAACCTTTTCAATATCCACTATTACTTCTTGTGAGATATTTTCATATTGTACAATTACTAAAGGGTGCTCTAGCGCCCTTTGCTGCTGGCGGGGAGTCGAGTTCGACTCCCACATGGTGCATGTGTAGGTGTGTTAGGCTTGAGCCTCCTCTTATAATAAAAAAAATACTAAAGGTCTTTGAAGGGTCTCAGTTTGAAAACTAAACGACCCAAATGACAGAATATTTTAATCTTTGATTGTTGGAGAGGCGACCGTCTCAAACAAAAGGAGTAGTAAACCAATGACATTATATATAGGTGCTTTAAACCGGAACTAAGCCTCATTCCACCCTAAATGGGTTCTACCACATCTAAGTTGAGAGCAAAAGTAGAGTTAGGCAGGCCCTTAGCAGATGCAAACAGTCTGCATCCAACTCATGACCTTCACCCTGAAGGTCCGTCCTTTTGGGGATGTTGGCCACGTTGTCAGCCATTTGGATCAACCCCTAGCACGGAAGCTCTAACTCGTTCTGCGATGTAATGAGGTATTGATGAGACTTGTTTATGCGTCTCCAAAATTAAGGGGGCCTCATGCATGCCATGTCCATGGATGAACCCAAGCAAAATACGTCCTCGGGAGAGCCCTAGCCTCCTCACTAAATGGGCAGGCTAAGCACAAACGTCGAGACAATTTTTATTGAAAATTAATGATACACAAGGAAAAGACCACCACCCCTTTAAATCTCCGAGCAGATTTCTCCGACTTTTTGCGTGATTCAAGTTTGCCAACAATTTCAAGTACCGAGCAGATTTCTCCGAGTCTCCAAGCTTCAGCATGGGTTGTTGCTGCAATGGTTTTAAATCTCTCCCATGCAAGTCCTGTCCCAAGTGCACCGGACTACCTTTACAGGAATGTATTGAAATCTTGAATTGTGAACCGTTTTGGATGGCCAGTAATTATCCCAAAGTTCTTTTTGTAGATCGCATGGTCAACAAAGAAATTATTGCAGGAAACACCATTTTCTTATCTCCATATTCCCAAAAGGAACCAAGAATTTGACACAGTTCAATGGCCCTCCACAGGCTTAAAGAAATATCGCTCTACAAATTGTCATCTGTTTTATTTTGTAGATCTCCTGAATTACAGCGACCGGTTGGTCTTTCTTGTACTAATTTTAGTCATCATATCAAGCGCGTAGTTTTGTTGTAGCATTGATTGTCATCCGCGAGTGAGTGAAATAAACATTCCTTGGTAATCTCATTTACCAAACATTTGATGAGAAACCGTTTCCCAATTCCCTGCTGTTCAGGTGATAAGAGGAAAATTAAACTGTCGTATCCCATGCACAAAACAGAGAGACAGATAAACGGTGTTTGGAGCACCAGTCATGCAGTCGAGGAGCAGCTTATGTTCATCTCACTGTCATCAACAGTGTAATCAAATTCACGAGCCATCTGAATCTGGGATTGCGATTACATCCTCTACTTGAAGATGTTTATCTTTCTCGCTCGTTAGTAGCTGACATCTAGGGCCAGAATATGGGCTCGGTCTGGACACAGCCGAGATATCACTCAGTGAACGTCAGTTCGCACAGCCGTGGTTTCCCCTTATTGCGTAACGCAAGCTAAACAATTAACCAATCCCTTTAGCATGAGAATGAGATTTCTTCAACGAGAAGTCACGTGAGGTGCCACCATTAAAAAACTCTATGGGCTCCGTCAATGTGTGTTTGATAAGGTTTCAAGTGAGGTCAGAACCCCGACCGATTTTAGGTATTATGGTGTCAAGCTCACGTGAAACTGTGGATGGAGATAGGGCACAAGAATTGGAACACTTCTTCCTCGATCTCTCTCTGTGGTCTACACCTTTTAAATCTACAAATTCTTCTTTCTGCTAGAAAAAAACTCTCCATCTCTCTCAATTTTCCTTCTAAGTTGTCATTCTTCCCTCTATTAAACAAAAGCCTCTCTCTCTATTGCGCTTTCAAACTATTGTACTTTCCTGTATGAGACAAAACCCTCGATGTCTCTCCCCTCTAATCACCTTTATTCTTTGCTCGTTCTTACTCCTTGTCAAACAACCTAAATGTTTGTCAGACGAAGTTCTATCAAACCACTCAAGTTGTTTCCTTTCTTAGTTATTCCATCTTTTTCTTTATTTTCCTCTTTCTTCTATCTTATTCTTTTTGTTGTTCATCTATTATTGAAGGGTGAACTTACGGAGATGAACAGAGACAAAACCCTCAATCCCAATTATCAGTTCATATGCAAATCAAACACAAAACTATAGTTTCATGAAACCATAATTGCAGGCCCATATGGGTCTATGCTCTTGAAACCATGAATCAAACACACCCTCATTCCAAAGAACCAGATATAGAAATCCTTAACCTTGCCAACATAGTCTCAAACAAGGAAGCAGAAACATCAATCTCCATGCAGATGCAAGTATTTGATCACCCCGCCAAAGCAAAAGAGAAGGGAAACAGGTTCCAGTGAGTTTTGATCAAACCAACAGTGCGCACATTCAACAGTATCAAATAAAAATCGTCCAACAAAGAGTGTTTTGGGAGAGACGAATATTAACGACAGACATTCATAACCATTGGTCTTCTATTTTGCAAAATGAACCATTTAAAAAATCGTTTTTGTGAACCCAAGCATGCCTAGTCCATCCGTGGAAAAACTCCACTTCCACACACTAAAAGATTTTATGCTTTATCTAGATTAAAGACCATAAAATTTTCTCACATTGAAATAACAGAACCCATTTCTTCGACCGGCCCAAACAGATCACTCTATGCAAAGTCCGGAATTTTTTAGGACGTGACGGTGAAAGAGGAGGCATCATACGAAAATACCCGTTTGGGCCCAGATGATCACAACCTCAGGCAACTTGGCCCCATGGCATGTGGTACCCATTGAGCACAATGGAGAGCCATTGGCAGAACATGGCTTGGGTTACACCCTTCCAACCACTCACGTCCCTTTCGGAAAGCCACGGCACATGCTGGTTGGGATCTCTGGTCCACAGCCACTGGAAGCAGCACCCAGCGACTGATCCAGTTATGGAGATATCACTATCAAGGGTCTATTTCTTTCATTCAGATATCTTTTTTAAGGTACAAAGCAAGGCGTACTGCTAAAATAATCTGAGCAACTGACAATCAGCACTTGAAACTTTCGATAAAAAGCGTGTCAACTGATAAGTGGTAGCTTGGATTCACATATCGTGATGATCAGGTTCCTTTCCAAAGATGGGATGACTCAGTCATGATACGTAAAAGGAAAGATTTCGTTGAAGAACATTGATGGCGAAGAATAACTTCATATTGAGGATAAACTTGTGATAGGGATAACAAACAAGTCCAACAACTGGTAGACTTGTTTGGAGCAAAAGAATGAGCTAATACTAGTTGTTATCTATGCAATAATGTCTTTGTGTGGAGCCACCATCCTAATAGCCTCTTTCTTTGGATGTCGCTCAAATTGTTCAATCCTTAGAAACCAAAACTTGGAAAGATAGACCGCCAACTGGTGGCCCAAATCAGAATTGATGTAAATTTCTCTCTTTTCTCTCGTCACTTTGGTTGGGGTCATGCCCAACTCCAACCAAGTAAAACCATCCACTCTATAATGTGGCCGCTAAATGGATCATCATGGATGTACTTCTGATCCTTATCCACCTCCGATCATATCCAAGACATGTAGACATCACCTTTGAAAGCCTGCGCTGCAAGGACCCAAAACCCTTCAAGTTGAAGGAGATCAAGAGTTTGATACCTGAGATAGGGGTCTTCTTAGCTCAGCTTGCAAAGCAAAAAATGCCAAACCTGACCTGTGGTTGTGCTTAGCTGCACTGCTGCCAAACACACAACTGTGGCTCCAGCATAGGCTGAAAAAGAAAGGAAAAGCGAGTAAAGGAGGGTGTGCCGGATTTTCTTATGCTAATCGTGGCTGGAAAATGAGCAGAAACATCAATTATAAGGCGCACACGAAACCAAATATAAATTAAGCTCCAAGAACAGGTATGAAGACCTAACAGCTTTGTCATTTACTCACAGATTCTAAACTGACGCAGATCGATTAGAAAATTGAGGATTATGAGCGACCTAGACAATATGATAACTGCACCAGCGTCAGAATCTAAGTACACCGAGTTTAGGAACGCCTAACTGAAGCCTTCTGTTTCCTTTCACTCTTCTGCTTGCTTCCTCTTCTGCTTGCTTCTGTTTTTGTCCCTCCCGCCTAAAGAAGCACGTCCCAATTAACAAATAGCACAGACTCACGAAAGAAATTCTCACAAAATAGCGGCTAAAGCAAGAGGCTAACTTTTTATTAGGAGTGGCACTATAGATGCAAAGCACCAATAGGATGATGAATAAGTTGAAGTTGAGCTCATGCTTAGTGATTAAACTCATGTACTAATTATTATGGGATTATACAAACACCATTTAAGTATGAGGAAAATAAAACTTTTTGATATGCTAGTTTATTGAGCTTACCACAAAGCAGAAAACATGATCATTGAGAGAATCGGCTTCAAAGGGTTTGAAATCAGAGAGGCCTTCTGTGTTTACTTCACTGAAATTCCTCTCGGCAGAGTTCCTCTTGCAATTGCCTTTGTCGTTCCCTTTGTTGAAGCAGCTGCCTTTGCTGTGGTTCCTGAGGTTGCTGGTCTTTGAGTTTGAGGTCGAACTGAACCCAGTGATATTACCTGGGAACATCTCATCAAATAGGTCTTGGAGTGACTCGAAACTATCCAACTTATTAGCCTGCTCAGAATGGTTTACCACAAGTATTAAAAACAGATGCTCAATGGATGAGAAGCTACGTTCATGTAAATCACAGTATTTAAAAAGAACAACAGATCAGTGCTCCATTACAGCAACGATCTTCTCAAACAAATTGAGTTGCTTATGTCATCCTTAATCCACAAAAGAAGGAAGTGACATGGACCAACGCCAAATAGGAAACTTTCTTTAGTGTGTCTTTGAGAATGCACGGCCTGCAAGTTTTAACGCAAAAAAAAACTGCACACAGCGTGCATGTTCCATGCGGCACTCATTTGCATCGTGGGGAGTACTGGCCTGCATGGCACCAAAAGGTGTCGTTGCAAAGAACCCCTTAAGGGTGGGAGATGGCAAAATCTACCATGTCCAAAGGACAAGCTAAGTAAGACTTGATTCTTACATTTAAGACTTCGTTCATAGTATTACTACAATTCATAATGCTAATCTAAGAGTAATCTTTAGCACGCTAAAGGCTATACCATGAGCTTATTACGTGTTAAATAGAAAAGCATTTTGTTACTTCAACACGACACATACAAATCTACTTATTTCTTACCACGTAAGTGTCCATAGTATTTAACCTGCATATCAAAGGAAACTCATGACCTTCAAGGGGTCAATTGGGTTTTCACGCATGGAGTGCAAGTTTAATTGTCCTCCTCAGCTCTCATCACCTTTATCCTCCAAAGGAAAGAGCACTCTCAATCTCCAATCCTCCATGGAAGTACCACATCAATGGACTCAAAGGAAATGGAGTGCCTAACTTCCAAACACCCGCTCAGATTTCCTGGACAAGCTTCGGCACTATTAGCAAAAGGAAATTAAAAGTTCTAAATAGAGGCGTGGTGTCAACATCATTCCAATAGGGAACCTCAGCACTCAAGACGTTGACGGAGGCATGAAATAATTATTCCTATAAAACTTTTACACTACGAGAAAGAATAAGTCTCATATTCGCTTCCGAATAGAACAGCATTTAAGAAGAAAGAACTTACAGATGATGATGCTTCATTCATCATTGTCCCCATCTCATCGAGGAACTCATGCATACCCTGGAAATCAAACAATACATTCACTACACATTCGTAACTGCAGGTGCAACATTGACATTTAACATCAAACAGCACAGCTACCAAGTCAATCAAATATAATGTCTAAAACTCAGACACTAGGAAGAGAATACAAAAATTAAGTCTCAAATTCACTTCAAAATAGAACAGCATTAGAGTAGAAAAAACTCACAGTTGATGATGTTCTGTTCATCATTGTTCCCATCTCTTCAAGGAATTCACGCATATCCTGGAAATTGAATGATAATACCCTTTCATAACTTTGGTGGTGGAATGAACAATTAACCTCAAGACTAACAACAACCAACTCAAAAAAATCACCACAATGCCAGACATAAAAGTGTGACTGTTAAGGAACAACTGGAGGGTATGCAACCTGAATTCAGTGTCTATAAAACAGTTCCAACCCTCCAAGGTTTCAATAAACTTTCCCAACCTTCCTAGTAGTCCATTCTATAAAAGTGAAGAAAGGCATGAAAAAGATTCAAAATCTTAGCCTGGGGCATTTCAGAAGATGCAAATTCACATACATAAAGGCCAATAGAAGAGTCCAACCAAAATCATGGAGATAGAAAGGAAAAAGCAAGAAGAAAAGAGATCTAGTACTTACATCGTCATCCTGATCTTCACTATCATAGACTCCCACATCGTACAGGAACCTCTTGTTCGTGTCCGAGAGAACTACACAGAAAAAGAAAGAAGTACGGTCAAACAATAATTCCAAGAAAATATTTGTGGGGAGAAAAAGGTAAAAACTGTAGAAATTAACTAGCTGATCAAAATGACCTAAATTCAGAGAAACCTCACAATTTAACTTTTCAATGCGATTCAGAAGCAATCCACCATTTGAAGAAAGTACACAACTCTAACTTCAACCCCTTTTTCTTCAGAAATAAAATTCAAAAAATCCTATGGTTCTAACACTTGATGGTGAAGATGGCATCGGATCAGCACCAGCCTCGCCAATTTCCCCGTTAGGGGACCATGGCCACAACTACGATTTCAACCGAATTCATTTTCAGCGAGGGCATTACACAGAGAGGGGGAGGGGGAGGGGGAAGAATTCCAAGTATACCAGAATAAGCTTTCTGAATGGCTTGGAAGTTTTCCTTCGACTCCTTCACTTGCTTGGAGCAACCAGAACTAGAACACCGATCCGGGTGCCATCTCTGTCACGAAACCGACCATAAACCTCAGGTGGTGATTTTACGAATAAAATAAGAAGGTGCTGATTAAACCAGGAAATTCGCACCAAGGGAAATTCATATTTAGCAGATGAACAAAAACGAAAGTTCATTAAACTTGTTCACCCAGTGATGAACCGAAATCACTGAATAGAAGCTCTTTTTTCATACACCAAGAGAAAAAAAGTACCGAGCAAATGATTCTTCGTACTGATCAGTTTGTCCTTCAGGGGAATAAACGAAAAAAAAACGATATGCAAAGCAAAAAACGTTGCCGGGAAAATACTAAAAGGATCAATATATTACAAACTCTTAAAAAAATCGCATAAAATTATTCTTGAATCATGATCGCGTCGAATCCTCCAGAAGTCAACTAAAAGTAGATCCTAGATAAAGGAACTCGAAGAGAAAAAAAATTAACAGCGCAGATTTTTTCTTATTTTTTGAACTTGCAAAAGATCAAGGGAATCCTTAATAAGCGATATCCGAGACAAAATAGAGAAAGAATACGCATTTCCATGTAGAGGAATGAACAGAAATTATAAAATCAAGCTGTGAGCAGACTAGCACGAATCAAGACGAACATACACCAAATTCTCGTGAAAAAAGGAAAACCGCAGTTTGTGACAAATATCAAATACAAATCTAATAAATATCTCAAAAATCCCATCTTTCAGTCAGGAAAACATCCTAATCGAGACTATCTGCGGCAAAGATCGAGAATCGCAAAGAAGAACACCGGTTTTCGAATTAAAGACAGAAAAAACATATATTGGAAGCAAAAAGCAGCCGAGAATCTCTCCTTCCATGAAAAGATAAAAAACAGAAACATCTCAATCTCTATTTGAAGCTTAAGAGAAAACGGCATTAACAAGTAATAGTAGTAGAAGAGGAAGAAGAAGAAGAAGCAGAAGGAAGAGTTCACTATGAGAATCAGAAAGACTTTACAAGAGCGAGTTTTTTGTAGGCGGTCCGTAATTCCGTCTGTGAGCAATCCTTATTCAATCCGAGCACAGTATAGAAATCGCCATCTTCATCCTTACTTGACGCCATTGGCAGACACACACAGAGAAGTCGACGAGCTTTCACGATCGTCCGGCCATTAAACGCAAGGCGCTAATAGCCAATTGAGCAGAAGGATGAGAAAGGTCAGGAATACGCTCGCATCTTTCCTTTGCCTCTTCCTTCCCCGGAGAAACGTACGCGGAAGAAAGGTGAGTGCTCCACGAGGGTCCAGAACGTGCGAGACCGTCGGATCTGGTGAGATGCACGGCCAGGATTTCTCCTAAGATAGCCGTTCTGTCGTGGGGATGTTTGGTGGGAAAAGGCGGGTGAGCGCTCTCTCTCGAATGTTCTGCTTAGACGGCTTTTTTTATCCGCTGAAGCCCTCCTTTCCCTGTCCTATTTAACGAAACAGTGGGATGAAAAAAAGAGAAAATTGACGGAAGCTTGCCAGAGAAAAAAACAATTACGAAAAAGGGTTCCCATTAACCACAATTACTAAATCACCATCTGCTCTTTTTCAGAACAGAGGACGGCAGAGTGGTTGTTGTTAACTTGTTATATGAAAGCAGTACTCTCGAAACGGCGAGCATCAAAACTGCGTGCGAAATGTTTGAAAGCTTCAGTGGTTTTCCCAGCTGGTCCGGAAAACAAGAATGAATAACTAACTACTTATATTTTGGGTAAATCGGCCATACATTAGGTCATAAAATTAAGAAAAATCAATGATTTGAACATATAAAAATCGATAAAACAGTATGAAAAAATAAATTATAAAAATATTAAAAAAGAGAAAAACCATTTTGAAAGAACAATAAAGAATGATCTAATTTATATTAAATTATTTATCAATATAGCATATAATTGAGTTCTATAAAAACAAAAAATCCATATAACAAACCCCATCTAAGATGAAAAAAGGTTTAGCTTTTATTCTTATTGACGTAGCATAATGCACACTGCAAACTTGACACTTAATCAATTAAATCTAAAACGCTTCTAAAAATATTTGAAATTCAGAATATTCCGAATAGCCCATTCAGTTAAGGAAAGGTAAGCACTTTGGAGTAATTTTGTAGAAGTTGGAAAGCCTCAAAACTTTCGGACTTATGCCCCAAAGTTTTAAGTCAGTGGTGTATAAATTGAATCAGATCAATTGGATTTGGAGTAAGATCCATCAACATCTCTATGATTAGCAAAGAAATGAAAATGGAGTGTGCATTATATTCGGGTTGGAACAGATCATAATGATTAACTACTTGTATTCGTTTAGTGATCTAATATTTGCAGAA
Source organism: Brasenia schreberi (assembly GCA_036023115.1). NCBI lineage: Eukaryota > Viridiplantae > Streptophyta > Magnoliopsida > Nymphaeales > Cabombaceae > Brasenia > Brasenia schreberi. The sequence continues at coordinate 546,025 of JAYKKT010000072.1, forward strand.
GACAAACTTTACAAAAGTATCCCTACCGTAGGACACGAAACGGAGCATGCCTTGTCACTCACTGTACACGAGTTCTTTTCCCCCTTCTTTTGACAGAAACAAACAAAAGTGAAACGCTAGATCCACAAGGAGAAACTCTTCAGCTCACCCTACGCGCAGGCCTCAGTGCCATTCTCCTCTACACCACAAGCGGCAGAAATGGGTCCCATGATCCTCACCAGCGTCTGCTTCACAAATGAAGCAATAAATAAATAAATAAATAAATAGAGCTTGGTTTGTGAAAGACTGCTTTTTTTTTTCTCTATGAAAATATTAAAAGAAAAAGATAGAAAATGCAATACATGTATTATAATTTTGAAGACACGTGCCAGTTTGGAATTATAATTGGTTGTGGTAGATTGGCTAAGTGACTTGGCTGAATTAGGGGTCAAGTCAAGCTCGACTTCATTCATTAAGAAAATGTTGGATTGGAGCTCGAACTTGAGCTGAGATGAGCTTCGGTTTTTGGGCTCAAGCTTGAAATTGGCTTGTTAGGCTCATTCGAGCTTAACAAAATTAGAGAATATATTTTGTTGAGACTGCAAAATGCTTTCTTATTGATAGATGGATTCTTCCACAACTAGGATGAACATATTAAACTCTCCTTATGAAAGGAACACAAAAAGAACGTGAGGTCGCGCACCATAATTTTCCTATTCTTAAATTGTAACTGGGGACATTCATGGGACTGGGCATCCACTAGGCTATGTTGTGATCGTATTAAAGAATGCCTCGTGTGTTATGTGAATGCCATGCGTTCATAACTGAAAACGCATGCTTCCTGATAAAGAGCAAGTCATTTCTATTATGATTTGTAACAAAATAGAACCGCTTAAAACAATCATGTTTCACATTTTTGTGCATGTATTGCACCCATATTAGAAGTAAGAAACTCGCACCCGGAGAGAACGTTGTATTATATTTGTTGTTTGAGAGTTTATATCAGGACATGTCTACGGACATAGTGTCGTACCACTAATAACTCGTAATATTTGGAGGAATGATAGCCATTCTTAGAGTAAAGCAAACTTGACATACTTATACAAGCAATTGGAAAAAACCTCTCGGATCGAGGTACAATAATTAGGTGGCCATACAATTTGTTATTTATGTAGGCTAGAGTCTGTTTTTATAATTTAGTAACTAAATCATAAATTTATGAATATCTCTCAGCATTTAGAGTTAGCAAGCAACCGTAATGGGTTGTTGAATGGATGGAAAATGTATATCACAGGCATTCTCCTACTCCTCAAATTGTTTCGTAAAATAAGCAAATGGATTTGATGACCACAAATAAAAAAACTTAACAAACTACAGCTACCTAGTTCATTGAAGGTGAGATGTGATATTATATATATATATATATATATATATATATATATATATATATATATATATATATATATATATGCTATTTTTTACTTTCATTTATATTCACTCACAACAATATGGTTATCAACACTACCTAGACAATAATACATATAAGTTGTCATCATACCACATACGCGTTCATTGTTTGGATGTTGCACGATCTTACAGGTCGTTCGATGATTGGGTTTTCTTGAAGGCATCTCAATTGTTCCAATAAGGTTGTTTCTGTAGTAGTTACACTGAACGAGGATGTGCAAATACAATATTGCTGACAATATCGATATTTGGTATCTTACGATACCATTTTGTGAGAGTTTGAATCATACAATAGTTATCGTAAAATAGCTCGACAACCCTTCTCTTCCTTCCTAATTTTCATCCATACATTATATAAATGTCTTGTCGTACTAATATTTGGCCCATCGAACTGTTTTAAATGCATCAAAATATCAGTTTTTGTCATATCCTTTATCGCGCTATACTCAGTTCATTCTAAACCTAGAGAGTGATTATGTGACCCTTTGACTATGTTCAACTTTCAATAACCACCGATTAGGGTGGAGTACCTACTAGATAGAGTACAAACAAGGAGACTAGATTTGATTGTGGTATATAAACCGATGTACTTTTTGATTAATTGGTTGATGAAGTTTAAGACACATTTGTTGACTGTGAGAGCAGTAGACTTGATTATTGACTTTCGACTGTAATATATGACATGTTTTGTAATAAGAATGAGCTCATTTAGTATGTAAAAAATATTAGGAGAGAATGGTTATTCTTTGTTCAAAGATAAAGGCGTAACAAGTACCTGAAAGAAGTGACAAATATAGAAGGACTAGAAATGTTGATGTTAAAAATAGTGTCTCTAAGATGCTCTCAAGCAACTTTAGACTTCTAATACGGTATCATGTTACCCAAGCGTAGAGAATAACCTCTCTAAAACTGTAGTTGTAGGCAGTGAAAGTCCAATGCCACTCTTTTGGGTACCTCGAACTCGCTACTTCTACTGCATGTCGAAATCCTATGAGTGAACTTTAGATAGTTCGAGGACAATAATCCTAATTGAATCTTACTTAAATTAATTTTCCCAAAGGAACCTAGAAAGAACGCAAAATCGGAACCATAAATTTCCTGATTTTGAATTGCATTGCATTGCATTGCAGAGAGTCAAAAGATGTGGATTTCGGATCAAACAAAGAATCCGAACTATGATCACGTTTCTGGACTACAAAGTGGAGCCGCTTACGATTCGCCTGTCTACTCTCTCTCTCTCTCTCTCTTGCTTCAATTTCTCCGATTACGGGGAAGCTCTGCTCTGTCGTACTAAGACCGATTTCCCGTCTCCTTTTGTGTTGCTTCTATGCGCGCATAATTTTCTCGAAGAAGCTTCCGTCTCGTTGTTTACTGCAAACTTTTTGCTGCCTTTTCCTGAGTCGTTTTTTATTTTCTGTGCTTCATGCTTTCTCTCTAGGGTTTCTGATATGGCGGAGGGAAAGGCGAAGTCTCCTCTCTTCTTCGAGTTGAATAACGGGGGCGTCGGAACGTGGCAATCGGAGCCCGGGCTCGTCTGTAATGCTGTGGACGTCTCTATGGGGGTATGCAATTTTTTCTTGCAATCATTAGTTTGCTTTGCGTCTTTGGTTTCTTTTCTCGTCCGAGGTATTCGCTCTTGTTATTTGCCGCGATTTCCTTTCCGATCGTTTCGTTTTCTCGTAGGGAAAATAAGACTAGAATTGCTCATATTCGCGCATGTTTGTTTTCTGAAGAAAACGACAAAGAGAACGATGAAGCCAAAAATTAGTACATCTGAAATGGAATTTGCCTTCTTTTAGATTCTTATGGTCGTTTCTACTGCATCCTTATAATTGGTCAATGTGGCCTGCTGTAACTATAACTATACTTCGTTTCCTTTTCGGTTATACAGGAATATGTTTTTCGTGATATTTCCCAACTTATCGATGTATTTCTTGGAAGAAAAGTTGTAGTTTCTTTCGATATTAGGTCAGCCTCATGAGATCAGTCGTTCAGGTGGCCGAATGTGTAATTGAATCAAAACATAAAGGTGGCCTTGAGTAGCTGTTTATTGCTGAGATTCTAAAGAAGAAAACTCAAGTAACATCCTTGACATAAGACGCCATTGAAAATTTCGATGTACAGGAAGTTTGAGGGAGGAAAGAGAGAATAATCGTTTTCTTTCTGTGGCACTCTCGAGGGATGACAGTATCAGCTTCCTGTTGTGGCTTTCTTCATTTTGTTGTTTTAAGTTGCTTGCATGTGCATGTAGCTGGTCTATGTCTGTAGGAACGGTGAATTAATCAACGTTTATGTGTAATATATCCTTATGATGCATCTAGGATCATGTGCCAAGAATTGTTCGTCCCCTGTTTGTTATTTACAGAACTTTACCTGGCCGGTTCTGTTCATTCTTATAACAACCGAAAGAAACCCAAACCTCATTTGTGGCACCTCGGTCCTGGATATTGCTGCAGGCTGGATATAAGACATACCTACCGGCTGTGCTGGAATCTATGGCAACGAAAAAGGGGTTCAGACCATAGTCCACCCCTCTGTAGCTAGATCTGGAATCTCTTTTGGCACTTGATGTTTTGTAATGCGTCGATCTTGGTGATGCAGTCCACGTTTGGAGTATTGGTCTCTAATCTATTTCAAGTTCTCAACCGAAGTTTTAGGAGCTGTGCTGAATCTTTTTTAGTAAAGAAAGTGGTAGGCAAAAGAAACTAGCATGAGTGTTCCTTCAACCCTCCCCCCACCCCACCCAAATTTTCGGTTGCCTTTCATGTTATGGAAAGATGAAGAAACCATATGGTTCAGAAACGAGTGGTTCTTCTGTAACTTCACATTTTGCGACACAACCATGTTGAGAATTGTTCGTTTCAGTTACTTCATAGTGTAATCAAGACGTTCCACTGAAGTATCAAAAGATGTAATAGTTGATACGATAGCGCATGATTCTAGGAATAGATGCTCGTGCTTATGTCAACGATCACCCCTCAACTTGCTCATGGTTGGCTTTTACATCTGCTTCCTGTCAAATCATTTTGGAGTTCCGTGTCTTATTCATGAGATACTTATGGAACCTAAACTTGCCTGGCAACCCAAGGAAATCCTAAGGTTTCTCCACTTGTGATCTTAGTGAGCAAACAACTTCGTTCACACCACTTATGCAATCAGTCGACATATTCCTCAAACCGTTGCTGCTGCAGATTAACCTTTCTCTGTGACTCATTATAAAGTACTGATATTATAAGATGGGCGCAAGAAATGTTGGTTCGGTGCTATTTATTTGGTTTCATGGAGCTCTCTGTTACCCTGCTTTGATTGCTTGGTCTTGAGAATAAAAAACCGTAACCCCATATATACAGTCAAATGTGGGCTCTTTACTGCCTTGTGATGCAACTCGCAGGAAACTGCATTACATGAGGCCGCTTGCCAAATTCATAAGCTTTAAGGCGATTGTATTTGCAACTTGGTGGCAAGGTGTGGGAATCACACTCGTACTTTGTTATGGTTGTGTTCTGCCTAAAGAAGCAAAGTTCCAGAATGGACTGCGGGACTTTCTCGTCTGCATCGAGGTGCAAGTGGTTTGATGCAGAACAAGCTTCATCCTGTACCGTACCTTATTCTGATGGATGTACGTTATTAATATACAACCTTGATGGAACATTACTTGCTACGCTGATATAGGGAGGCGGTGTTTTCCCAAAACCAATCGCTCCACTGCAATAATATGAAAGGCGTAATGTTTTGCGGAGACCCTGCTAACATACAAGTGAGGCATTCCTTCTTTTCGAATTGTGATCCATGTGTTGTATTAGGCGATTTTATGTAAATAAAATAACGTAGAATGTTATATTTTGCAGTCATCATCACGTGAAGGTGATGTTGAAGATTGTACGGTTATATGTAAAAGCAGCTGCCTGCCTGTTGGATGATTAAGAAGAATGGAAAGGGGGATGATGATAAAACACTCATTTGGTTTTGAGTTTTGTAGGAAAGGGTTGCCCGTAAAGTTTTGTCAATCCGATCCGAGTGAACCTCTTACGTACAAGAAGGGAGACGGGCGCTTTCCTTTTCCTGCGAACGGGGTAGTTACGTCGCCCACTGCGTCGAGTGACGGGAGTCATTTCTGACGGACGCGCCCCTCACTGAAAAAGGTAACAGCGACGGATGTAAATTCTGACGGGCTGAACCGTCAGTGAAAGCAGTTTTTGCGTTTTTTCTGTCGTATAATCTCTTTATTCTGACGGTCGAATCGTGCGTCGGTAATGCAATCAATAGTGACGTGCGCGCGCGCCAGTAAAAGCAGATTTTGCATACTCTCTTTGTTCTGACGGTCGGATCGTACACTAAAGTCTTCCTTCCCGAGCGTGTTCAGCCTTCAGTTTACATTGTTCCATGGATTGTAAGTTAGTCCCTTATCATTCGTACGGCTCAAGCAACCTATCGAATAAAGGTTGAGACAAGAGCTCCAAGCGAGTGTTCTATTTGCTGCTTCTAGATTATAGGAAGTGCTGAACGTGCAAACAAGAGGAGCATTGATACCTATCATATATATACATATATATATATACATACATATATATATACATATATATATATATATACATACATATATATATACATACATATATATATATATACATACATATATATATATATATATATATATATATATATATATATATAGAGAGAGAGAGAGAGAGAGAGAGACAGAGATTGAGAGGCTGAATTGCTTCATGCTACAAACTCTTTTCGGAAAGAGCCAGAAACATCACTTTGATTATTTTAATCGAAAACCGAGAGCCATCACTCTCACTAAATGGGACAACTATCTCTTATTATTTCGATAGTGCAATTGATTTGCACAGGACGGTACATGTTTACTACCATCACACTTCTGATAAAAGAGGGACCATGAGCTCATTAGGAGCTCATGAAATATAAACAACCATCATATCATTTCAATAATAGATCTAGATAAAACCATGTCGAAGAGGGTCCTAGTTGAAGCTTGGCAGGAACATAGCTGGAACCAGCTTAAATGTGCGCAACCTTCCTTATATCATCCGCCTAGCTGACTGTTGGAACCGGAAGGATCCATGACGAGCCCTCGACGTAGGTTGTGTCCAAGAAGGGCTTCGCCGTTGCATCAGTAAGCTTAGTGCAGTAGGAGACGCGCTTTGCCATGGTCGATCCTGGTCCAGTGCATTGGTATTCTCCATAGTAGAGGTGCCTATACAACACATGATTATTAATTTGAGGTTTTCCAAAAGACTTCTTTCGTTTTATAATAAACATAAGAAAAATGAGGCTGAAATTTTAACAAAACTTAGGTGATGGAGCCAAGCCAATTTTCCTCTGTTAGCAAGGAAATCAAGTACGAGGAAAGTGGGCAGGATTGTGATTACATACGATTGGCTGAGGCCATGGTTATCCCAGCCGGTGGGGTTGACCACCGAGCCCAGAAAGCTGTAGGCGAAGACCACTCTCGAGTAACTGCGCCAAGCCCGGCTCAAGTGGGCGCTGCCTGTGCCCGTAACTTTGGAATGCACAAAGGAGAAGCCGCCTACGTCACTGCCGTCCGTCCGTCCTTGCGCGATAATTGCCGTTACCCCCTTAGGATCCGCAACAGACACGAGAGAACAAGACTGCAAAGTTTGCTTTTCTCTTAATATCACATAAAAAGTAAGACTGTGTGTGTATATATATGGGGGGGAAGGAGGAGGAGAGAGAGAGAGAGAGAGAGAGAGAGTAAGAAGACCTCGTGCTAAAGATCGTGAGTGAGATACAATATCTGGTAAAGTTCTTCCTAAACCTGTCTAGTGAGAAAAAAAATAAGAGTATGGAGAAAGAATCTTTGATTGCACAAGCTTCAGGCTCATGTAGCCTGTATTGCTTATAAGTCGTATATGTATTTGTTGACAATAAGGACGACAAGCCCTTGGAAAACACAACATGAGTTGAGAATCGCCAAGAGTAAACCCACCAGATGAAGGCAGCATCAGCACAAACCTCCTCCAACTTAACTGTTGGATATATTCACATAGAACCGCTTCTATCTTACATCACATACAGTCGTTCAAATCCATTGATCCTAATTCATTTTGTGTTGTAAAACTGAATTTCTTTTCTAGAATGGATGCCCTTTGAGGAGAATATCACCTTGGCTCGCGTAGAACTTGGACCTGGCCATTAGATTTTAACGTGGTGCTCGCATCAACTCGTAAATGAGCCTCTTCTAGCTATAGGGCCATGAATCAAATGGAGTGAACGATCATGATCTGGATCCAAAACACGCGACTCGGGTGCCATCTCATGATAGTGAGAGATCGTGATCTGACGCCGTAAGGTATGCCATTTGTGTCATCTATGCTGTCACATGTAACCGAGATGACCCGAATGACATGTATTTTGGTGCTACACTAACTATAATGTCCCATATCACCTAATTGTGTTGGAAAACGCTTACCTCGTAGAAGGACCTTGCATCCCCAAAGATGAAATCCACAGTCCCCTGGATCAAACAGTTCTTATAGTAATGTTTGCCCATGTCATCATGGAGTGTGTCTTGGAAGCCAATGAAGTGGCAGTTGTAGAATGCAGCTTTATCCCCCGCGATACGCAAGGCCACCGCCTGTCCCCCTTCTGAGCCGGGTGCCGGCTTCGGAGCGGAGTTCTTGCAAACAAACACAGAGCAGGAAAGCCTTGTCAGAACGACCTTAAATTTCCCCCAGAAGTTGCAGTACACAATTGCTTTAACTAATCATTCAAACCATGGTCTAACAAAGTACTCTCCATGTCTTTAGTGTGTGTATGTTTCAGCTTAATGTGTTTAGGTTAACGGTACACTTCTAATACAAAATACAGCCAATGGGTTGATTGGTTTTCTTTTCTCGAAAGATATTAGTTGATTAATTGAAGATTTTTTGTCATTCTTTTTGACATATACCTCAAAAAAAACGCACCCCAAAGAGGACAATTAATTGCACTCAGAGCCCTTTTTCCCATCCATTACATAGGTTAAGCTCTTCCGGGCCAGAAAACATGGTTGAGGGAACTAACCTTAAAGATGATATTCACAGCCATGAAGTAATCAGACATAACACAGACGGTGCCACTGTAAAATGTTCCATATTTCTTGGCGGTGCCGTCGAACACGATCGTTGGCATATCCTTCTCGTTGCCATAGAATGTGATGAACGGCTTGTTCTTGTCGACGAGAATCTTCTCATTGTAAGTGCCTGGCCCTATTTTGAGGATGACCCTACCAGCGTTCCCAGCTGGGATGCTTTTAAGGGCGTCAGTTATGGTTTTGAAATCACCGCCACTCTTAGACACACTTATAATTTTCTTGTTGCCCTCTGCCGCCTTGAGCTTTGGATCGAGCCTAGATGCTGAGTCGGCCTTGGCCTTTATCTGAGAGAATTGATAGGTTTTAACCTCCTGATTAACCCAGTTGTCAAATTCAGTACCACCATTAGGAATACCACCATTAGAGTTACCACCAGTGTTGAGTGTCAATTGGTTACTGGCATCGGAAGCTGGGGCCGTGTCACCGGAGGCAGTGATGATAATGTGAAGTATGACAATTGCGAAAAGCTTCGTAAGAGAAGCCTTGAAGAAGGATTTCAATCCCATGGTTTGATCAGGAACAGGACAACTTTTAGGGGCTTCACGAAGAGTAGGTAGCTGGATTGCGAATGGGGAGCCGGGTGAGGTCTTATATAGTGTTGTGTGTGTGTGAGAGAGAGAGAGAGGGAGAGAGAAATATGGCAATGGTTTAGGGTGCAACCCATAATCTCAGGGTGTCCCGTGACTTTAGGGTATGTTGTGACCTTCATGACTTGGCTGACCCTAAAGAAAGAAAAGAAACGCTTGGTGCGATTCAAAAGAGACTAGGTTGGTATCCTGAAAGGTGGAATGCATGCTTGGGGTGACAGATACATACCCAATGCAAGATCAGGATTCAGTGCCCAAAAATAACTCCAACCAAGCATAGGCAAGGTAATTTCGACTTCGACCTGAGAGGATTTTGATTAATCAGGTCTCATGGTTTGTTTCTTTTGGAGTAGAGACTTCGTTATTTATGATCAAGATATATTAGTAAATGAGAAGAGCTCCTCATGGTTCGGCTCGTCATTAGCTTTTTTCATGTTTCATTTCTGATGAAGATTAGCCGGACATGAGCTACCTTATGAAGCTTTTATTGGATTTAATGATGTAATTAATGGTTGTTGTGCTCAGTTAAGCCATGTAACCTTAATTATATTTGGGTCATGATAAGTATCCTTAAAAACTTAAATGATATATCTTTAATAAAGATGAAAGTCTAAAGTGTTAAAGTCATAGGTGTGAGGGGCATGTGTATGTGAATATTATTGGGCATTCTTTGGTCCTATATTGATTGGAGAAAGAATCTCATGTCTTAATATGAGGGCTCTTGCACATAAGTTCAAAGAGCTTAGATGGGACATAAATGATCACTCGCGTGCTGGGCCTAGCTCAAGCTTGGGTAAATTGTCTTCGGCATTCTCCAATGAAAAGATGTGGAATGGAGTATAGAGTATAAAAAACTTATGGTTGTGCTCTCTCTCCTTCGTTCTCCTCAACCTTCAGTTTTTCTTTTGCTATGATTGATTCTATTCTCCCAGGCTTGAGTGACTAAATCATCATCAAACGCAGCTTGAGTTGAGGTACATACTCATACCGTGTGAACGTTTTATTTTGAGAGAAAGGTGATGGTACCTCATAGCAAGATGTTAATTTCTTAAAAGCAAGTCTATAAGGCAACTCAATGAGATAAGTGCTTTACTCACTCTATTTTGTTTGGTTTGTTCTTGGGATCTACGGTTTTGATTGTTGCGAGCATGTTAATGTTTACTGCACATCACCTATTTATTATTTATTCATGTAGCTCTATGATTTCTACCAACGTGACTGCAACAATAAATTTAGAGCTAATAAGAAAGAGACGTGAGATAACAAATGCTCGCTCATTTATGAGCCTCATGAGAGGAGCTATATATATAGAGAGCTTTTATCTTGTAGTAGATTAGACGATCTGGATGTTCAGCTCGCAAACGCTTGCAGTACTACAAGAAACCAAGCATAGAATGACGTTCATTATGTTATTCAAAGTTTCTTATATGGATTACATCAATTGTGGCATCCACTACAAACATTGACAAGCATTTCTCTGGCGCTACCCAGGATCACTTCTTGATGAACTGAAGTTTCGTTGACAACAAATATCTTGGTGCATTCATTAGAGTATCACAAAACAGATATTCTGCGATATTATTGGCCAATACGAGCTCATGTAAGTTGAGTTTATGACATTGCATTGATACATGTAGATGTGCTAGAAAAATACGGTCACAACTAATTAGTTCGGTTACGGACATGAACTCTATAGATTAAGAATTTTGTTGCTAAAATAAATATTGTATTTAAGTTCATTGTTAACTTAAGCCAACAAGAGTGCATGAGTTTCACATTTCACCACAATCGTTGAGGGTTTTGAAGTTCAGCAAGCAAGCTCATACTTGGGTCTTGGTTCAAAGTGGCGCTCATCTCATAATAAACTCGGGTGGATTATTGCAAGCGAGCAAACAAGATGTGAGTTGAATTCATGTTGGCAAAGGCACTCATGACATGAAAAGCTCGTGCGTGATAGGAAAACTAAAGGCGTGTTGGTTATGGAGGGGTCACGATGCTGAGAAAGTTTCTTTTGTAGTTATCTTATACCCCACAATACCTGACTATATATATATATATATATATATATATATATATATATATATATATATATATATATATATATATATATATATATATATATATATATATATATATATATATATATATATATATATATATATATATATATATATATATACATATGTATATATACATGTATATATACATATATATATATATACATATATATATATATGTATATATACATATATATATATTTATTTATTTATTTATATTTATATTTAGGCCCTTGCCATGTGGTAGAACCGTTGACTAATCATGATGTGCATGATCCAGCCAAATAAGTTCTAACCTATAATTTATTTATTTAGGTCTGATATTGATGCTGGTATAACAACAGAGTCAAAACAAGAAAGGTCAAATCTTATAACTAGAGACTTTCATCAACACCGTATCGTTGCGGTAGCGTCTAATCAGCTCTCTCTAACTCCCTCAAACTCCTACACGCAGTTGCTGAATAGAATTGAAAAGAGACATGTATAATTGAAGGCATTCATGATATATAATATAGATTTCAAATTAAATATCAAGATCGCAGCAAACATGCGATACATAATCATATTCATCAACAATGCATTTCAGTTATGATATCACAACCTATATTATGTCTATCACCACCAAGACACCATATGAGACTAGTACGACTAACGAAGTAGGTCGACATGTTCTCGTCATCCTTCACACCCATTCATAACTCGTATCCCCTCGACGATGAGGCTATGTAAGTAGTCGAGATACATTGATGTTTCACCCCATATACGTGAACCTATGGATCACCACTATCACAAAGTACACACATCCACCATTAAATGGCATTCCTTACTTCCAGAAAGCTGGTGGATCAATATCGGATAATCTTTCACTTGCACCCAAGGACACACATGTCATGCTCAATGTCAATAATAACCCATTTTACCATAACCATATGTAATAACTTCCAACAAGTAATAAAGCAGCTCAAAATTACATGCAAAACTATTCCTATCATGCATCGAAGAAGGAACGTATCTACATACCTAAACCCCCAATCAGCTCCAATCCCTAAGATGTCAATCATCTCTATATTACCTAAATTTAGTTCTTTGATTATTATATAAATATTACATTAGTATTATATATTTAATTCCAAACTCAACAGTTAAAACCACATCAAGAACAGGCACCGAACAACCCCAAAATGGCCAAAAAAATCCAATTTGAATTTATTTTAAACATGTTTAGATCCATTTAAGGCCCGCTACTATTTTATATGAAGGCATGAGCACATCCAATTTCACTAGTTGCTCAGATGGACACGATTAAATAAAATCTTGCAGCTTAGATGCGTCGGTTATGCTGCCGAATTTTAGTACAAGACGCATCAAATGTTGGACAATGCGACCCCTTTTGCCCTCCAAGATTATGCAACCCAGCTTCTTTCGTGTGGATGGTACATTTGCCTGTGCCCTGGCCACAATGATTATCATTTAGACTTTTAGGTACTTTACACTTATAATCTTCTACCTATTTTGGAATTTACTTTTATTATAGAAATATACATCAAAATTATTTTCCAAAATATCCCAAATATGGAAGAAATACTTTCTTCATCGTAAACGACTAAATTGGATCCTTTTGTCAGCTTTGATTTCACACTAATAAGAACCCTCAATTATTAAGAGCCCTTACATAAAACCATGTATGCGACGACGTAAAGAGTTGGAAAGGAAGATAAGTTTTGGTGGGAGAAGGAGACCAAAATAGAAAGATCCATTGGATTTCTTGGGAAATTGTGCTGGCCACGAGGCTTGCGAAGGATGGGTTTTAAGGACTTAGTTTCTTTCAACTTGGCAATGCTTTCAAAACAAGGATGGTTATTACTCACCAAGTCTCATACGTTGGCTGCTAGATTGCTCAAAGCCAAATATTACCCTAATAAATATTTTTTGCTGGCTTCGGTGGGATGCAATCCCTCTTTCACTTGGCACAGCATAATAGAGGGTAGAAGTATTATAGAAAAATGCATTATTAAAAGAGTGAGAGATGGTAGCAATATTTACATTTGGGAAGATTCGTGGGTTCCAGCATCGGAAGGACCAAATTTATGGGGCCAACGTTCTTAAATCCTGAAATTTCAAAGGTGAAACATCTCATTACCACGTAAGATGACGATAAAAGTTGAAACCAAGAGCTGCTTGAAGGTACTTCGTTACCGCATGAAGTTGAATCTGTAATTTCTATTTCCTCTTAGTCGTTTCCAAGATATAGATGCGTTTTGGTGGTTACCTGATGCTAATGGATCCTTTTCAATTAAAAATGCTTATAAGATTGAACGGAATGATAGAATAGAAAGTCAGCTTTCAGATATTCTAGGAGGAATATCTAAATTGAAAAAGTACAATGTTTTATGAAAGAGGATATGGAAATTGAAGATGCTGCCCAAAGATCAAAATATTTCTATGGAGAGGCTGTAAAATTCTGCTCCCTACGCAGCAAATCTCGTAAAGAAGCAAATGCAGGTACCTACCATCTATTATCTTTGTAATCTGCTTAAGGAAACAGTTGATCATATTCTTCTTGTTTGTCAGTTTTCGAAGAGGGTAATCCCAGAGTCGATGAGATTGAATAGGATCTTGCTGAGATGAATAATTGTTAAGATAAAATCTATTATCTGGTTACTATGGAGGGAGTATTGGTACTTTATATGGGCTTCAAAGAAATGCGCAGTGAGAGCGTAAGCAGCTACAGAAGCCTCAAAAAACGCAGCAAGAAGTAGAAAACTGCCTTAAGGCTTTTAATGAAGCTGGAGTTAAGGATCCCAATCTTTCGAGATAGTATATAAGCAGAGTTATTGGCAGATGGAAGAAGGGGTTTGCAAGGTAAATGTCGACTATGCTGATGTAGGAGAAAATGGTTATGAGATAGGAATTATTGGCAGATATGATGCCTTACTCATCATAAGCTAAATTATATTTTATTATTTTCTTTCAACACTTTTATAATCTTCTTCTTTAAGATTTTCACAATTACAACACAAACTATTCAAAGCAGGAATAGTGAGAGCGTTGGGCTAGAGTTGGGTCCGCTAACATCGTACTTGAAAGTGATTCTTTATCAGCATTCCAAGCAATAAATGATTACTTGAAGACAAATCAGTTAAAGGCACTGTTCTCTCAGATATCTCAAGGTCAGCGCAGCAGATTTCCTATGTTGAGTTCCAGTTTTTGCTGTAAACAAGCAGCCAATGTTTTGTCTTGCATTAGAAAGTATTCGGGAAATGGGGTATGCACAAGAGAGGTTCCGGATTTACTTGGGAGTTGGGCCCATCTTGAATGCAGATTCTGATTATTAATAAATTCTCTTGGATCCAGTTTTTTTTTTTTTAAGAAAACCACCAAATGCGAAACGGAAATCGGCGCATTTGTTGCAATTACCTGATCGCGTATCTGCAATTGTTTAAACCTTATTTCACCGACTTATCTCAACATGATTCAGACTATATCACCAAATAACGTTCAACTTTGTGTATACACGACTATCTTTGCCTCATGACAATAACAACCATGAATTTCTCTTTTTTTGAGCGAGGAATTGGCCGAAGCCCCAAAACTACAAACAATTACAAGATAGAGAGATGGGTAAAACAACATAAAATATACGGTTTATTAATGTTAATCGGCGGCAATACATAAGTTTGTACCCCATGGAACACGAGTATTGATGAAGAAAGCCAATTCGCTCAAATTTTTCCTTGGTTTATTTTTCCTCAAACTCAAAAGGAACGAAGTCAAGAACCATTCTGCCCATGCATTAAAGACAAGATTTCATGCATGGTCAATTAGTAGATTCAAAAGAGAAACAAAGACGGAAGCCAAACGAAGCTACCTGATCAATCTGATATTTAAATTTCAAAATCTTCATTGGGCAACCATCAAATCAATTACTATCTTTCTTTTCTTTAATAGAGAAATACTTGACCCACAGTGGATCGTAGAAGCTATCTTCCTTTGCCTTCTTCTCCCTTTCTTTCCACTCCAAGCATCCCTTTACCTTCAGAAAACTCTCAACCGTTACAAAATCCAAAAGAACAACGTCGCCCAAATCTTCCGTTATCTCCCTAGACTTCTCCCTCTCTCTCCTCCTATTCTCGGCCTCTTCCAACAACTCCATGAATGATTTGTACTCTATGAATCTTTCCGGCACCTTGTACACTTCTCGGTCTGCTCCTACGTACAGAGTGATGTATCTTGCAGGCGAGTCGACGGGTTTTTTCAGGACACTCTGCGACGACGTTGGGGAGGTGAGAGGCTGGCTGCTGCTTGAACCGGTCGATGGAGTGCGGACGGAATGAACTTCTTCTTCTTGAACCTCTTCCTTCAGATTCGGACTTTCTTTGTCTTCTTGATCCTCATCGCTGAGAGTGATCGTTTTCATGGCTTCTTGAGGAAGGTGATTATGATGATCAGGGTGTACTTCCTTCGTTTTCATTGGGTTTTGACGCTTGCTCTTTCTGCCACGGAAGGGGAAGCAGCCGCTTATCATCGTGACGGTGGTGGTGATCGCGGTGAAAATATGCGGATGAAGGAAAGAGAGAAGAGCAAAAGTTTGCTACCTTATAAGGAAAAGGAAGTTCGAAGAAGGGAAAGGTGAATAATGAATCTTGTGAAGATTCAGTAGCTTTTTATATAGAAAGCGGGTGAGATTAGGGGTAGATGGTTTTTTAATATGATAGATATCGTAATCAATCTTCGCAAAATTGAGTTTTACCACTTGGTAATCTTTTCTTGTTTCTCTAATCCGACGCTGAAAAGGGAATATTATGTTCACCTTATGATCATCCTGACGCCTGGGATCTCATCTAGAGCCAGCCCCCATATATATGAGATTTTTTTCGCTACAAACATATAGACATGTGAGATATTCTCTCTTTTTCTCTCGTAGATTGTGTTACAGGGAAAAAGTAGATGGCTAGATCCAAACCGTTGATACGTTAAATTAATTCAAGCATACGGTTCTGTTTGGTTATTTTCCTCATGGTTTGGTTTGATTCGTCTTGAAAAACAAAAAACTTTGGCGTGTGATTTGGTTCAGGGTTTCAAGATTAATGATATATACACACATATATATAGAATTATTAGCAAATAATAATTAGTAGATGCTTGCAAGATATGAATACTAGCAGATATTAATGAATCATTTTGCTGCTTTGGCATGTCAAAAGGTAATGAAGCATGGTTTGAAACTCAACAAGCTTATAACAATGATGTGGTTGTTGTTGTTTTTCTATAATCTCTAGTGGTATATTTTGGTTCCCAAAATTGAGAATCGGTTATACAGGTTCGAATCAAGGTCGAGCCTGGAACCAAACCAAACTTCACCAAGAAACTGACCCCCATCTTTTCAGATATTTTAATGACCAACCATCTTTTCTAACTATTCATTAAAGGAGCTTTTCGTTCTAAAATCAATAGGTTGGCAATATCCACCAAACTTGTCGAAATTCGAATGATATCACACACCCCGCTAGATATCTAAAAGTTAGAAAAGCTCCTGACTGCCAACATTTTCTAAACTATTTATCAAATGGGTTGACAATTAATCCACCAAGATTGAGGGATTTGATAAATAATTACATTGTGCCCATCCAATTAGTTCATTTATGAGTCAGCTCATGCTCGGCTCATTTAGTTCAAGATCCAAGCATTTTGCTAAATAGAAGAAATCAAGGTTCAAGTATTTAAAGGTTTCATTAGGTTCATATTTAGTGATTCATCACAATTCACAGTTAAAAAGTTAATTGAAACCAAAAAAACACCTTGCAATTAGGGGAGATGAAACAAAGAGATGAGGAGTCCACATATTCAAGAACGCCACATGTTGGGCAGGTAAAGTTCAAAATATACCTGGATGATGAATTATAAAATCTTGCCTTTCGGAATTCCAGACCTCGAACATGCGTGCAGGCACACACTCCCACTCACATATACACGCACACATCGAAAAGAGAAAAGCTGGTTTTCAACTCCTAATTATTTCTGGGATTAAACAGAAAACTTTTTATTCACCTTTCAAAGGTTAATTAAAGGTCGGTTTCAGCTACAAGCAGGTGAGGCGGAGACTTTCTTTCCTTTTCATTCTGTCGAGAGGAAAATGAATCAAACAAACGCTTTCTTCCAATTGATCGTTCAGTCGGTAGTGTCTGCATGTCCAGACCAGGTTTCCCTTTCCGACGTGGTGTTAATTCTTCCGACAGAACTAAACTGTTTTCAGTTCCACATTTGCGTTTTTGCGATGATTCCAATTCTTTGTTTGAACTACTAAGAACAAACGAGTCTTTTTTCATTCATAATGGCATTTTAAGCACATTGATATCTCAGTTTTCACATGAACAAGAATTTCTGGAATCAAGTACTTTGAAGTTTTCGGATACGTGGAGGCGGGAGGGGGAGAGACGTTCTTTTCAGATCCGTATATCGTTGAAGCAGCTATTCATATGTTTTCCTTCCCATTTCCGAGTCGCTGCATAGAATCGGTTTCAATTGGTTCCATATGGAAACTAATAAAACTGGGCGGTCGAAGTAGAGCTCAAGCATTGACTCTGCGTATGTTGGGAAGTCCCGCCGGCCATACACAGTCATCACATTTTTGTTGCCTGGTTGACTCTCTCTTTAAAACATTTCTAACATTCGATCTTAGTGATAGATATTTGAAATACTTCATTTAATGCATGTACAACTATACTTTTAATTCAATAAAAGTAAGTATCAAAAGATACTTCCCGTGCAATTCGGACCGGTAAACCAGTTGAGTGGATGGAACTGTTACAAAATGGTGGTCATTCTCGGGTCGGGTAACAGCTGGACTGGCCATCCAGTAGTTACATGAGGATCAAGCCAGACCCGGTAACGGACAGTTGTTACCGAAAAAGCCGTCCGTTAAAGCTCCCAGACAAGAGAAATCAAAGGTAGATAAGCAAAAACAAATGGGGGAGCGCCTGCCTATAAAGGCAGGCACATACAGAGACAGAGAGATAGAGAAATACCAGAAAATTACAGAGAAACAGAAACAACATTCGTCTGTGCAAGCCCCTATGAGGGAACCTCGTGTCCATCATCTTTACCGTTGCGCCCTTTTTCATCTCTGCAAAAACAGACAACTCCTGGAATCCGACGATCTTTAGAAACCTTCACAGCAAGGTAACTTTCTTCGCCGTCATTGGTATCAGGGCCTAGTTCCCTGCAAAACAGAAAGAGAGGTTAAGAAAAAAAAAAAGAGGAGAGAAAGAGAGGGAACAAAAAAAAAATAGGTTGAAGGCAGCAGTCGGCGATCGGTAGGGAAGGCGGAAGGAGAAACCCAGAGGCACACTCGGCCAAAACAACCGAAACAGCTAGAGGCAAACTCGGCCAAAACAGCCGAAACAAAACAGCCGAAACTGCTAGAGACACAATCGACCGAAACAACTAGAGGCAAACCCGGCCAAAACAACCGAAACACCCAAAGCCTAGAGGCAAGCCGGAGCAACCTGAATCCCAAAGGCAGGCAAGGCGTCAGGGACGGCTAAAGGAGAAACTAGAGGCAGGATCGGCCAAAAAATCAAAGAAACACTTTGAGGAAAACTGGAACAGTCGACAGTTGATGAACGGTCGGAATAGCTTTTCCAACATCCTTCTCCCCAATCCCTTTTACTCTCTCTCTCTCTCTCTCTCGAAATAATCCAGAGAGCTGCTGTAAAACAAAAAAAATGCTTTTAAGCGTTTCAGTCGAAAGAAAAAAAACCGCGGTTTCGGAAAACCACGACGGGAAAACCAGCGGTTCTCCAAAACCGCTCACAGTTTTTTGAAACCGCCATTGGTTTCTGAAAACCACCTCGGGGCCTGTATAAAAAAGACAAAACTGCCCCTGGCCCCTTTTGGATATTACGCAGTTTACCATAGTAAAAAGACAATTTTACCCCTTTGTAGTTTTTGAAAATTATAGGAAAACTAGGGGTTGTTATTTTACGATATTGTCCAACCCGGTTTGGATAATTTCATTTCTACCACTCAGTCCAAAGACGGGTTTACCCCTGTTCTTTTGAAAAAATTATAGATTCGCTCTGAGAGTTAAAATTATGATTTTAACCCCAATTAGTTACAAATTTTACAGGAATACCAAATAATAATTTTACGAGTTTGTCTTTTTTATTTTATAAAAATTAAAAAAGAGGATAAATAGATAAAATTATAAATTTATCCCTTGGTATCCTTTTTAGAGGGTTTAGAGGCAGAAAAACACTCAGAAATTTTTTTCTGCTTCATATTCTGCATCACTTTAACATGTCTCTTACTTTGTGTGTTTTTGTTTCCTTTTAGACCGCTTGATTTATATTTTTGCCAAACACCTAAAAATGGGTTCTAGGATATGTGTGTCCGAACTGACAAAAACAGAAAAGCTAAACGGTTTGACCTTTCAGACCTGGAAGAGAAGAATCCCGTTGTCTCTACCACTAGAAAGTGTAGAGTATGTTTTAAAAGAAACAATACGTCCTCCATCACCAGACACAAACCAGCAACAGTTAGAAATGTATAAAACATTTTTAAAGGACGATACCATAGCAAGAACAATCATGTTAACTTATATGGAGGATAACCTGATTAGGGTCTTTGAAGAATATGAGACCGCAAAAGAGTTGTTTGACTCGTTAACAGCTAAGTATGATACAATTGCAAAATTACATATGTAGTTGCTACTACAGAAATACAACTCCTTTAGAATGAAAGAAGGAGAAAATGCAGTAGAGCATGTAAATCACATGCTGGTAATGGCTAGAGACTTAGCCGTAGCAAAATCAGTCATTCCCGAACCGATGCAGATATCAACCATACTGAACAGTCTATCTCCATCATGGAATATGGTCACCACTGCCTTAAGATTAGGACCTGAAATCAACCTTTCTTAGTTACCTCTAAAAACTAGCAATTCAGCAAGAACACATGCTCAAAAACAAAAAGAAAAAATTGCTAGTGGTTTAGGATGAGTTAGCGTCTAGCTCCAAATCCAACCAGAAAAAGAAATCAAATAAAATATTTGGCAGGAATAAAAAGAAAGCCAATCAAAGTTTTAAGAAATCACAAAAACCGCTTTCCGGATTAATTATTTCAACTATGGAAAGATGGGACACTATAAAAGGGATTGCCGCAACAAGAAAGGTAGAGGAACAACGCAGACAATCGGAAAAGTAGGATATAATCTGCATAATTCCATAATACTATACTTGGACCGCCCAGTTATAGGTTGGTGGATAAACTCGAGAGCTACAAGACATATCTCAAAGACCAAGGAAGGGGTAATTGACCTCAATGAATATCAACCCGGAGAACATCATGTATATATGAGAAATAGTACTTTCTCAGATGTTCTGGGTATTGGATCCTTTAAGATATTTGTACAAGGCAAACCAATTATATTGACCGATGTGTTAATTGTGCCATCAATAAGGCGCAATCTCATCTCGGTCTCTACCTTAGTTAAGAAGAGTTTTGAAGTTAGGTTTATACCTAACAAGGTGACTGTGGGCAAACATGGAAGAATCTTGTTCTCAAGAGAATTTGATGTAGAACATGGACTGTTCAAGTTATCTGATAATGAAAATCATCAATCTTCTGTTTATATTGAGAGTGCCTTTTCTGTTGATGTGAATATGTGGTATAAACGCCTATGACATATATGTCTAGAAAAGTTGAGGAAATTATCCAATTTTGACTTATTGCTTGAATTTGAGGAAAAGACTTTCAACAAGTGTGAAGCTTATATACAAGGAAAGTCTTTCCCAAGGAAACAACAAGGGCACTAACCTTGTTAGAAATTATTCACACAGATTTATGTGGACCTTTCAGAGTAAAGACATATCGAGGAAAGGGTTACTTTATAACCTTTATCGATGATTACTTTAAATATATGTATATATATATATATATATATATCTTTTGGCACATAAATCAGAGGCACTTGATGCTTTCAAAGAATATATGCAAGAAGTAAAAAATTAATTAGAGCATTCGATCAAAGTCTTGAGATCAGACAGAAGAGGTGAGTATACCTCGGTAGAATTCTTAGAATTTTGCAAAGACTTTGGTATTTCTAAATAAAACACAATGCCTAGGACACCTCAACAAAATGGTGTAGTTGAAAGATATAATAAAACTTTGTTGAACATGACAAAGTCTATGTTGATTAATGCCTATCTTCTAAGGGTATTTTGGGGAGAAGCAGTAAGTACAATCGTTTATGTACTCAACAGAGTACCATGTAAAGCTGTATTTACTACATCATATGAGATGTGGTTTGGAAGAAAACGCATCCTAGGTCATCTCAGGAGGTGGGGATCAATTGCACATGTTAAGATCCTTGATCAGTTTATAGATAAACTAGACAGTAGGTCCTTTAGGTGTATATTTATTGGATATCCAAAAGGTTCAAAAGGATATCAGTTTTATCATAAGGACCACAAACTCATTGAAAGAAGAGATGTTGAATTCTTAGAAGATTCTAAGAATGGCATCCTGAAAAATAATGAAGAATGCGTTAATGATTTGATAGATTTAGACCAATCATCTTTTGAGCCCATAGAAGATCTTCCTGAAACTACCGATACCTTCAGTGAACATAAGAGGCTAAGAGTCACTTATCTTGTACAGGAAGTGTGTAATTCAGTAGATTTGGATGAGTTGACTGATAACTTGACTTATCACCTAGCAATTAACTCATCGGAAGCAACAAACTGGGAGAAAGCCATGGATGAGAAAATTGAATCAATTGAAAAAAAATCAAGTCTGGGAATTGACTGATTTGCCAAAAGGAAGGAAAGTTATAGGCTGTAAATGAGTTTTGAAAAAGAAATACAAGGTCGATGATACAATCGACAAGTTTAAAGAGAGGTTGATTGCAAAGGGTTTTTCGTAAAAAGAGGGGATAGATTATGTTGAGACATATTTCCCAGTTGTGAAATTTGTATCCATACGAATAATCTTGACAATATCTGCATACTATGATTTGGATTTACATCAGTTAGATGTAAAGACAACATTTCTAAATGGTGATTTAGAAGAAATCATATACATGCAGCAGCCTGAAGGATTTGTGGTTGAAGGCCAAGAAGATAAAGTATATAGGTTGAAAAAAATCCCTATATAGCCTAAAACAATCACCTCGCCAATGGTATTTAACTTTTCAAAATGCCATTATAGAACTTGGGTTTGTGGCTAACAAACTTGATCACTGTGTATATGTTTGGAATAGTGGGAGCCACTTTGTCATCTTGTCATTATATGTAGATGACATATTGTTGACTAGAAACGACAATGAGATGATTATCAAAACCAAGTCATGGTTGAACTCCAAGTTTGAAATGAAGGATATAGAGAAAGCATCCTATATCCTGGGTATAAAGATCTCTCAAGATAGAGAATCTAGACTCTTATGCTTGAGTTAGGAGAGATATATAGACTATATCCTCAAGAAGTTCAAAATGGGTGAATGCAAGTCTGCAAATACACCTGTTGCAAAAGGGGTGAAATTGAGTAAGGCTGATTGTCCCGGTGAAAGAGACGATAAGCCTAATGTTTCTTATGCACAAGTTGTTGGCAGCTTGATGTATGCTATGTTGTGTACAAGGCTAGATATCAGCTTTGTTGTTGGTCTTGTCATTAGATATCAAAGTAATCCAGGTTAACAGCATTGGGTAGCTGTGAAAAGGATTCTAAGATATCTGAAAGGAACAAAGGACTTGAAATTGTGTTTTCAAGCAGATGAACTGAAAGTGGTAGGATACTCAGATGTTGACTTTATTGGGAGTAAAGATGACAACAAATCAACTTCAAGATAAATATTCTTATTTAGAGGTGGTGGTGTTTCTTGAGCATGCAAGAAACAGGGTTGTGTAGCGTTGCATACACAGGAAGCTGAGTATGTTGCTTGTTGTATGGCTGCAACAAGTATTGTCTGGTTAAGTCGCTTCATACGAGATTTGAAGCTGGAGAAAAGAGACGAGCCAGTGGTTATCTATTGCGATAACAATGCAGCAATTACTCTTATTAAGAGTGGAGTAAATTGCTCGAAAAGCAAGCATAAAATGGTAAAATACCACTATGTTTATGATATGATTATGAGAAAGAAAATATCCATCTCAGACATGCCAACTGAAGACATGTTGACATACCCCTTAACAAAAGGCATAACGGAAGAACTTTTCTCAAAATATGTTAGAAACATGGGTTTGAGATATGTTTGATTTGTTGTATAGGCAAACAACCATACAACATATATACAATTGTTGTATAGGTAAATAACCATACAACGGATGATTTGTTGTACAGGGAAATAATCACACAAAAGGTTCTGATTACAATAGTAATCAGGAATCGACATAACTATGAAAAACTCTTGAAAAGTGGGAGGAAAACCAGTATGTCGATACACTTTACTCGAATGGCCAAGTGGGAGATATTACAAAATGGTGGTCATTCTCGGCTCGGGTAATTGCCTAAGGATTAGGCCAGACCCAGTAATGGTTGTCCGTTACTGGATTTTCTAGTAACAGCCGTCCGTTAAAGCTCCCACATGAGGGAAGCCACAAGTAGATAAGCACATACAAATGAGAGAGTGCCTGCTTTTATAGGCAGGTACATACAGAAACAGATAAAGAGATAAATACCATAAAATTAGAGAGAAGAAACAAAATTCGTGCAAGCCCTTGTGAGAGAACCTCGTGTCCATCATCTTTACCACTACGGCTTTTTTCATCTATCAAAAAAAAAAGGAGAGCTTCTCGAATCCGACCATCATCACCAAAGGTAACTTTCTTCCCCGTCACGAACAGGGATTCTTCGTGGCTTGTCTGCTAGCTCTGGCTTGTTTATGTTTGCCTAGTTAGCTTGGAAAAACGACACACCTCAAACGTGTCTACTAGAACAGAAGCCAACGATTTCCAAGAGGAAGATGCCGGAGCCATCTTTTCCGGCGACATCTGCGAGGCAATCATGTCGAGGTACAAAAATTCCAGCCACGAGGACCACCAGCACTTCTGCACTGTCGCCGGCGCCATATCCCAGGAGCTGCTCGACCAGAATCTGCCCCTCTCCCCCGTCTCCTATTTTGGTGCGGCTGCCTCGGCTCTCGAGCGGCTGGCGGGCAGTCACTGGTCCCTCGATTCCGGAGATCCGGCGGTTGCTGCGCTCCTTAACCTTCTTCATGCATCCCTATCCGGTGTTTCTCCGCCAATTCTTAAGAGCAAGGGGTTCGCCGTCGCCGATGTGGTGGTTAGGCTTTGTGGCATGAAATCTCAATCGCCGGCCCCCGTAAAGGCCGGGCTGAAGTGCGTCTCATACATCCTTGGGCAGGCAGACAAGTCCGCTTGGTCGGCGGTCAGTCGTTCATATGGCTTTATTCTCGGCTACGTGATCGATCAAAGGCCTAAAGTGAGTTTTGCGGTTATCTTTTAATTCCTCTCTTTGGAAGATTTAGGTTTCTGTTCATGTGTTTTTTGGTTCAAAGTTCAAAGTTCAAAGTTCAAAGTTCAAAGTTCAAATTGTGTTGAATTGTTCAATTTTATTGAATAATCTCAGAAAACACGATTGTCGGAGCGCTTTATACACCCAGAACGTAACTAGTTTGCTTTTGTTCACATACAGCTGCAGGCATAAATGTGTGCTCTCTGTGTTGGATATGTTTGAAATGGAGAAGAGCCATTCAAAGAAAGTTTGGGGCAAGTATCTGTAGTAATGGAAACCAACTTTATGCCAGAGATCTCTATTGAAGCTGTTTATTTATGAGAGATACTTTAGGTCAAAGATGAACATCTATAAGATGTTTACTCCGATTTGGAGACGACCTATGTTATGGTAACTAGGAATATTATTTTAATAATCTTTGAGAAGAAAGGAGAATGTCCTATGTAAATCAAGTTTAGAAAAGACAATGTAAGATATGTAATTTCTTGGATATCTATTTCCTTTGGGTCAACAGTAAGTTAAAAATGCATGTTATTTACATATGACATTGTGTGGGGTGATGGACGAGATGAGGGATGGAGTCAAAAGTAAAGAGAGAAGCCTTACGAAAAGAGAACTTTCAAGTTTTCAACTTAATAACATAAAGACAGTATATGCAATGCAAGTTCAAATTCAATATCTCAACTGAAACAAATTGACATGGAAGACAAAATTATTAAACATCGCATCCTCAAGAAGGCAATTTAAATACGAAGGGTTCATTCAGAAAAAATGAGAGAGTTGATCGTAATGCCAATAGGATTAATGCAAGTTGTCTGAAACAGAAATGTGCATAAGTGTTTTGTGTGAAAAAAATAATCACATTAAAGGTAAATTTCAGAAGACAACACTACAATATCATTAACGGGCGATCAACCATGCGCAGAAAATGAAGATGTTGTGGGTGGATGGTCATAGATTTGTAACGGAAAACACTTAAAAGAGGGAGGAGAGGCCTCTAAGGTGTTGAAATGATAGCATGGGTTTGCTTTTCAGCGTTACCTGGGAAAGGGCTTGGTTTTAGTTTGGTTTGGTCTGGTCTGGTCTGGTCTGGTCTGAATGGGCAAATGTTCCATCATGGTGTGAAGTACTTAATCATTAAGTGATTAATTTCTAACATGTCACTTTGGTTGTAGTGTATCTCGTTGTGTTCTTTAAGGAATACCATGGATGCCTTTATCCAGACAAGTGCCCATCTTTTATCCTATTTTGATTAAAGTGAAACTTTTGATTGTTTATATGTTATTTGTTTATTGCACTGCTAGATGAGGCTTACTATGGCACTATTAGCTCCAGTTTTTTTAACCTCGGTATGATTCATAGAGAAAATATTGATGCATGACTGGTTGAGATTGCAATAGATTCTTTTGGTTTAGGTAAGAGAACGACAAATAAAAATGTGTCCTGAAAAGATTTTCTTATAAAGAGTGGTTTATCACAACACAAATTGATTATTTTATTTGTAGGAAAAAAGAAAGAGTGTGTTGTAAAGATTGCAAGGTAATTCTAGGAAAAAGCTTAACCATGTAACATTGACTTTTAGTTATAGATTTCTTGATAAAAAGTAGACAAAGAAGAAAAGAGTACATTGAGCTATTCAGACTAAATGGTGGAACCTTAAAAGCGAGAAAGAAGGTATATTTAAACAAAAAGTCATTCAAGGAGATGCGTGAAATTATGTTGGTACACCTTGTGATATGTGAAACAATATGGCTATACATATTAAGAAAGCGGCAAAAGATGTATTAGGTGGATTTAAGAGAGGTGTACTTGCACAAAAATAAGCTTGGTGGTGGAGTGAAATAGTGCAAAATAAAATCAAGCCAAAGAGGGCACATTACAAATACATTGTAATGAGAAAACTAGTGAAACTTTAGAGGCTTATAAAAAAACAAAGAAGGAAGCGAAAAAGGCCGTAAGTAAAGCAAAAGCTAAAATTTGAGAGGATTTATATACAAAACTCAACTCAAAAGAGGGTGAAAGAAATATTTTTAGGATAGCTAGGGTTAGAGATAAGAAAACTAAATATCTTAATTATGTTAGATGCATCAAAGACGAGGATGAAAAAATTCTAGTGGCAAATGATGATATAAGAAATAGATGAAAAAACTATTTTTATAAAATTTTTAATGAAAATAAAGATGTTAGTATTAGCTTAGGAGAGTTAGCCAAATCAGAAAACTATATAAACCATAATTTCTAACGATGTATTCAAAAGAATGAAGTCAAAGAGGCTTTTAAACATATGAAGGATGGTAAATCGGTAGGATCAAACAATATTTCTATAGAAGTTTGGAAAATACTAGGAGAAATAAGAATCACTTGGCTCACAAAACTATTAGTGAAATATGGAGAAACCAAAAGATGCCTAAGGAATGGAGAGCGAGTACACTTATACCATATATAAGAATAAGGGAGACATTTAGAATTGTGTGAATTATCGAGGTATCAAGTTAATGAGCCATACTATGAAATTGTGGGAAAGAATTATCGAGTATAGATTAAGTCAAGTATCAAGTACAACTGAGAACCAATTTGGATTCATGTCAGGCAGATATATTGTTGAAGCGATTCACCTTTTGAGACGTCTTATGAAATATTTTAAAGCAAAAAAGAAAACCTTCACATGATATTTATTGATCTAGAGAAAGGTTATGATAGTGTAATGAGAGAGGTTTTTTAGAGAACCTTGGAAAAAAGAGGTATCCCATTGACATACATTAACCTTATAAGAGACATGTACAATGGTACAAAAACATGTATGAAGACTCATGAAGGAATGACAGACTTCTTTGAAGTTAATATTGGGTTACATCAAGGATCAACTTTAAGTTCATACTTATTTATAATGGTGATTTATGAGTTAACAACATATATTCAAGATGAAGTACATTGGTGTATGTTATTTGCATATGACATTGTGTTAGTGGAGGAGTCTAAAGAAAAAGTTAATAGAAAATTGAAACTATGGAGAGAAACATTAGAAAGCAAAGGCCTCCAACTTAGTAGAACAAAGACAAAATATATGGAATGTAAGTTTGATCATTTGGTTACTTCAGAGGACATAAAAATTAAAATTGGCACACATTGCATCCTCAAAAGAAAAGTTTTAAATACCTAGGGTAAATTTTTTAGAGTGATGGAAGAATTGATGGAGATGTTACGTATAGAATTAATGCTGCTTGGTTAAAATGGAGAGGAGCATTAGGTATTTTTTGTAATAAGAAGATACCAATAAAGTTAAAAGGTAAATATTATAGAGCAACAATTAGACCTGCCATGTTTTATGGTTCTGAGTGTTGGGCAGTTAATCATCAACATGTACAAAAGATGTATATGACAAAAATGAAGATGTTGAGGTGGACGAGTGGTCATACAAGAAAAGACCATATACATAATGAGGTTATTAGAAACAAATTAGGTGTGACACTGATAAAGAATAAAATGAGATAATATCATTTAAGTTTGTTTGGACATATAGAAAGAAGATCAAAACAAGAACATGTAAGAAGGTATGAAAAACTAAATTTTGTATTAAAAGAGGTAGAGGACGGCCACAAAAGTATTAGAAAGAAACAATAAAGAATGATCTAGCTTATTGTGAGTTAACAGCTAACATGATACATGATAGGCTTATGTGGAAACAAAGAATCGATGTAGTCGACCCCGTCAAGTATGAAAAAAGCTTAGCTGTTGTCGTTGTAGATCTTCATTTTATAGGTATGTCCAAGCTCGTCAGTCCGATAAGAGGTTGCCACAGGATTCTTTGTATCGATCAAAAAAATGATGATCCTCTTGACCTATTAGACCAACAAAAGACTAAATCTGCTCTTCGATCCCTGAAGAGCAGAAAACGTAAATGATAAAGATGAGGAGCCAGAGTTCGCTCCTGATGGACGGTTGTTGATTAAGACCGACAAAATCGTGAAGAAGCACAAGGAACCGGATCCCGACTCCGACTATGAGATGGAGACCAAAAGCCAAAAAAGTCGGCATCCCGTTAAACCTCAATCTTCAGCGGCAGAAAACAAACTCTGGTTGGGCGTATACTGGAAAAGATTATGCTAATAGAAAAGCATCTGGAGATGTGAAGAAGAAAGACAAACTTGAGTACTGGCCACTTGACAGGAAAATGCTGAATCGCCGGGAAGAGAATAAGGCTACTGCAAGAAAGTGACTTGGTAGTGTGGTCAGAATGACGAAGAAACTCGGGGGGAAGAGCGTTGCAAGCGCTCTCTCAGCTGGTGGTTTTCGGGCCAAGAAGCATAAAGGGCATAAAGGCAAGGCTGGGAAGAGCAGCAGGTGATTTTTGATGTATGCCTTCGATGCGTTCAGCTCGCTCGTTGCCACCGGTTTTTTTCTCTTTGCAGGGGCATAAAGGGTGGATATTGTATCTGCTAGGCGGCCGCTTCTTGTCACTCCTTTTTTCATTTGGTTTTCTTTGAAAAATGGCGTGCTTAATCTTCATAACTTTCCCAGTTCATGGTGCTCTCTTTGTCCCGTATTGTGGAATTCATGTGAGGTGTTTGGTTTACTTTTGGTTGGGTATTAAGACGGTTCAAAACTATTTCATGGATGGATCATGAACCAAATTAGCTTTTCCTTCCTAAAAACAAAAATCACGTAGCATTTCCGAAGCGTCTTGACCTTTTCATCCTTTATGTTAATTTGTCACGCAATTTTAGAGACAAATGGAGAGATAAAAATCTAATAAAACCTCTCATACTGACATTTCCTTAATTCCAATATATTGATATTCTTTCTTGCTGGTATCTTAGCTCACCTAGCAGGGCTCTTGACTTGGATGCAGGTCATGAGTTCGGCTCCCCAGGAGTGCATACCTAGCTTAGACCACCTCGTTGTAACAAAACAGAAAAAAAGGAACATGGTTTTGTTGCCCCATCACCCTGGTTAAAATGACCAAAACTGAGGCAATCAGTGAAGTCTTACAAGCATCCAATAAGAAATCTCAATTGTTACCACAGACTTCCGTAACAAAATGCAGGGAAAAAATTATATATATACTGCTGCACGACGCTGTTCTTTTTTTTCCCACTTCCCCAATGAAGGTTTTCGCATGCACCAGCCAGTACATTGAAGGAATCGGATCGCAGTTGACCCGCTGCCTTTCTCCCTTAGATTTTTCAACAAAAGAAAAACTATTTGTAAGGAGCAAAGAGTATGGAAGAGTTGTGGCCACCGAAGCCGAACGAATTCGACATTCCCACCTTTATATCTAGCCTCTCTTTTGTTGGACCAACCAATACCTTCGTATCCTGCAATAACACAAGTTGAAGTTGCAGTTCAGCAATCAGGATATGGTGGACAACTTCATAAATATGCAATAACGCAGGTTGTAATTCACTGATTTGTTTAAATACGCACCACGCCTTTGTCTGGGTTTTCCAGATTGATGTTCGGGTGAATCCAGCCTGTCCGAATCGCCTGTACTTGAGCAAATATTATAAGCCAAAAATGAGTGAAATTATTGCACTTTAACCGATGGGTCAATACTACCTTCAATGTCCTAAAAAAAACATAAAACTATGGTTCGTGAAATGCTTGGAAGTTGTTCTGAGCAGAGGACCAAAGAAGCAAGGGATGAAATTAGGCTCAACAACTTGGCATGCACATCATATGCAATTTCACTGGTACAATATCACAATAGTGCAAAGAATGTCTAGAAGCTAGAGCCCATTATCCAAAATGTTATCAGTCTTTCCCAAAGCACCCAAGATATTCTTACCAGGTAGCTGTCATAGTTTCCACACTAGGGCGATACTGGGCACACATTGTTGCGTGCACACACAGACATGTGAACAACACTTGGAAACTCCATTCTTTAATTCATAGAGTTTCTAGGAATTCACTTCATAGGATACGTGGAATGTAAAACTCACCTTGAAGTACCTGTCCAAAATAATAAGTATACAAGGCATCGTATTCCAGACACAACATTAAAAAGAAGGTTCAATACTAGAAATAAGTAGCCCGTCTGTGACTTTGAAAAGAAGTCAAAATGGGGTCTCAACAAGTAGTACACAATTAGAGATGGAATCAATCGCCACATTGCATTTGGTTTCAAATTTCAATGAGCTTTTCAACACTACAGCACATTTCCAGTCAAATAATTTGCAAAAGAAGACCTCAAATGCTTCTTACAAACCATGCGAATGGTTCAATAACGTGCTCCAACAATGAACAAGCAAAGGCATCAATATTCAAATAAAGCTACAAAGGCCTGTCCGAGAAGTATGCATACAGAACACATGCACAATCACAGGTACATGCCAAGAAGGTAACCATATCTACGCTTTGATAACCTCATAGAGAGTAGTTATCGTGCATCAACCGCATCAATAAATGTTATTGATGCATGTAAGGAATTTTCTATGCAATTTGATGGCAAATGGTCACAGAAGACAAAAAGCATGGAGAACAAAAGAGACCAGAATGAAAACGCCTAGAACTCATCAGGATGAGAACAAATTTTATGAGGCCCAAATTCTGGTATAAATTAATGGGCTTCCATGTCCGTTTCAGAACCTTGTCCCATCCCCATCCTGTGATGGGGACCAAAAATACCTCCATCCCCATGTCCTCAGAGGGACCCGTAAAAAAGAGAGAGAAAGATGCTTAGAGATCACTTTTATTTTTATATATGAAATGAAATCTAATTTATGCAAATTGTATCTAAATTGGAACATATTATTACGAATGAAATGTAGGGGAATGACGATGAGTTCACTAATTCAAAAAAGAGGTAACTTCATTTTCTCTTATAATTTGTTTTATTTTTAGATGGACCTAACTTTCTAGAATCAATTAGATGAAGGGTCGAGACCAGGTTCACGGGACGGCAACCTCCTATCCCATCCCTGCCCTGATCTCCGTCAAGGATTTTCTTACTCTTCCCGTCCCATTCCCGTTTCAACTCTCCAAACCCACCCCATTTGAAGTGGGTGGGAGATCCCCTCCCCATGAACATCCCTATCCATAATACTCATACAACTACATTATGTGTTACAAAGACCAAACAATAAAAGAATGTCTCTACATTGTTATGATACATAACCTTAGGCAAAATCTAGATCAAGGGGAGGAGACAAAAGGAAGTATGATGTGGCCACAGGAAGATAATTATTGTAAAATGTCATCTGTGATGGTTTTTATCCAAATTCCCCTTCAGTCATAATCAGCGATACAATGATAACGTGATTGGCATAAATAAAGTGGAAATCAACCACCAGTAGCCTTAGGTATGATGAAACATGGAAAATAGGTTCCAAAGTATGAAAGAACTTTATATGAGACATCGATGGAAGAAGATTGACACAAACTCCACGTATTCAAGTGTGCAAGACATGAACCTAGCAGTTAACCATAAACGCCATGTATTTACACAGGAATATGCTGCTAAGCCCAGATTCACTAAGGAGGTGTTTTCTTAGACCAGCAAGGGCACAATGTAAATCCCGAGAGAATAGCTTAGCTACAATACAGAGCACATGGACAAAGCAGAAGGAGTAACGCTCATTGATCCACAATAAAAGTAATGGACATGATCCCTTAGCATCTATTTACTTTTTATTTTCTACATTCCTAGAATAGGTCACCAACAAATTGCAGCCTACCATAATGAAGATTTTCTTACTTTCCATGATCCTTAGAGTAAGTAGTAGCTCCACGGGTGCTAAAAAGTAAAAACTAAACAACAGCTCCCTCAATTTTCTGCTTGCACCAAGCAACAGAATGAAGATACTCCACAATTATAAAGTCGACTAGGTGTTACCACGATGGATCACCACACACAGAGATAGGGTATGCATTACCATGCAAGCAAAAACCTTTTTTTTTTTGTTTTTATAATGAATTGACATGGTACCTGTACAGTAGCAACAGCTTCTACACCCCCTGCTGCTCCCAGCAGGTGACCAATCATGGATTTGCTAGAATTGACTCGTAACTGCAAAATTTACAATTTCAATTGTAAAATGAAATGGTAGCTGCAAAAGGAATAACAAAGTCAATGAAATAACCAAGTCACATTACCTCTGAATTCTCACCAAAACACCTCATCATAGCTTTGAACTCTTTCAAATCACCAGCTTGTGTGGAAGTGGCATGTGCATTTATATAGTTTACATCTTCTCTAGCTACACCAGAATCAATTAAGGCTTTCTCCATGCAAAGAATAATACCTCTTCCTGTTTAAACCAGCAGCTCAATTTAAATCTCAAACTAAGTTACAAAAACTGAGGGATGTTTCTGGTGTGTAAGTCACTCTCAGACCTTCGGGATGAGGCTCTGTCATGTGATATGCATCACAACTAATCGCTCCACCAAGGAATTCAGCATAGATAGGGGCTCCTCTTTGCTGTGCATCACGAAAATGAATTACTGGTCAGGGAAGGTCGACTAAAACATAAAAACAAAAGTACATCGTAGGAGAAAAAACAAGAATTTGCAAAACCTTAGCATGTTCCAACTCTTCCAGCAGCAAGACGCCAGCTCCCTCTCCCATGACAAATCCATCTCGGCTCTAATTAGAACATGAAATATTATGGTATAAGAAAAAAAAATTGTTGTTTAGTCCAATCTTCTTCTTCATTCCCTAGAAAAAGCAGAGAGGGCGCAGTTCCATGTTGAAAAGTAGGTCTTGTCATAGACTTTTATGCTGACCACACACTCTTAGGCACGAAAAATTTGAAGTTAACAGGATTAAGCTTATACACTGTCCCATGGGCGGGATGCTTTTGTAGGTGCATCATTCCTCTGAGATAATGCCTGACATGCGATGAAACCTCCGATTCCTGCTCCAAGACACATAAATAAGCTGCCTAAGCCATGGCATTACCACAGGATTATAATGAGGCTGAATAAAAGAAGAAACCAAACTAAGACATTGTAGAACGTATTCATCGAGAAATAAATACCAATGGGAATAACTGTTGCTTCAGAGCCACCAGCTAGCATTACATCCTGAAAACAGCCAGCAAAAACAATTTGCATAAAATCTAGCTGTTTTTGCTTTGGATTTTTCGATTGGCCATCAGAAATAAGGAAGAGTACCAAGTATGTCCAAAGGAGTAAAGAGAGGTAGGGGTTTGTGAAGCCTGAAACTTACAGCTTCACCGCGCATAATGTGGCTGGCTGCATTGAGTATGCAAAAGTTACTTGTGGCACATGCAGTTGAAATTGAATAGTTGGGGCCCATCCAACCCTGAACTTGGAAAACAGTTTAGGTCATCCCAAAACTGTATAGGTAACGCCCAAATTTTGAAAGTCAATTCATTAGTGCAATCTACCATCAATGCTTGACATACCAAATCCATCGCAAGTATGGCTGAGCCCATATTAGTCGTTGCAAAAGGTACACAGAATGGACTCATCCTTTTGTATGAAACCATAAGAGCTGCTACAGAATCGTGAATCACCTGCCCCAATCAATATGATGAAACATCAGTGAGGTGTCAATCCAAGCTACAAATCCTTTTGAGTTTATTTAGGATGTGCCATCTGAATCTCCCAAACACCAGTACCAGCCGACAGCTTGTTTTTGGCTTTCTTCATACATAATTTTATATAGACTTTTGCACTAATATTATATTGATGTCTAAGTAACAGAGTACACAGGACTGTGAGTGCATGTTGGTTGAATTCACTAAGGAAGATTCACTATGTCACATCCACTTGACAATTTTAGCAATCGAGAGAAAAAATAAAGAAAGAGCCACGCATTTGGTGAATGCTAAAAACATTGCACGGATGCACATGGTACCTTCATTCCACCAATTCCAGTGCCTATCAGGACACCGCATTTTGTTACATCCATATTTTTCATGACTTCTTCTGTCATTTCTCCATTAATCAATGCTTTCTTGCCAGCAGTCAGCATGTAAAGCATAAACTTGTCCATTCTTTTTGAGAGTTTTGGTGCAACCCATCCATCTGTAGAAAGTGATTTGATTTCACCTGCAATCCGCTGTACAAAACACCAATGATTAGATGAGACTAAAATTGTCTATACATCTATCAACTGTCAACGTGTACTAGTCAAGATTATCATAAGATTTTTGTGTAGGAAAATACAGTCTAAAGATAGAAAATTAATAGCATGCAGATGCTTACTGTTGAAAAATCTGAACAATCAAATGATTCAATTTCACTTATTCCACTGACACCCTCAAGGAGGTTGTTATAGAATAGATCTGGATCATCGCCTAGTGAGGTTACTACACCCATCCCTGTGACAACGACCCTCCTTTCCTTAACAGCCTTCTTTTCTGCTGCCACATCATGTGTTGGTTCGATAGCTACTGTCGTAGTTTTTCCTGCAACAAACACAAAACCGTTCATAACCAATTCTGTTTAAGGACAAAACTTATGGATAGCTATCCAACACATGGACAAGATAATGAAAGCCACGACCTTAAAAGCAATGACAAGATTTTCAAACGTTCTATCCAACTTTGAGGGGTAAGGCTTCCAATATCTGAAAATCTATCGAGTATATCGGCCATATACTACACTTGAGCAGAGGAACGCAATCAATCTACAACCCAGAATACAATTAGAGTACATTTATGAAAATGAGACAAAAGGTACATACAGGGGATTAATGGACTTTATATTGCATCTACATTACCCCAAAAAAGTGACGAACCCATGACAAAATGAGATAGAAAAGGGAAGGTCGAATTCATGCATTATCTCCAAAGACAAGCAGAGTACCAAAAAAACAGAAGAGGTCAAGAAGATAGCAACAACAACACCATTCCGAATCGATGTATACAACTCCATAAACCACAAAAATAAAGAGGCAAAAGGGTACCAAGAACCAAGAACAAACTCTTGTGAATCTACGAAGAAACAATACTATGCCCAAAAGACTGAACAAAGTAGTCGTTTTCTAAAACAAAGGAGAGGCAAATAACAAGAAAAAAGAGGAAGAACCCACTATAACACTTACCGGAAGCAACAGCATCCGATCTTTTTCCTCGGCGACCGGCATTTGATCCTTTGGAACGAAAGCAAAAGAAACCAGCCTCCCCAAAGAAGGGGGATCCTCTAGAGTTATAATACTCTTGGCACGGCTCGAACGCCAAGCAAGAGCTGAGTCCATGGAGGCCAGAGGCAAGGCTCGTCCGGATGAGCGAGGAAGGCTCGAACTCATCGAGCCCAGCGCGCCAGGAGAAGTCATCCATCAAAGATGCGATATTCCTCCTCCGAGTCCACCTGCTAAGCCTCCTTCGCGAGCTGAACCCGAGCTTGGTTTGCTGCTTCTCCTCCGTTACAGACAGCATCGTTCTTGACATGCATGCGGCCACTAACCATGTACACAGAGGAGACGCATCCGCCACCATCTTCCGTCTTCTTCTTCACTTTCTAATCTCCCTCTCTTCGGATACAAGCGAATCCAAGATGGGCCGGCCTTAATAGATGTGGACGACAAAAAACTAAAGATCCTGTCACCCTTGTTGCGTCCTCACTGTATAAGCACGACAGATGCCCTCTCTATCTCTCTCTCTGAAGCGAAAATCGAATATACGCCACCGAGTCACTACCCGGATCTGAAGCCCTCAAAACAAGGGCGGATGCCAACTCTCACTCCCCACAAATCTCCTTCTCAAATTCTCAAACGGAAAATTCATCAAAAAGGATAAAACAAGTTGGTTTTTTCTCCATTAAGAACTCCCAAGGTAGGAACACTACAGAGACCTTTCAGAGAGCAAGGCCGAGCTGTCCTTTCGCCACTTGCATCCCAAGAAAGGCGGGTCTGCTCTCCTAATAAAGAAATAAAATCTGATTTAACCAAGTTTGACATGGAATCTTAATTAGAGTGTGAAAATGCTGCTATATTTCCGCAAGATAAGGTGGGGTTCAGCAAACACCACCATCAGTTTAAATTTCGCAGTAGGCAGCCAGTACGGAGGATGGTCCTTTTAAGATTTTCATAATATATATATATATATATTTCTACCATTTAACAAATTATTAATTCGTCGGCCAACAAAGGAATTACCTTTTCCTGTGACAAAAGCATGCACGGCACTCGATATTTCCCGTATCTTTGCTGTTGCGAGTGAAATGTGTGCTCGGAGAGAGAGAGAGGGGGGGAGAGAACGTCAAATTCGGCACATGATGCATCAGAGCGGCCCTTTGACCTGTTAGTTATCTTCGAAAGCCCTTCTTGTTCTAATTGGCAAGAAAAGTTCCAAACACACAGGCTTGTTTCTGTTTTAGCTTGCATAGGCTCGTGATATATAGATATAAGTGTGTCTTTTATAATTGATTCATTTCCCACAGTGTTGCATATTATATCGAAATTCATTTAATGACCTATTGGTTGGTGTCTTTTATAATTTATTGGTAAAAAAGTGTTATCTAGATTAAAAAACACACCGAAAAGCACCAAGAGCATAACTCACGGCTAGGGTTTTCTGGTGCCCACTCGTAGATGGTGAGTTTGATTCCCGGGGGTTAGGCTTCAACCTCCCATTGTAGCAAAAGAAAAGCATATTAAAAAGCCAATGCAAACAAATGTGAATTGGTTAAACAGATAACGATTTCTTTAAATTATGATTTGGAATATAAAGATGCTTCTTTATTACTCAAGCTTTATACTTGATTGTTACTTAAGCAACACATAGTTAGTCAGTGTGGTTTTTTTAATAAAATTTATTTTATTATAGTTATAGATGAAATTGAGGCTTATTTCTCATTATATTCAGTGGAATTTATTTCGTTATTTTACACGCCTCGCCTCGTTGTGATTCTCGCTTCCAAAATCACCTGATTTCTTCTGTCATGAGGATATGTTCCAATAGGGCATGCAGTTTGGCTCGGATTTGGATTCAAGTCCGGACCAAGCTACATCTAAGGGCCTCAATGTGAGACCAATAGTGCACCTGACATCGTGTGCTGAAATTGCCTATCATGGGTCGTGTCATTTGACATTCATAACAGAAACCGGTTAACCCCATCACAACCTGATCTTTTTTGTTTCTGTTATTACTTCAGGTAGAGAGAGACACAAATTTTTGGGTTGTACCGTTTCAAAGTTATCTCATCTTGTGTTTCAGTTCATGTTTGTGTCCCATCATTTCGTACTTTTTTCAAAATTAGGCAACCCGATTCTTTGGGCGCTTTGGATGGACATAAACGTGAACTTTTCGGGTCGTGTTTTGTGTCGGAGGTTTTAATTGTATATTATACGCCTAGCTTGTCCAACATGTGACACATATCAAACGTCCACCCAGTTTGGCAAGTGAAACTATAACGCAAGACTTTGATATGAAATGATTGGGACTTAAATTGGGTTCCCAACTAGAGGCAGTAAGATGAAAGTATGGACGGCAATGGGCAGGTCAGCGACAGGTAAACCTATACACATCCCGAACCTGAACCTCAATTTTGTCCGCAGTACCTACTCTTGTTCTCCGACAGGACGGGTATGGGTCGGGTCTTTTTCTTTGGGTACGGAGCACCTAGTATCCTAATTCCATTTCAGGAAAGTTTATAAAATTGAAAGTATTTTAACTACCAAAAAATCAAATAATTGAAAAATTTTAATATTAGGGAGTTTAAAATTTGATAGTTACATGCACTCCCAAAGATACACGTGCACATACATACCTACATTCATATATATATATATATACATATATGAAAAAAGAGCAAGCTTGTTCTCATTAAGAAATAAATGACTTAATATATATATATATGTATGATATGTGTATGTATATATAGGTACGGTGTAGGGCAGGTACTTCATATTCCGTACCTGTCCCATACCCAGTAAAAGCAATTCAGGTAATCTCCATACTCAATCCCGGTCGAACCAGGTAGTCCCCGCTTTATTCGGTTAGGGTGAGGTCCGGTCCCCATGGATCAAGCCAATATTATCATCCCTAAATGAAGCTGGCATGAAATTGTGAGAAACTACATGGTAAATATTTTAAAGAAAGGGGTGGAAAACCCCCAAAATATGAGACCTTTTTTTGAGTTAAATGCTATTATGAACATGATAGAGGTATATTATGTTAAAGAATTATAAAGCCCAACACCCCTAAGTATGTGAAAAGGCTTGGTTATGGTTAGGTTGGTATTTGGGTTACGGGACAAAACAGGTTTGGATTTTATTCACATTTGTTCTAAATGGATCGGCCACCTTTCTGTCCGTCTCTTCGCTCCTTTAATCGCAATTCAAAATCAGACCTTGCCCTTAACTTCAGGTTCTTCCCCAGTCAAAATAATCACTAAATGATAACTGACGTGAACCTAGATCCGTGCTGATTTGAAACTACGATCGGATCTATCATCAGCCCTTTCCTCATCTCTTCTTTTCCTTGCGCATCTCTTGGAGCACTTTACACGGGTAGTGATGTGATCCAACATTGATCCAAATACATTATTGACGAACTTGGTAGATGAATCAAGAGCCGATTAGTGATCTAAACTAGTATTTATAATAACATCGGTGTGAATTTTAGTAAAACTAAACGTTGTGATACATAGTTCAAACATACATAGTTTGCCCACTCAAAATTTTTATTTACAAGTAGTGCTCCACCTGAAATTTCAAAAATCAACTTAAAGTCTATAGCCCATGGTGAGATCTATGAGCTATAATATATATAGTTCACCCCACCCAAAACCACTGAAGGGGACTATTTGCCCCACTTCAAAGGAGTTTCTAGACCCGTCACTATATCTGGAGCGTACATTTGGCTCCAGACTCCCTCATTCTAGCAAACAAAAAGCAAAAAGGACTATTTAAAAAAACACACTAAAAATTGTCCACCAATATTTAAACAAAATAACTTTTGCAAATTCTTAAGAAAAGGATATGGTTCGTCGACAATTTGTGAGGGTGTCAGATAATATGTTATATGTTTGTCTTACTTTCTGTGGTGCAGCATGCAATAAACAAACAGCTTAGATGCTTGTGAAGAAAAATTAAAAGAATATAATGACTGCAATACAATCCAAAACTGTGGATGCGGTCGCCATTTTTGTTCAGCTTGAAGTGAAGAATCCTATCCTATAGTTGCATTGCTTCTTTGTAGACGAACTAGAAAATCTTTTTGGGTGAGGCAAATAGGCCATGAGTTCGATACCACGGATGTGCATCTCGCTTTGGCCTCCCTATTGTACCAAAATAAAAGTGAAGAGCCAGCGGTTTAATTCGCTGTGGGTTTTGTATTTCTAACCCATACTTATAATCGGGGGGCACTTTGGTTGAGGCCAAGATTGAAACGATGGGTCATTTACAACTTATAGCACATGGATTCAACTATAAAGTTTTACTTAAATTTTCCAAAATGTTGGGTTCGCCTAATTTGTACCCAGTGCCTACCATTGGATGGGATGTGCATTAAATATGTAAAATAAAAGAATTCGTCTGGTCAAATAAAAATTAATCATATGAGAAAATAAAAGCTGACGGATTTTAAATTAAAATCTCTACCAACTCATATGAAGACCATTAATAAAAAGTAAAGACTTGCAAAAGAACACTCAAGAGATCAGCTACTTGTGGAGGCCATTAAAACGTTATTTGTTCATGAAAATCCAGTTGAGATGCATAACTACCACCTTCCCTTTGATAGTATTCTATCCTGAATTGTTTTGGGGCACAAGGAGATCACGAAAGAACCTTGAGTAGCGTGAGGCTTGCCGACAATTAAATAAATACATTACCTTCCTTCAAATATTAGAAGGTAGCACCTTATTGTACTCGAGTAAAGGAAAAGGTATTAAATTTTCCCATCAAATAGGTCGTCAGGACTGATTAAATTTTTTGTCCAATCTGGGCCGACCAATCTTGTACTTACTGGTTATCCCTCTGTCCTTCAGTATTTATCGTAGCATAAACACAGAACTTGTACCTTGCATTTCAAAATGAATACCAGCATATAATTTATGTCAACTATTATCTAGAATAAGTGCAAAAGTAGAAATTGCTGCAAACGTCCAAGGTCATCCAAAAGATTAAGTAATTTCACAGGCACCGCATACACGCGCGCGCGCACACACACACACACACACACACACATATATATATACACAGAGAGAGAGAGAGAGTTGAAAGCGTACATGAAGATGTAGAGTGATAACGAAGTCTGGCACCTAATCTTTGGTGCAGTGCAGCCTTGTATTAATGGCGCGGGATTGAGAAACAGACACCCCCAGAAGTACTCAAACATCTGCTCCACACGATTTGTGCACCCTCGTTTTCTCAACCACATTAACTCCCCCATTTTTTTATAAATCACGCTACTCACAAACGGTCCATCTTTACAGATGACACCACTAACAGACCATTCATGCCAATCAACAACAACAACCACCACTAAGCCTTCTCCCATACTAGATGGGGCCGATTACATGAATTCTTTGTTTTCACAGAGCCCTATCATGACCATCCATATCAATATGTCTACTAAAACAAGCATGCCCACACTCACACGCACACCAGACCCAGAAATTTCACCAGAAGAACCAGTTAACTCGAGTCCCGCAACGACTGGATTTAAAGTCCTGAAGCTTTTCAAAAATTTGAGGGCAGGCCTCCATTCGGTTCTACTACCCATGTAAGGAGTCTTTCAAGGCAGAGCACCGCCACGTGGGCCCTCCGGGTCAAGTTCGTGTCCAGAGAGTCTCGGCTTATATCGCTCAATGTAACATGGATGAAATATTCTTATGGTTGTCATCTATTTAGTTTGCCTATAAATGTAAGCATTCAGAATACATTATGTGCAAATAGAGTTTTAAGACATAAAGGGCCGACAGTTTACAATGCATCAAGCTTAATGACATAAAACCTC
Source organism: Brasenia schreberi (assembly GCA_036023115.1). Lineage (NCBI taxonomy): Eukaryota > Viridiplantae > Streptophyta > Magnoliopsida > Nymphaeales > Cabombaceae > Brasenia > Brasenia schreberi. The sequence goes on from JAYKKT010000072.1 coordinate 587,576, forward strand.
ATAACGTTACGCTGGAATTCGAATGGTCTACTGAAAGAATACATACATTATATTTATATCGAGTTGAATCGAATGAAAAGGATATGTTCAAAATGTAAGGTAGGGTAGCAGTTTTAGTCTCAAAACTCATTGTCAGGTTCCAATTGCACCGGCCAGCTTCCAAGGGCACATAGACACACATATACACCACCTATCAATCAATATATACATACATATATATGTAGAGAGAGTAAGTGATTGGATCCTACCCACCTTTGACACCTTCTCACTTATGCCCACTATTGGTTTTAGGTGGCATGAGTATAATAAAGTGCTCTTTGTACTTTTTCAAAACTCCTAAAAGTTTTGAAATGATACTTATGCCACCTAAAAATAACAAGTGGTCAGGATCCAGTTTATATATATATATGAGAGAGAGAGAGAGATAGACAGTTGCCAATCTCAATGAACAGGGCCATAGGTTTAAATTCGATCACCATGATCTGAACTCAGCCTCACCTTACTGTTAAGTATGCAACACAAGGTGAGCACAATATTCTATAAGAACTCTACGAGACCATAGGTTTAAATTAGATCTCCGATAGACCGCGAGAGCCAGGCCCTCAACCACTATATTCACCAATTTATTATTATCCAATTATATTATGTCCAATTTTCCGCCGAATGGTCCTTTAAAGAATGCATATAACTTTTCTCTTTTTGGGCACAGCTTCAAGTGTTTTGGATCTTGTGATGAATGTTAACTGACCCCACTTAATGTGGAAGAGGCCTCTCCGTGTGTGTGTGTGTTTGTATTGCATGTAAAATCTAATAGGTAATTTTCTATCTATATACACATTAGAAAACAAGAATGTACGCATCTTTTAGCTTATCCAAATCATAGTGTGCCCTAGCAAATCAACAGCTTCTGTCCACTCATTTGACACTGTCTGGCTGCAATTTTTTGCAAAACTTGGAAAATCAAGTCTCATTTTGTGTCCACTCTTAGTTTCTTGAAATATTTGGTATACATGTTGAAAGCCCAATGAATAAGGCGTCAGCAGAAGTCGCTGATACGAGTTAAAGTAAAACATTTGCGTTATGCATTTCTCGGCAGATGAACAATTAATTGGTTAAAGATAGACAACGAGCAATAATTCATCTGACTAGGAGGTCAACTAACAAGTTCAAGGTCAAGAATTCAATACCCAGGAGCATGCACGTATCCCTTACACACCCGAAAAGAAGAAGCTGAACCAAAGCCTCGGACAAGTTAGGCAGTGGAAAGGAGTTGTGGCTGCGAGGGAGCCCAGTTAACATGCAAGGTTGTGTCCTGAAACAGGGTAGACAGAGGGATTGTTACTTTCGGTGCTCGAGATGTGGTTTAGGAGGATATAGATGGGGGATTTAAATTTTAAGGCAGATATCAAACGAGGAGCTAATCCATGAGGACTGATGTGCTCATTAGCCCATGGCCATCCTAGGTGGTCCTACTATCGACCTTTTCAGCACGTCCTGTTCCCCAGGACTCGGCGGACGTCTGAAGTCCGGCACGCTTAGACACGGCATAGGGCTGTCGCTTGTTCTTCGAGAGATTGTCGTGGACGATTGAAACGACATCCGACCGGATCGGAGCCAGGAGAACGTCCGGTAACGAAACCAAAGCCGCCTGGATGGCCATCTCTCTTTCCACCGTCTGGACGGTGACCTGAGGGCGAGCAGCGGCAGTTTCTTTTTTCTCTCTCTCTCTCTCTCTCTCTCTCCCCGAAACCCTAGACGGACGTCACACGCCTGCCCCTAAATTGCCCATCGTAAAACCCTAAGAACAAGAATTATTCACTGTTATGCCCCCAAAAATGATCCAAAATTACTAGAGATGTCCCCTTGCTGGAGTTATGGGTTGGATAAAAAATAAAAGAACACTCAAGTTAGTTTGGGTGAGTTGGATACAATCTTCTATTTTTGATACTCGCAATTTTAAGTTCCTTGAGACTGAAACCCTTAGCTGTTATAAATTGTGTTGTTATAGGTTCAATTTGAATAAAAAATATGAACATTAAAGAGATATCACGTATATAAATTGTGTGCGCGAGTCTCCAATAAAATATGCCTTTATATAAAAGGATATGCACATAATAATTAAGGATGTAGACTTAGTAAATATGTATATAATTTGTTCGTATAAATAACATGACTAACTACTCACAAACTTTGTTCCATGGTTGAACCGAACCAAACCCTGTCATGTCAACAATGGAAAGTGATATTACGTAGTGATAGTATGGCTGGTTTCAGTAAACCAGCTGGTGGTTCGAAACCACCAAGTTCAGTTCATCTGGGGCCTGAAACCGTAACCAAATATCTGCACGATTGGGATCCTATTTGGGCTGTCACCATAACCTCACAGTTGTTACAGGCAATTAAGGAATATGGAGATATTGATGTATTTACGGCCAACTTCAGACCCGTGAAAGCAACCCTCTCGGGGCTTCCTGATCGTGTTTGTATGAAGGTGATCGTTGAAGTAAACACGAAGAAAGTAGTAGGGCTGCATATGTGCGGAGGGGGTGCTCTACGTTTTCTTCCTGACTTCCATCCCGAAACCCAAACGTCGAATTTCTTCAAGCATTTGAGTGATGGTTTACAGGGGATTGGCGTAGCTGTTAAAGCTGGCCTATGAAACACAGATTTTGTCACAATGGTTGGTATTCACCGGACATCGGCGGAGGAGTTTATTACAATGAGTCCAACTCGGAAGATCTGGAGGGTACCCCCTTTTGTCTGAGGTCTCCCAATGAAAGCATTGCAGTTTTACTACTGAGCATTAGGAAAATTATTCTCTTTTTCATTTCCCCCTTTTCCAAGAGTTCAAATTTGAGATTATTCAACGGGATCCTGCTGATGTTAAGCTGAAAGCTCCGCATGAAGGCAAACTCGGCTGGATAGAGAAGATAATAGCGTAAGAATGCACTCTTGAGCGTGTCCCCAACTTATCGCCGCAAATGGGTAAGTTCTTAGTATACTGAAACAACCTTAGGAATGGCTGCTTAAGTGTCATTTTGGAGAACTTTTCGTTTCCCCCCTCGAGTGCATGTCCTTCTTTGTTTCCATGGACTTCCTTCTGTTTGTCCTGGCGTTACTTGCAGTGCATTTAGCTCTTTGTTTTGGTGGGTAAATTGGTTAGGTACAGACCCAAAAGATTGGTTAGCCGACTATGAGGGGCTTCTGGCAGCCAGAAAGGCCGTCATTGATCCCACTTAGCCCTTTACAAACCGATCTGCAGGGATCCAAACCTTCGGGATTTTGCTTAAAGAGATCCATCATCCCAGGAATGTACAGCAACCCTTTAGTGAGGGATGCATCAAGTACTTGGGTAGTGACACTTGGTTATGGTAATGGTCTAGAATAGCGCTTCTCAAGAGTAATTAAAGTTTAACGTGATCGAGAGGGTTTTAAAGCCTAAACGCCAATACTTTGTTGATTTATTTATGAAAGAATCAACGACCACCCTTGGTTCCTCTGTATCAGGGGAGGTCAAAGACTCGGTGTTTTGCATCAGGATAGGTTTCGTACTGTGCAAATTTTCATGTAAGCATTTGATTTACATGATCTTCATCAGATTCTGTTATCATACATTTTAGTTTCACTTAGATTTTAATCTACCTTGTGTTGCTATACCATTTGAATTTGGTTTCATTTCCATGTGATTGTTCCATTTCCTCCACCTTTCTCTTTCTGTGGGGTGGGGTGGTTCATTGACGGTTATGTTTCTTACCTATTGTTTGTATTTCTGTAGTTTTTTGAAAAGTTTGAGAAAGGGATTAAAGTGGTTGTTCAGCCCCTCCAAAAGGTGATCATCTAAAATAAAGAATTTGACTTCCAGGAAAAACTCCACAGAAGTTATCCTTGAATGCTGACTGAGGTGAAACCAGTTGTGTTGCGGTCACCTTTGGGTCGGTCGGCTAAACTAAAAATGGGGAATTCTTTGTTTCTAGTGCGATATATGTATTGTATTAGGTGGTTTAATTTAAATAAAATGGCATAGAATTTTTTTATTTTGCAGGTGCAACAACAACGCCATAGAATTCATCGCCATGTTTATTTTGCGGTCACGAGGAGAAGGGACATCCAACCATAGTGTGAACGTTGATCGTACATGCGAGAAAGTTAAATAGGTTTGTTGATGATTAAAGACTCTACAAGATATAGGAAGGGGGGAAAATAATGTTTAATTTTGTATGAAAATTGGTTGCAAATCCATGGCCTAGGAGTTGAAAGTCATGTTAGATCTATACACACATATATAGAATATAGAATCAGAAAGAGTCGCGGGGAGTTAATACCGACGAACGCGACCCTCAGTGAAGATGTTTTCAGACGAACGCGACCCTCAGTGAAGATGTTTTCAGACGAACGGGACCCTCAGTGAAGATGTTTCAGCGACGAACAGACCCTCAGTGAAGATGTTTTCAGCGACGAACGAGACCCTCAGTGAAGATGTTTTTAGCGGCGGACATCTAGTGTGACGCGCGGGCCGTCAGTGAAACCCGATTTTGCGTTTTGTCCGTCGTATAAACCTTCTTATTCTGACGGTCGAATTGTGCGTCGGTGTTCATGATGATTACTGGCGCTCACGACGACATCTAGTGTGACGGGCTGTCCGTCAGTAAAACCCGATTTTGCGTTTTGTCCGTCGCGTAAACCTTCTTATGCTGACGGTCGAATTGTGCGTCGGTATGCATGACGATTACTGGCGCTCACGACCGTCGGTATACATGCATCTATTTATACACCCATTTGCAGAGACAGGACCGCTCGTTTGCAGCGGATTTACCCTCTCTAAATCCACTATCCGAAGTGGGGTTATCTACGCTCGGTGCAGTAGGGGGAGAGAGACGACGATGGTGTGCTCCTCACTCGGAACCCCAACTTCTTCATCCTGTTTGCTTCACAATCTCCGCGTAACTTCCCTCTTTCCCTTCGCTTGTTATGCCCAATCCTTCACCGGGAGCGGCGGCGTACAGGCCTCTCCCTTCAAGGCTGCCAGCTTCGGCCCGTCCGTTGCCGTTATCCTCTGAGAATGCAGGGGGATCTGTGGAACGTGCGTTTCTTTTTACCTTTGGTCTCTCCCAATGTTGGTTCTTATGCCTTCTTTTGATTCTGAAGGATACCTACCCACAACGGTTTCTGGAGAATTTCGATTTTTGTTTCCATGTGTGGTCGTGCCTATGATTATGGTGACAAAAGAGGATGGTGGTCAGAGTTTGATTTTCTTGCGAATTCCGATTTGTTATGGTACACCATGTTTGTTATTCTAGTGAACGAATCTGTATGAGCGTGCGTGTGTGTGTGAGAGAGATACTGTTTGTGTTTCGGACAACAAGGCGAGCTTTTATGTTCTTCCTTTTGATTTCAATGATACCCACTATTTGTTTTTTGTTTTTTTTGAGGATTTCATTGGGTTGTTTGTCGTGTTTATCTTTCAGTGACAAAGGGAGATGAATGCGATGAAGTTAACTTTGAATGCTGACTGAGGTTAAACTAGTTGTGCTGCGGTTACCTTTGGGTGGGTCGTTTAACTCACGAAGGAGGCATTCTTTTTTTGTTATGTGATATATGTGTTGTATTATGTGATTTAATTTTAATAAAATAACATAGAATGTTCTATTTTGCATATGTAACAACAATCTTATGTTGAAGATGGTACATATATTTGCAGAAGTAAACTGCGCAAGGAGAAGGGATATCCAACCGTTGTGTGAACGCTGATCGTAAGTGTGAGAAAATTAAATAGTTGATCAATATTAAGGAGCAAGATTTGTTGTCGAAATGTATTTCAAGGAGCATATTTGTGTTCTGCTTAACGATGCTTACAACCGTCTCGTGTCAGCGCATGTCCGGCTCTGTCTTTACTCACTTTCGGAGCTTGGTAATTCTTTAAATTAATTCTTTCACGAGTGCAAAACAAGACATTCTTTTCTTAATGTAAGGTTTTTACTTGGCAGCCTTGCAACTTAAAGGGCTTAAGAAGGCATCCTGAAGCCTCCATTTTCATAGTGATATTTCTGTTCATTCTTTTACTTGAAACAAAAACCTCCCCGGCTTCTTAATAGAGCTTGAACTTGAACAAAAGCTGAAACTGATTTGTAGACGACAATTGTTTGTTAATATTTCTGTGCAAAGCAAAACTATTTTCTCCCATCCAGATCTCCTCAAGCCGGCATTAACATTAGAATGGCTTCTGCTCCCTCCTTGTGGATCAGATTCAAGCTACAAAACTAATTTTCTCCCGTTTGAACACCCAGGTCTCCTCTAGCTGATACTGCCATTAGAATTTCTTTTGCTCCCCTATTGTGGATCCGTGGGAGAGCTATTGAATGCTACAACAGATCCCATGCTCTGTGAGCTCAGCTGCAGTGTTCCGAGCCAGCATCCACACCACCAACCATCAGCTGCTGAGTTGCTCAGGCCGCCCATCACCATCCTATATCACCAACTCGGTTCGCCGTGACACTGCTCTGTTGCAAGGGACCAATGACCGATGAGAAAATCATCCCAAAAAGGAAAACCCGAAAATGATCAAATCTTAAAGTAACTAATTGGGTGTTAACGTAATTAGATTATCAATCTTTCAATTTTACAAGAAATTACATAATCGACTTGATTCCCAATTGAAAATTTCAGTAGAAAACTGTAGGAGAAAGGTTACTCTTTGGACTTTAGTGAGTAGCTGATATTCAGCTCATCCAACTCGGCGTGCATTCGGTTTTGGGTTCCCATAAGTTAACAGTCGGGACATAAATAAGATTTTCCGGTGAAAAACAAGATATAAACAACTCTTTGTTCATTCAGCTCATTTACCAGCCTACCGTTGGGGCATCAACCTTATTTGGGTCGAATAAGCCAGGGCACATTAGGATGCCAACATCAGGATAAGATCCTGATCTTGTGAGGAGCACTTTATAGAAGAATCATACCCCAACCCTCGAAGTACTGAGGGAATGCATCAAGCTAGTGACCCTTCAACTTAAATGTCCTTTTGGCCAACCTCCTAGCGAAAAGAGTCATGTAGGATAAGAAGTAATTTTCCATATAGCTATATAAAATTTTATATAGCCTTTATTAGCATAGCAATAATTTTCCATGGTCCCCGGTGGTGGTCGGATAATTTGGGAGAATTGTCAATGTTGTCATCTGGAATCACGCAATCCATGTCACACCTGTTTGGTAGCATTCAGCATATTTGAAAACCATCTCCCATGCAATCAACTCCCAAACAGCAAATATGTAAAAAGCTGCTGTCAGGAAGACCCCTCGCTGTGCGTCTGCAAAGACTAAAGATTCATGCTATAAGTTCTTATCACAACACAGAGGCGTTCCATATTTTCACGCGAACGCATGCAACCGAGCGAAGATTTTATCACATCAACAACCATCTATTACTTTCAAGGAGAACATTCCAAAAAAGAGGAATTTCTACGTCGCTTCATCGATGGTTTTCCCTAAAGAAGCCATTTCTGATGTTCTGCTCCGTAGAAAGCAAGCAATTCTTCACACTAAGGACACTGTCAATTGGACGCTCGCTGGGAGTTTGATTTACCCGCGCCGCACTTGGAGGAGTCGGGTGCACGGGAGATAGGCTCGGTACGCATCCGGCCATATTCATCTTGCAAGGAGGAGGACTCATTTGTTTTACATTTAGTATGGGTCTAATACGGGTCACTAGGATCCGATTTTATTCATAGGATTTAGTACATAAACCTCTTTGTAAGGAATTCAACCATTTTGACTAATAAAACGTAAAGGGGCGAGAGACTCCCCATCGTCTTCTTCCTCTCTACTCCGCATTGCATGTGCGTGTGTATGACCACAGTCGGGTGGTGAACCAAGGGGCTGATTGGGACGGAGTCCCGAGCCATCACTGGGCCCTAGCATGGCTGGCAGTCATCCATAGGGTCAGCCGGTTGAGGGGCAATGACGTACACCTATATCAACAATCTCCACATTTGCACCACATGCATGTCAAGAAGTATAGAAATAGTGGCTGTAATGCTAGTAAAGCATGGTTAGCATGCAATGGTGTCACAAAGCGAGTAGCCTCTTCCCTAAAGCTTGGTGCTTTACACAGAGCAGAGAGCACTTCTAACGGAACTCGTACCTCTTTTCTCTTGCAACAAAACAAACAGAAGTTCTATAATATTTTTGACAGGCTTGCAGAAACTTAAGTGAAGAACTGAAGAGAAGGAAACGTACTGTAAATTCTTAAGCAAGGTTTTTATAGAGCTCAATCAAAATCTAGCACAGTTCTCTGTTACCAACTAGATGGTTCTATTCATGTACTTTATTCAAAAGAGTTCTTGACGACACCGATATTCTTTTCCAACAAAAAGTACGTAGAATATTGAGACTATCAATCAATCAGCGCTGGTTCTCTCTGCGTCTCACATATCGGGTTCTGTCATTGTACCGCGGCCTGTCTTGAGCTCTCTGTGGTACAGGTTCAACTCTCCGCTGCCTCTCAGGGGATCTCTGAACTATTTCTCCATTAACAAATAATTCAGCTGCAAACATTTTAACAATGAGTAACAGCCTTCATGCATGTGCAAAAACCAAAAACTTACCAAAGAAACTCGGGTTATCGAGAAACATCAGGAATGCCACATGTGAAGCTAGAATAGAAACTGGCTCACTATTCTTCCAGGGGTCCCTTGGAGAATTATAATGAGGTTCACACAATAAAAAACGTGTAAAAATGAAGACAGAAATATGAGTTATGAAGACATACCACCATAGTCCTTGTTCTCAGCATCAACATATGAATCTGGGAGCACAAACAGGACCCCTGGAAGCCCTACACTCAGCAGAAACTAAAATGTAAATTGAAACATGATCATCACAAAGATGCACTGATACATACTATTCGATACACAAACACGAACACATACTGCACATTTTAGGTAACAAAAAAGAGATGCAGAATGCAGCAGCCCTGAAGACATCATAGAGAAGAGTTAAGTTTTGTTATACAAACCCTCAAGTTTGTTTGATGTTTCTTCATCAATTTCACAACCAAAACCGAAGTACCGCTCACAAGAAACATTATAGATCCTCTTCTTTGCTTCCTCTTCACTGTTTCAAATCATTAACCAATTTCATCAAATAATGGAAAACAACAATCACCAATAGGTAGTTATCAGCATAACAAAAAACATTTGGTTCAGAACAACAATTATAAGTGGTGCTCATGTACTATACGGTTAAGAACAAATGACAACTGGAACTACAAATGAAGAATATGCAAGCACAAGGAGATTACAGACGTGTCACATATTAAGCAAATTGAATCCAAACACAAAACTGGTTCATCATATGATTTACACTAACATGTCACCAGGTCACCAGGTGGATTTCTGCTTCCTTTATAAATATGTGACATCCCTGAACATGTATTTTGATTTTATGCCTGATTCCAATTATATTAAATGTAAATGCGTTACATGCTTTGATGCATTTGCATTAAACAAAGTTAGCTTGTAGACAATCAGAACATACAATGTGATCCTTCATTAGCTAATCGTCCTCCAAATAAAATTTAGAGGCCTCTTACCTGATGGAGAAAAGGACATGACAGGAAGCATGATTGGCCCTAGGAAGTGCTGAGTTAGAAAGTTACAAAAATGAGACATTTGCTCCACGTAATGTCTTAGCACTCGAGGTTTTGTTGGTTAGTAGAAGCATTCTGGTCATGGTTCAACCTCATGATAACTTTTAAAGGAAAACAACAAGAGAGAAGTTGCATAAACTACACCCCTTATTAATGCATGGGCAGGCACCGAAACATATATATATACACACACACACATACAAAGAACACTTTTGAAACTAAAATACCACAAAGTATAGTATTCACATTTCATCACCATAGAGGAATTGTTTATTACCATAGTATTCACATTTCAACAGCAGTGCCTACAAATTTCAAGCATCTCCATAAAGAACACTGCCTTTGAACAAACCTTCTTGATCATTTTTAAGATTCCACCATATATGTATACGTCAATTATATACAAAGAACAAAGCTCTAAAACACACTTTTGAAACTATAATACCACAAAGTATACACTAAACTATCCACAATACAGCACTTACATAAACAATGGCATTGAGTGAGGTGCAGAAAAACATCAATATCGGGTGCCAATGTATGATGCTCATTATATTAAAAGCATTGTTTTATGGGTTTTGTATTCTATATCTCTCAAGCATCGAGTTATCAGCCTGAGAATTCCAATATCGCATCAAACAGTGTTGTTTCACACCATTTTGTAGAATATGGGATGTAAAGTATGAGTCAACATATGCTGAAAAACGAAGTATGAGGGGGTTTTCAAAATCCCAAATACATCGGATGGCACATTTTTTATCCTTCTCTCTCACAAACCCATCCCAGATCCCATTGTTTTTTCTCATACTGTTAGAATTGGTGATTTGTGAAAAATTCAAGCCCTTCTGCAAGCTCAAATTATTCTTATTTTGTTTTAGCACAAAATTACAAAAACTTAAGGGGTCTTTAAAATTCAAGCTAGCTCACCTACTCAAGATCACCATCAGCCTCTAATGTTAATATTGATCCAAGTAGGAATGTCTAGGTAGGCTAAGAAGAGAATAAGGTCCCAATGTTGGAATGGAAACTTTTTGTCAGTTATTTGATGCAAAAGATCCAATCATGTAAACAATCTTATTACAGAGATGACAACATGTCATGAAGCAACCCAAAATCAATAAGAATCAAAATCATTGAAGCTGCAGAAAGAGGAATACATAGAGGAATTGTTGAGATCATGAAGGGTCAACAAATGAATGATGTTGTAGAACTGAAGATAGAAATGATACATTTTCTTTACTTTTTAGATGTTACTTGGTGTCTTGCATTTTATGTAACTATTAGGGTGATATTGCAACTATATGTTATGTTTTTACCTTTTTCCTGTTGATATGCTTTTTATTTCTACTTAGACTTTCGACAAATTGTTAGATTTTTCTTTTTTCCAATTTTTCTATTTCTGGCCTTTTATTTTTAATAATATATATTTATTGACATCGGTTGCACTCTGGCTAACTCCACTTGTGCACCATCTAATACCACCACCTCCACAACCATCTACCACCAATATAGGCTGCTACAATTCATCCTCAACTCCAACTCCCACCAACTGGCAATCAAGTGTGTCCAGCAGGGATTCACTGGAACTCTTATATATTAGCCAGTTCATAAGGTATAACCAAACCCTGACATGCTTTATTGAATCGTTTACCCTTGGCTTATCCTTTCATTTAACTTAATATTCATCCAAGGCTAAAACTTACCTCAATCCATTTCATAAACCTCAAACTTCTGAACCAACCCTTTCAAAAGTGGACATGTTCATGACCTAAGCCCCAGGATTCGAGATAGTGCACAAAACCCTAACCACGTTTCCTGTTTTTCATTTATTTTTGAGGAAGCTTCAAAAAGGACTTAGATTAAATAGGAACCTCTAGACGTTCATTTTCTGGGGTGTTTTTGGCCAGCTCAGAATAGGAAACCTTTGGTGAGTCGGTGACTGATCATCTTAAGAAGAGAATGGGTGGTAGAAAGTGGAATGGAGCAGGAGAGGGGCTTTTGAAGGAGCAGCCAAATAGTTGAGTAAATTATTGGATAGTTCGCTCAATCTTTTGTCTTTTTCAAATAGGGGCAATATTTTGCCAATGTTGGATGTCGCAGAGTTTGAATAATCTTTTAGCTAATCTTCGTGACGGGCAAAATTTACCTACTTGTGCTTATTTAATAAATTTATCTTACAAAAAGAAAAGACTAAAGCTATACCAGAAAAAGATCTTGCCCCTATAAACCGGTTATGATCTTAAATAGCATAAAATTTGAATCTTTACCTTAAACAAAAAGAAAACCGGTCTATATCAAAACCTATAAGCAATTTACAAAATAAAAGTTGTCCTCTTCACAACCGAGATTCGATTCTTCAACTTGTCCTGCCTAGATAAGAATTGTGCCGTGCACCGAAAATTAACAAAAGCGCGCGCGACTTATGAAAAGAAAGACACTGAACAGAAGACCTAAACAAACTGATGGTTAAATCCGTAAAGTGTGTGAAAGAGCTGATCTAACACACTGGTGCATAGCTACAGAAAAGACCAAGTACGAACTCGTATACATCAGATGTTACCTTGATGCTCAACAGAAGCACGTGTTTTACACAAAAGGACACTCAACAAAAGCACGATTCTACGAAAAAAAAGACAGTCAACAACGAGTAACTAGGATTGAACAGATAATATAACCGAAACAAACTGATAGGGGAACATACTAAGCGCACTCTGTTGGCAACTCAACTGGATGCATGGTCCATAAGAAACGAACAATAAGAAAATGTGCATCATCTATCAAC